>JANPWX010000162.1:359298-373509 GCA_024734555.1 Trochalopteron elliotii | reverse complement strand
ATACTTCCAGGACCAACCATCATTGGGGCGGTGACGGGGTGCGTCCACCCAGCCGGGCTCGGCCCGCCCTCCTGCGCCGTGCGGGCGGCCAGGGCGCGACGTGGCCCTCGCCCAAGTGGCCTTGCGGGGCCTCTCCCGTCCAGCTCTAATGATGCAGGCTCCCGGTTTGTCCCACGTGCGGCTCCTGAGGGCCTGAGAGGGAAGGGACAGGGCCCTGCTTGCGGGTGGGGCCGTCGGAAGGAGGTTTCCCCGCATCGCGAGGACGGAGCTGAGGGAATGGGCAGCTCCGGGAGCGAGCCCGGGCATGGGCGTGAACCTGCCCCGCTGCTGTGGGGGCCGGGAAAACGTCCTGCCCTGCCCTGCCCAGGTGCGGGCACGGGCACGGACCCGCCCAGTCCCCTCCCCGGACACAGAGAGGCACGCCGAGGGCATTTGTCCACTTTTAATTGTTGTCAAAGGTTGTCTGGTTGCATATAACACTGTCACAAGGGCACAGAGCAGCGTGGTGCCGGCCGGGCCCGGGGACACTGGACACACGGACATGCGGGGGAACGTGGGGACAGGGAGCTGTGACACGGCCCCCCGCGAGCCCCCCAGAGCATCCCCACGCCCGGCCGGCTCTATTTACAGTATTCACAGACGTTGTACCCAGCGAGTTAAATAACTACATCATTACACCACACGTCTGGGGGCGGCTCCGGCGGGCTGCGAGGGTGGGCTGTCAGTCTGATAAGGTGCATATTTAAAATAAAATAAAAAAAAAAAAAAACCAACAAAACGAAATAAAAACGAGAACGAAGAGAGAGGAGCCAGGCGTCCTCGCCGGGGTCCCGCAGCCCCCGGGTGCCCGGGAGGAGCAGCGAGGGTCGTGTTCTGACGACAGCTACGGGTCTGCGTGGGCTGCCGGGGTCGGGGGCGGGCAGCGGCCCCTGGGAACATCGGCCAGGCCCTCACAGCACCTCTGTCGGTGGAGAGAGAGCAGTGTGAGGCTGGAGAATGCACAGCGCCGTCCCCCCACAGCCCTCCCGCTGCTCACCTGTCACCTGCGGGGGCTTCACCACGGCCTGCTTGAGGAAGGGCTCCTTATCGCCGAAGGGGATGATGCTGCCGGGGCTACCACCGTGGTGGGAGAGATCCCGCAGCTCCTTGGAGCCCTCGGTGCCCGAGAAGCCGTTCTCATGCTTGCCGGGTTGCACGCCGTTCACCAGGGCCGCCGCCTCCTTGGAGCTGCGGGATGGGAGGGGCTGAGCTCAGCCCCGGCCCCGCCGCCCCCCGGCTCCTCCCCGGTGTCCTCACACTCACCTTGGCTGCAGCCCCTCACCCACCAAGCCCTTCGTTCCCCCCGGCGTCCCTGCGCTTGGGGTCTCTGTCTCCGGGAGCTCCTCTGCCTTGGGGATTGGCCCCAGGTGCTTCTCACGGCCTGAGGACATGGCAGAACCCAGCTCAGCCATGGCCTGGGCCAGACCACGGCCGGGGGAAGCAAGCCTGGGGTGCCCACACACCTGGGACATCTTCCTGCTCGGCTGCTTTCCCATTCACCACCTTCTTGTCGTCCTTCTTCTGCAGGGACAGGAGAGCTGTGAGGGTCTGCAGGCAGGGGCAGGAGGGCTCTGTCGAGTGCCCCAAGTCCCCAGTGTCTTGGGACAGAGGACAGGCTCCCACCTTGGTGTCTGCTGCATCCGACTTGCGCGTCCTCTTCATGATCTCCTCCAGGCGCTGCAGTCACAGAGAGACTCACACACGGCCCTGGCCACGCAGACCTGCCCCTGGTGCCAGGGATCCCCTCCAGGGAAAAACCTGCCATGCCCCATGGAGATGCCCCCCAGCCTCACCTTCTTCCTCTCCAGCCGCTCCTGCTCCTCACGCTGGAAGTGCTTCTCCCGCTCCAGGCGCTGCCGCTCAGCCTCTTCGCGCGCCCTCGCCTCGGCCTCTTCCTTCTGTGTCACAGCGGGGCAGGAATGGATGAGATGTGGCAGGGAGGAAAGGGATGGGGACCAGGGCAGGGACTGTGGGATGTGCTGCCTGGACAGCCCAGCACAGCCCTGCCCTATGTTCCCTCTTGCCACCCTGGGCCTCGAAGGGCTGGGCTGTTTCTTATCCCTTCACTCCCCTGGAGGGCGAATCACAGGAGAACATCCCTGCCTTCCTCCTCCATCCCTGCCTTTCTCCTCCGTGTCCTGCAGCCCCTTTCCCCCACACTCTGTCACCCCAACCTGTCTCTGCAGCCGCTCCACCTCCTCTCGCTCAGCCCGGGCTCTCTCCTGGGCCTCTCGTTCCTCCTGCAGCCGCCGCTCCTCCTCCCGCTGCCGTGCCAGGGCCTCCCGCCGGCTCTGCTCCTCAGCCGCCCGCTGCGCCCGCTCCTCCTGCACCCGCCTGCAGGGAGAGGGTCCTTAGCATGGCAGGAGGCCAGGGCTGAGGGCCAGGGAGACAACACCCACCTCTCCTGCTCCTCCTGCTCCCGGCGCTCCCGCTCCTCCCGCTCCCGCTGCTCGCGGGCCTGGCGTCGCTTCTCCGCCAACAGCCGGGCAGCCTCCTCCCGGTCCGTGGTGCCGGCGGGGGGTCTGGCTGGGGGACTGGCCGGCACAGGGCTGGGGGTGGCAACGACTGGGGGGCCTGGGGGAGGCAGGCAGGGTCAGGGCTGCTCTGGCTTCTCCCAGCCCTGCGGTTTCCCCAGCCACGCTGTACCCACCTGCTGCCGGCTCTGCAGGCACCTTGGGGGGCTCGGGAAGGGCTGGGGATGCCAGACTTCGCTCCTCCTCCTTCTTCTCCCTTGCCTTCACCTGGCCCTCCTGCTCCCCCCGCTCCTCCCGGGCCCTGGCCCGCACCTTGGGGGAGGAATGGATGCTTCGAGGCAGGGGCGGCTTGTGGGGAGAGCCGAGGGCTGGGCTGGGGGATGCTGGGCGGGCCTTGGGGGTGGCAGGGGATGAGGGACGGTTCTTGGGAGTGGCAGGGGATGAGGGACGATTCTTGGGGGTGGCAGGGGATGAAGGACGGTTCTTGGGGGCAGCAGGGGATGAGGGACGGTTCTTGGGGCCAGGGCTGCAAACAGAGCAAGAGACCATGTTAGTGGGGCTGGGGCAGCCCCCAGGTGGGGTCAGGGGCTGGGAAGCCTCAGGGTAGGGGGTTCCCACCTGCTGTCAGCCGCAGGCAGGAGCCGGGGCTGTGCCGCCGGCAGCGACTGCCGCTTCTTGAGGCTGCGCTCACGGGACAGGGCGCTGCGCTCCTTGGCATTCTCCCGATCCTTCTCCTTCTTCTCCTTCTTCTTCTGCTCCAGCCAAGGACAGACAGAGACCATGTCAGTGCTGGGTGCTGGGCTTGGCAGGAAGCCACGCTGTGCCCCACAGCTGCCCTGGCACCCGAGGTCCCTGCAGGAGGTGGCACTCACGGGTGACGGCTCGGTCCTGCGGCGCGGTGTCACATCAGGGCTGGCAGCAGCCGCCTTCCGGCGCTCCCAGCAGCGGTGCGGCAGGCGGTGGTTGTGGCAGGGGCTGAGGGGGCTGGCAGAGGCTGAGCGGGGGCACACGGGCACTGGGGGAGGAGTGACCAGGGTCAGGATGGAGCTAACACCAACACCAGCTTCCCAGTGACTCCAGGCTCCCTCATCCTGGTTGCCTGCCTGTGCCAGGACCTGTGTGTCCCTGACCCCCTGGGGGCTCACCCTGCTCCTTGCCATTCCCAGCCAGCGTCACGGCGCTCCGGCTGCGTGCCAGGAAGGACAGGGTGGGTGTCATCAGCCGGTCCACGATGCTGCTCTCCCATGGGCTCAGCTGCAAGCTCCGGTCTGGGGAGGGAGAGGGGCTATTAGTGCACCACAAACCTCCAAATCCCAGTCCTGCTCCCACAGTTGCCGCTGGGAGGGAACAGCCGTGTGTCTGCAGCAATAGCACGGCGCATGCACTGTTCCAGGAGCACCCAGAGCTTGGCTGTGCTGGGGAGGGGTCCCCACGGCCCCACACAGCTGAGCAGGATGAAGGGCCATGCGGGCCCTGGCATGGGTGGGTGGCTGGACGCCTGTAGACGGTGCTGTGGCATGACGACAGTGGTGTCCTTGTGCCCCGTGGACACTGCAGTCACCGTGTACCAGTGGTGCTGTGTGCCCCACTGGTGACAGCAGCCTCCTCACAGTGCCCTTTCCTTGTGCCCAGCAATGGCACCCTTCTGTCCCTGCCCTGTGTGACCAAGGTCCTGGCATGTCCCAGCTGCCCAAGGGACACCACAGTGTGCCCTCATGCTGCGGGAGCTGTTCTGAATCACCAAGCGTGCCCCAGGAGCCAGGCCAGGCTCACAGCACCCACAGAACGGCGATGCCTGGCCACACAGCTGTCTCAGTTGAGCACCAAGATGCCACTGGCTGCCCTGCAGCACGTCACCAAACACCCCACGGCGCATGGGAAACACCCATGGAGACAGGGCCCCTCTGCCCCTCTCCAATGGCTGTCAGACCAGGGGCAGCACCGGCTGCCAGGAGGGGAAAGCACAGAGCCATGGGTGCTGCAGGGGGTCAGGGTGGCAGGTCTGGCATGGGCCCAGGGAGATGCTGCTCCCACCCAGGCAGTGCTGACAGCCCCCAGGTGCCTGTCCCTGGGCTGAGCCCCAGCACAGGGCAGTGGGAGCTGCCTGCGTCACCACAGCCACCGGCGTCAGCTGCTCTGGCTATTTATACCCGTCCGGGAAGGCGCCCATCACCAGGCAACCCCGAAACACAACAGCAGCCCCAGCACTGGACACATCCCTCTGTTAGACACATCCCTCCAGCATGGCTGCAGCCCTGGGCAGCGCTCCCAGGGCCAGGACGACCTTGCAGCACCACAGCCACAGAGCTCCGTGGCACCCAGCCCCAGAAGCCTGTGGGGACACTGGCACCATGCCCAGCCCCAGGAGGGCTGGTGACAGGCAGCCCCTCTGTGGCTGCACAGGCACCCACTGGAGCTGCCCTGGGGCAGGGAGCCAGGCTCCCATCCCCATCCTGGCGCCCCATGGGGCTGCCACTACCCAGCCATTCCTCCTCCTCCTCCTTCTCCTCCCAGCCCACACAGCCTCAAGGAGCCACCGGCCGGTTCCAGCCATTCCTCCCGCAAACAGCAAACGGCTTCTCCTCTCTCCGCGGGCACCTGGGCATGGGGGACCCTGGCATCGGGGGTCCCCAGCGCTGGGCGGGGGCCGGGCTGTGCCCCCTGCGCTGGGGCAAACGCAAAGGGCTCTTACTTCTACTGGGAGAGTTCCAGAGGGTGGCGGAGGATTTGGAGAGCCGCTTGTTGATTATAGAGTCGACGTGTTTGGGGAGGTTTACAGCGGACACCGAGCACCGGCTCGCACCTGGAGGAGGGAAAAGACACAAGGGCATTAAGGTCCCGGGGCCGGGGCCGGGCCCCCCACATGCAGCATGCACGGCTGTGCCAGGGCACTGGGGCAGAAGTGGAAGGACCAAGGGAGATGCTGGAGTCCAGGGACACAGCACAGAATGGGGTAGGAGATGCTGGAGTCCAGGGACATGGCACAAAGTGGGGTAGGAGATGCTGGAATCCAGGGATATGGCACAGAGTGGGGCAGGAGATGCTGGAATCCGAGGACGCGACACAGAATGGGACAGGAGATGCTGGAGTCTGGGGACACGGCACAGAATGGGACAGGAGATGCTGAAATCCAGTGACACAGCACAGAGTGGGGCCAGAGGAGATACTGGTGTCTGGGGACACGACATACACCACTGGCATTCAGTATGGCAGTGTCTGAACCCGACAGGGTCATGCTGGGATCATGCAGGGATCTCATCCTCAGAGAGCCAGGGTGGCTCCCAGGCCCCACTACAACAGTCTTCCCAAACATAGTCCTCGGAATCAGGAGCGGGTGGCTGGGGACCCTGGCAGCACCAGGCCAGCATCCACCCTGGGGGAGCAGGGTGAGGGCAGCAGGTCCAGACAGACACGAGACAACATCACACCGGTGCTGGGTCACTATGGCACTGCCAGGACGGTGCTGGTGGCTGGCAGCACCTCCACAGGTAACTGGGGTCTCCCCACCCTGGCTGGGCTCCTCTGGACAAAACAGCCAGGGAAGCTCAGGGCTGGTGAAGCTGGGAGGTTGGTGAGTGACAGCTGGCAGCAGCTCCAGCAGCACATCCCAATGGGAAGTGACAGGGGAAGGTGTCCCCTTGCCAGACCCTGCCAGGTGCTGCACCACAGACACCCTGAATGTGCCATGAGCCACGGTGGCACACACGGCATCAAGATGTGTACCCAGAACATGGAACCTGTACACACAGCCCAGACAGGTACAGCCAGGCACGCAACGCCTGAACACACGGCACTGGGCACATGGTGCCAGTACACAGAGCCTGGCACACAACACCTGTACACAGCCCAGCCAGGTACAGCCAGGAACACAACACCTGTACACAGTCTGGCCAGGTACAGCCAGGGCCACCACAGTTGCCCCATGGCACGTGAAGGCCAGACAGTTCCCAGGGACACAGCGCTTTCCTCTGTGTCACCATCCATGCCAGACAGTGCTAGCACCTGCCAGCACAGCACAGCAGTCAGGGGACAGTGGAGACCTCCACGTGTCCAAGTGCTGAATTGTGCAGGGTGTCCCCAAGAAGCCCCCAAGGAGCAGGACCAGCTTCTGCAGTCACACATACAGCCATGGTCACCTCCATACTGGACCTGGAGGGGCCAACCACTGCCCCCACCCAGCTGGGGGACAACGGGACACGCCGCAGCACAGACCCCAACCAGAGCTCACAGAGACCTTCTGCAACTCCACACCCCCTGGGGCCAGGGGCTCTTCAAGGCTGCTGCAGACCTGGCAGTGTGGCTATGGCATGCTGAGGCAGCCAGGGCTGCCCCTCAGGCAGGACTCTGAGTGGAACAGGGACTGTGATGCACAGCTTACACCCAGCCCCACAGGAGCAGAGAATAGCCACAGGACCTCATCAGTCCCCAGCACAGCCCAGAGTGATGGCAGCATGACCCCACCAAATGGGGCTGAGCTGGGTTTGAGGATTGGCACAAAAGATGCCCAGCTGCCCCCACCGCTGTCAGAGCCACAGGGTCCCAAGGTGCCTGTGCCCAACCCTGCACTCACCATCCTTGTGTGCAGGGGAGCCGTGGTGCAGGGCCCCAGCCCAGGACCACCGCTGCTGCCGGATCTCTGCCCACGTCTTCTTGACTGACCGCTGGATTGCTGCCTCATAGCGCTCCTGCCCGAGGGAGAGGGACAGGCTGAGCCCAGTGGCTGCAGGAGTGGGGCTGGGGCCAGCCACAGCCTCCCAGCATGAGGGCATTACAGCGATGGGGGTGCTTGGAGGGAGACAGGACAGTGATGCCTGCCCTGGCCAGGGCATATGTGCCAAGAAGCTGGGCACAGCACAGGCTCTGCACCATGAAGGAGGGGCAGCAGAGGAAGGGCATAGTGGGCAGCTCCCAAAGGGCTTGTGAAGCACCTCCTGAAGGGCTGCTGGAGCCAGGAGAACTCCTCAGGGATTGCATCCCACGTGCCACCCCAGCCCCTTATCCACAGCACCCATGATACCCATCCCCATCCCCACCTTATTCTTCTCCAGCTTCTGCCTCTGCCGCTCCTCCAGGACCGCCCGGCGCTTCTCCGCCCGCAGCCGCTGCTCCTCCAGCCGCTTGCGCCGCTCCTCCAGCTGCTTCTCCCGCAGCAGCCGGGCCTTCTCCTCCTTCTCCAGCCACAGCACCCGCTTGGCAGCTGCGGAGGGCAGCGGGGTCACACCGGAGGCACAGCCCTGGGCAGCCCCGTGGTGGGACCGCGTGCCCATGCTGGTGGTGTAGGGCCACAGGCTGGCTGCGGCCGGGGCACGCGGCCGGGCTTGCGGGGCAGGCAGCATCGCTGCCGGCCGGCCGGCGAGGGAGGGGTTTGGGCCAGGACAAAAGGAAGGCCGGGAGCCCGCCGGGAGCCCGCCGAGCCGCGCGGTGAACAATGGGGGAATGAGGGTGGAAAGAGCGCGGGGACAAGGAGGCCCCATGCGCAGAGCAGGGGCCCCGCTCACCCGCTGCCCCGCGCCGCTGTGGGGCTGCCTGGGGCTGCCTGCACATGGCAGAGCCCGGCACCAGGGCTGCTGGCACCTGCACAGACCCAGGGAGTATCCAAAGCAGGGAGCAATAGTGTGCTGGGGGGTCAGCAGTGTGCCTGGGGGTCAGCAGTATGCCTAGGGGTCAGTGGTGTGCCTGGTGGGCAGAGCTGCCAGCACCCCAGTTCCCGCCCTGGCTCAGCTATCCACAGCTAATGGGATTGCCCATGACCCAGCAAAGCTCCTTAGCCCCTGCCTCCCCCCATCCACTTTCCCTCCCAGCCCCATACCTAGGTACTTGGCCCGTTCCTCGCGTCGCTCCTTCGCCTGCTTGTGCCTTGCCTGGGCTTTCTGGGCATCTGCAGAGGGGAAACACCATCAGGGCAGTGCCCAGCCCCACCAGGCATCGACTGGTGCCCACAGGGTGTAGCATCACTGGAGCACCAGCATCACTGGTGCAGCATCCTGGCACCCACCTTGCTTGGGCCGGGGACTGGCAGCAGGAGACGGTGAGGGGCGGTTGCTCCGGGGGGTCACGTCCTTTGAGGGTCCAGCTGTGGCACCCAGGGAGCTCTTGGCATCAGGAGGGGCCCCTTCAGTGGCAGCTGGGGCTGGGGGCTGGCTCCCATGGGGCAGCGTCTCCACAGAGGAAGGGGAGGCAGCGTGAATAGGGACAGGCTGGCCAGTGGTGTGGGGCAATGCCTCTTCTTTGGGGTGTTCCATCCCAGGCGGCTTGGGGGGTCCGGCGGGGGACCGGTCACTCTGAGGGGGGACACTCTGTGCTGAGGGAACCACAGTCGCAGGGCTGGGGGACACGGGCTGTCCTGGCAGTGCCACAGCTGGAGGGCTGGGTCGGTCATGCTGTGGGGGGCTGCTCTCAGAGGGCATCACGGCCGGGGGGCAGACAGGCTGCCGGGAGGGGAGCACGGCTGCAGGGACAGGCAAGACGATCTTTTCAGAGGGAGTGATGGCTGCAGGGATGGGTGGGACGGTCTTTTCCGAGGGGATGACATCTGGAGGGCCGGGTCGGTCACGCTGTGGGGGGCTGCACTCTCCCTGCAGGGCATCCCCAGGTGAAAGGGGTGGCGCGGAGGACGGGGGGATGCTGTCTCCCATCGGGGATGGTGGCTTCCCTGCAAGAGGGGCAGAGCAAAACACAAAGTCACTCAGTTGGGGAAGCATGTGGAAGACCCATCCTCCCCAAACACAGCCCTCAGGGGGCACAGCCCTGTCCTTCCCAAAGGGGGGGCAGTGGGACCCCACCTCAGCCCTGCTGCTGCTGCCCCAATCCTGGGGGGCACCCACGGCGGGTGCCAGGCACTGGGCGCACAATGCACAGAGGAACAGCCGGGCTCCACCAGGCACTGCCACCACAAAGCTGCCCTTCATCCCCTGGCAGCTGCCGCCTGGCCCTGCCGTGGAGGGAACACGGGGCCAGAGACCCCCCAAGGGCACAGGGACCCACACACTCCCCTGCCACTCTCCCCAGGGGGACGAGGACGTCGAGCGCTTCCGTGGCACAGTCGGAGGCAGGATGGGTGCGGGCCGTGGCCTGACGTCACCATGACAGCCCGTGGCCCCCATCGCGCCACGGACCCGCAGCCATGAACTCATGGCCCAGGAATGCACACAAGGCTGCCAGACAGAGCCCCCTCCCCGCGTGGGGCCGGCCGTGGGGCAACCCTGGGGGATCTCCCCCGTTCTGGATGGCACCCCAAGGGAGCCCTGAGCACATCCCAACATGGTGCCAGTGCCTGGCAATGTCATGGCACGTGCCCTCTGTAAAAGTGGTGTCGGAAGTGTCCACAGTGACAACAATGGTGGTGACTCCCCCCGCCCTCATTATCAGCCTTTTGCAAACAAACCCCTCAGTACTTTGCAGGATCCCAACTCCAACCCCCATGCAGCAGCAGCACCATCACTCCTGGCCAGAATGATCCACCCCAGGACACCATGGGCCCCACTGGGCACCACTGCAGGGTGGCTCCAGGGGGGGATGGTAGAACCCCAGTGACCAGCACCCACCACCAGCTGATGTCATGTGCCGGCTCAGCCGTGTTTGCAGAGCTCTCCACAACCCTCAGCGAGGGGCAAAGTGTGGGCTCTGCAAACACAGCCGGCGCCGCTCCTCACCCACCCCATGGCTCCTCATCCACCCCATGCTGGAGTGCTCCGAGCCAGGGTCAGCCCAGGCTACCCAAAGAGGCATCGCCAGCTCCCTGCACTGACAGCATGGGCACCCCCCAGGTCCCCTGGTGTCCAGAGAGGGGCTGGGGGTGCTGCTGCAGCCCCCCGGGCCAAGGCTGTGCCAACAGCGTTTCCCCACCCTGGACTCTGTGGGGACACAGCCAGCCCTGGCCCCCCCGCAGACCTTCCGGGTATTTTCTGCTACAGGAAGCCAGCCCATCCCCTGGCCCCGATCCTGCACATCCCATGTCCCCCAGAGCTGCACCCTGCAAGGCAGTCATCGCTCTGATGAGGGGCTGGGACTGGGGGATCCCCTGCTCTGCCCCCCCAGGGCTGCCTCAGATGGGCAACCACAGGCAGCAGGGCTTGGCAGCCCCCAAGTGCCAGATCCCAGGATGGCACCTGCAGTGTCACCATGTGTGTCCCAGCTGGGAGGGGTGACCCTGAGACCATTGTGGTGGCACAGCCAAGTGCTGCCCACAGGGCTGAATGAAAGTATCAAGGCCAGGCTGATCCCCTGAACAGATGGAAATACCTCAGAGAGCCCTGGACATGTTGGGAGCGCTGGCAGGGGACAGTGGGTGCCTCCTGCCACCCCTCACAGCCAGGCAGAGAGTCCTGGGCACAATCTGCCCTGCCCCACTGGCCGGAGAGACAACAGCACCTGTGGCCAGGGCAGGGCTGTGGGCATGGCCAAGACCTCCAGGCCCAGCCAAGACCCCCAAGGTGGGGCAGGGCCGGCCCTGCCGCCATCTGTCCCTGTCGCTGCTCCAGCACAGCAGCTGCCCTGAAACCCAACGCTGCCTGCGCCCAGGCGGCGCGGGCGTCCCCTCTCCCCCGGCCAGGGCATTCCACATGGATTAGCTCCCGTCCCCCCAGACACGCAGGCATGGCTGCCCTGAAGCACCCAGCCTGGGTGAGCCTGCATGGCACCAGCCCCACTGCTGCCACCGGGACAGTGCCGTGCCCAGCACAGGGCGAGGTGCTGCCCTCAACACCACATCACCCAGCCCACGCTGGGTCTCTTTGGGCCTGGTGGCTTTGCCAGTGAGCACCAGCAGCACCTCCAGCCTGGCAGTGCCCAGTGCAGCGAGGCTCCTTGGCCAGCACATGGCCAGGGATGCTCAGCCAGGCGCGGGCAGATCCCCGGTGCCGTGAAGCGAGAGCACATCAAGGCCCGCGGGCGCTGCTCGGACCAGCGGCCCTCATTAACTGTCCCTGCAGGGCACTGCCCATGAGAACGGGGGGGGGGGGGGCACCGGCCTGATGTCACCTCAGCTCCCCCCAGCTCCGTAACCTTGTGTTCCCTCTCCACAGCACAGCCAGAGCAGCCACAGGCTGCTCCACGTGCAGCGCTCAACGCGGCAGGGGGCATCAACCGTGGCCTGCCCCTGCCCTGGAGGGCCAGGAGAGCAGGGCTGATGGTGCAGTGGAGGTCATTGGTGAGCAGTGAAAAGCCACCCAAAGGTGTTGGTGTCACAGTGCCCAGCCACCATGGCCATTGCACCTGCTGTGCCAAGGACAAGACTGGGAGGACAGCCCAAAGAGCCGCTGCTGCCCCTGCAGGGCTGCTCCTGACAGCCCATGAGGACATCCATGTGTGCAATGCACCCTCAGGCCGTTCCTGTTGCAGCTGTTCCCAGCTGCCTTCCCTGCCTTGACAGCAGCTCTATGGGGATGAGTCCTTTGGTCTCTTTGTTGCCAGCAGGTCCTGATGCAGAGCAGGAAGGCAGCCTTGGCTGCAGTGCAGGAATTGCTCTTTGGATGCTGGTGTCCACTCTACCTGAGGCCACCAGAGCTCTGTGGGATGCACAGGGATGCTCTAAGTCCTGGGGGTGCTCCAAGCCCCAGTGCTGCCCCTGATCTCACCCCCACCTCAACACTCAGATGTGCCTTGGGGCTAAGCCCTGCCCTGTCCCACCCAGCTCCTGGGATTTCCCTGTGCTGCAGCAACCCTTACACCTGGATGACAGGGACAGTGAGCAAGTCCTCCTGACACATCCCTGGAATGTCCACAGCACATTCTCAACACGTCCCCACTATGTCCTGCCTGCAGGCACAGCACTGACACGCACCCTCAGTGCTGGCTCACATGCCTGGGCAGGGAGACATGGGCATGGCCAGTACCACCCTGGCAGCCGCCACAGCAATGACACCCTGTCCCCAACAGGGACAGCCACCTGCAGCCTGTCCCCAGGCACATGGGCACTGTCACCCATGGCTGGCTCCTCTCCCCGCCAGCTTGGAGCCAGTGAAAAGCAGCTGGCAGCTCGCTGGGCTTTGGCCCACAGTACCCCACCACTGCCCACAGCCCTGCTTCAGGGGACAGGCTGGAGCAGGGCAGGAGGGAGCAGACAGCAGGGTCCGTGGGAGGACACAACCAGGTGCCAGGCAGGAGAAAGAGGCATATCCAGCCCCCTCTTCCAGGGCTCATGTCCTGCCAAGGCTCTGGGATAGGGGTATGGGGGGCAGCCATGGGGGAACTGCACCAGCCCCTGGGCCAGGGCAGAGGTCACTGAGCTCTCACGGCACTGCCGAGCCAGCAGTGACATGCTGAGCTGGAGAGCAACAAGGGGGAACTTGGGATCTTGTGGCGAGAGCGAGGCCAGAGTCAGGGGGTTTCCAGGGTTTAAAACACACGTGAAGGAAAGAGCTGGAGCTGCTGCTGGCCCCAGCACCCCCACAGCAAACTGTGGTCACAATGCAACCCCAAACAGCCCGAGGGCAGGGGCAGGAACACCTGCCCACCATCCATCTGGCACGCTGGCAGTGGCGACAGGAGGTGCCCTCGTCCTTGGGGCGACCCATGCGGCGCCACCAGTGCCCAGGGCAGCCAGCCCAGCCGTGCTCCCAAAAACCTGTCTGCTAGCATCACACTGGGAAACAGAAACCTGGCTGGAAGGCAGAGCATGGGGCTCTGTGCCTGCCAGCATCCAGCCCCCTGGGGAGCAGGTCAGTACCCCCAAAAAACAGGTCCTGTGCCTCACAACATGGATGCAGCACCTACCAGGGCTGGGGCCATGCAGGATCCAGCTCCATTCCCAGCAGGCTGCCTGTGGGGCTGCCCAACCCTGCTCAGAGCCCTCCAAGGACCGAGAGCTGTGCTAACTATTTTGGACATGGCACCACGGGACTGTCACATCACCACTCTGCACGTCGCATCACGTTGCTCTGACGGTTTCGCAGCAGCAGCTCCCGCGCTGGGAGAACTCCCAAGCTGCTGCTCCCAAACACAGGCACTGGCGGGCAACCAGCGAGACCTCCGTCTCCACCATGCCGAGGGAGAAGGGCTGGAGAAACTGGGGGAAACCTGGATAAGGACAGACCTCTGCCTGGTCCCTGCCTGTCCTTGTCCCTCTGTCCACTGCATCCGTCTGCCCACCTGGGCAGCTCCAGTCACACCCTGCCCTGGCTGCCCTTCACGAGTTTCTGGCCTCCAGCACCACTGGCTGCCCCACATATGGTGGGTCCTGGCTCCTTGAGTGAAATAAAATCCCTGCTGGTGGCTCTGACCTGCTCTATGCAGCAAGACAGGAAGCAGGCCGGGCTGCCCAGTCATGCAGGTCACCCACATGGGACAGGTCAGGGATGGTCCCTGAAGGAGGACATGGTGCAAAACCTCCCATGCTCCTTCAGCGCCATTCTGTGCTCACAGTAGAGCAGCCAGTGACCCCACCCAGGTGTGCGGAGAGCCCAGGGGGTCCGGAAGCAGCCAGCCCGGGTCGCCGGGCAGCGACAGCATCAAGCAGGCAGGCCACGGCAGGCGGGAAAACGGCAGAGGCAGAGAGTGGGACTCAGACAACATGTCTGGCGTAGGAGGGCAGCGATGCCAGGACCCGCGGCCGCTTGGTGCAGGAGCCGCCGGTTTTCAGCATCGCCGGGAGCCGCAGCCATCCCTCCCTCTCCGCGGGCCCCGGCGATGGAGCACTGGGGCCGAGGGGGAGGGGAGACGCCTCTCCTCTTCCTCCCGCGGTGGGAAGAGGCTCCGCCGC
>JANPWX010000162.1:327521-346471 GCA_024734555.1 Trochalopteron elliotii | reverse complement strand
AGGGGATTCTTTTCTAGGGGTTCACCTCCTTAAATACAACGATTATGTAAATAATTGTGTTAATTCACTGGAGTTCTGACACTTCCGTAGCCATAGAGCAGATGCATAGTGTGGAGACTATACAGTGCTCTGCAGTGTCAAATAATAAAAATAGTGGGAAAGCTTTGGGCGCTTAAATTACATCAAGCGGGCTGAAAACAAAATATTTTTTGTCCAAATCTGAATTTAGGAGTTTGCCTTATTGTGTCAGTTTAAGTTGCCTTTATTAACAACATCTCAGCAATAAGTGAGATCAGCTCTGGGTGTGTTGGGGCTGATGGTGGCAGGTGACACCGCCATGGCCTCATACAGGGACAGCACCTCAGGCTGGGGACAGCTGGATTCCCTCCATCCATCCCCATCCCCTCTCCACCTCTGAATTTACTAAAACGACTGAAACCCTTAAAACCAACACTGCCTGTTCTGCATGTCTGTTAAATTCTCTGCCAAGTCTCTGACTCCAGCTGAGCCAAAGGAACTTCCACCTTGTCCTTCCAGTGATGTGAATTGCCCAACCTTTAGTTTTCTGAGAGGAAAGCTAATTTTTAAGTAAAACTCCCAAAGAATGTGTGAGTTCTTTAGATCCAAAGTGGGGCAACAGCTCCAAGCAGCCCGACTGGTTCTTTTCATACCTGAAGCCTTAGAGTTCATCCCATTCCACCCTCTGCCATGGGCAGGGACACCTTCCATTATTCTGGATTGCTCCAAGCCCCATCCAACCTGGCCTTGGACACTTCCAGGGATCCAGGGGCACCCACAGCTTCTCTGGGCACCCTGTGCCAGGGCCTTGCTACCTTCACAGGGAAGAATTTTTTCCTAATCCAGGAACAAGACAAGGTGGAATTCCCAGTGTCCTCTACAAACCCAATTTCTGTTTGTTTGGGGGTGTTTCCTCTGTGTGTTTGTTGTGGCTTTGTGTGAACTTATGGTGATCTGTGTTGTCACTTAACTCTGATCTTGTCTCTTTTCCCTCCCTGCCTGCTGCTGCTTTCATTCTCTAGTATTGGTATTTGCCATTCATTTCACCTTCTGCCTCTCTGCAGCTCATGGTAGGTGACAGATCCCAGGTCAGCCCCTGTGATCCCTCTGCATGCCAAAACTGACAGCAGAAAGCAGTGCTGGGGGTTTGTTTGTTCCCCAAAACACTTCCTTGTGCAGAGTTTTGTTCTGCACCCTGCAGACCTTGTTAATCACTGGTCTGGCTTAATGGCTCCCAAAAAATGCTCTTTGACATCATTTAAGGGTGAGGATCAAAGGTAGTGGCTGGGAGAGGAGAACTTTTCCCTTTTTTCCCAAATTTTCTGCAAGTCTGACAATTGTTCAAAGAAAACACAAGTGGCTTTGGTCCTGGCCAGTCCCAGAGTGGACGTGCACAGCACCTGAGTGCTGAGCTGGCCTGGTTTTGGCCTCCCTGAGCCTATTCTGGGCCTGAGGAGCTGATTTCAATCTGTGAAGCAAATTCTATGCCTGGACAACTTTCTAGGACCAGATGAGTCCTTTTTATTGGTACAGAATTTCATAAATCCCTGACTGGAGGAGCATTTTGGGCCTGTTGGGAGGACCAGAGCTGGAGCCTAACAGGCACTGCCTGCTGGTGAGATGTTCATGAAACAGAGGGAAGAGTTTGAGTCAAATCTCAGCTCTAGGCCTGTGGTTGAGGTAAATTCAGGGGCCTGCCATGGCACCTCCAGCTATCCAGGAGGTGTTGGTCTCTCTCCCAAAATCCCAGAACGGTTTGGGTTGAAAAGGATCTTAAAACTCATCCAGTTCCACCACCTGCCAAGGGCAGGGACACCTTCCAGTAGACCAGGTTCCTCCAAGCCCTGTCCTGAGGAGAATGCATTTGTTGGCAGAATTGGAGCTGGGATCTCTCCTTATTAAGCACCAGATTGCTTTGAGACAGCAGGTCCCTGTTCCCCTCTCCGTGCCGAGGGCGGCGGCGCTGGAGGCAGCGGAGCCCGGGCGGGTTCTGGTGGGTGAATCCCTTTTCCTGTGCACAGAACTCAGAGCTCTTCACGCTGACCTACGGCGCCCTGGTGACCCAGCTCTGCAAGGACTACGAGAACGATGATGATGTCAACAAGCAGCTGGACAAAATGTGAGTGGATGCACAAATGAGAGTGGATCTGCTGTGCCGGAGCTGTGTGGGAGCCGGGATCAGAGCAGGGAACACATCCCTGTGTGCTGCTCCAGGAGCAAAATCCTGGCAGGCTGAAGTTATTTAACACTGATATTTCTCAGATTAGGCTTTGCTTCTTCGCTGTCTTCTTTTATAAGTGTTGTCTTTCTAAAGCTGTGTGCTCTGGTCCCTTCACAGGGGTTACAACATCGGTGTCCGGCTCATCGAGGACTTCCTGGCCCGTTCCAATGTTGGGAGGTGCCACGATTTCCGTGAGACTGCGGATGTTATTGCAAAGGTAAATGTCCAGGCACAGCTTTGTCAGGTTTTTTTTGGGTTTTGCATGTGAGGATGGAGTATTTGCTACTCACAGGACTGTTCTGAGAGTTCGATGAACGTTTTGGAGAGGGGAAAAAAAAGTTTTAGCCCAAGTACTGCTGGCTGGTGGGAAGTGGAAGAAAGGAGAGATGTTTGCAAACCCCTCGAGTAATTTTACAAAGATCAAAGCTGTGCTGTTGCCTCACCTGTTCTCGTTCCTCCTGTTTGCCACAATAGATTGCATTTAAGATGTACCTGGGCATCACTCCAAGCATCACCAACTGGAGTCCTGGGGGTGACGAGTTCTCCCTGATCTTGGAAAACAACCCCTTGGTGGACTTTGTGGAGCTCCCTGACAACCACTCAACCCTCATCTACTCCAACCTGCTCTGTGGGGTGCTGCGAGGCGCCCTGGAAATGGTGAGCCACATCTCTCTTCCCTTGGGATGGGTGTATGGATAGCCAGGTGTCAGCAGATACTTGAATTCTGGTCCATGTTCATGACTTCTGGGTTTGCCTTGGGCTTGAAACACATTCCTGGGAGAAGGGCAGAGCTGCAGGAGCACTTGGCTGCTGTCATGTGTGGCAGCTGAGGCCCAGCTGTGGTGCCTGAGCCCCTTCAGCTCACAGCCCAAGTTCAAGCACTTTGTATCTCCCTGAGTTTGTATGGAGCTCCAAAATCCTCACTCTGGAACTGCTGTGAGCCCTAGCTGGGAATTGGTCAGGATTTGAGAGCTGTGTCTCAAATTTAGTACTATGTAGAGCCCTGTATGTCATGTCATGCCCTTAGAGCCCTTAAGCTGGTGCTCCAGGACCAGTCAATCCCTGGAGAAGCTGCTGTGAAGAGGGAGTTACCAGCTCCTCTCTACTCTTCCCTCACTTAGGTGCAGATGGCTGTGGATGTGAAGTTTGTCCAGGACACCCTGAAGGGCGACAGCGTCACAGAAATACGGATGAAGTTCATCAGGAGGATTGAAGACAACCTTCCAGCTGGGGAGGAGTGAACCACAGCCCCATCCTGCTGGGGACTGGAGGGACCAGCTGGGTTTGGCCATTAGNTGAACCACAGCCCCATCCTGCTGGGGACTGGAGGGACCAGCTGGGTTTGGCCATTAGCTTTCCTCACAGATCCACAGGGATCTCCTGCCCCTGCACACTCAGACTGACTCACTGACTATCTCAGATGTTATTTTCTTCTACTCTCACTTCCATCCTCTGTAGAAGATGATTGTCTGGTTGGTGTTTATTTCCCAGGTTCATTCTGAAGCTTTTTCATCGGGTGATGTCCTTTTCCCTCCCCCTGGGGGCTTCCTATGCTCAGTTTCTAATTGTGATCTGGGTTGTGTGAGAGCATCTGCTCAGACTCCAGGAGAGCTCCAGTCTCTTCACATCTGCATCGGTGTCAGATGGCCAGAATTGGAGACCAAGCTACACAAGCCCACTGATTCCCTGCTAAACCCTGTCCTTCCTTAAATGAGGTGTTTAAAATCCATTTGGAGATGTGTGTAGTGTTTCTGTAGATCAAACTGGCTTCCTGCACTTGATTCTGAAGTCACTGGTAAATGCAGTGATCCAAAGGGGTGGCTGAGGAGAGCTGTTGGAGTGCTGGCATCAGGGCAGGGGAAAAAAAATCTCCCAGAAATCTGGGAGTTCCATGGCCTTTCCCTCCCCCAGAAGCCTCACCACTCCCCTCTCAGGAAGGGAGGAGGTCAAACTCCAGTGGAGCAGTAGGAACTATTTTACATGGAGAAAAATTGGCTAAAATGGCATTGGTGTTCCACAGTGGGCACAGCCCAGGGCTGCTTGGGGAGTCACAGAGTGAGAACCAAGCTCAGGCTGAGGCCTGGGAGGTGTTAAAGACATTTCAGGCTCTGTTCTGCTATTGGGGGATGTAAAGGCTGCACGGTGTGAAGGTGGTATCAGGGTTTGTTCTCACTGGTGTTCAGGCAACAGCAGAATTTCCCAGTTACTTGGCACTTGCTGCTCTGAAAAACAAATACATGAAGAATTATTAGATAACAAAAAGCAAGAGATTGGAACATCAGCTTCCTCTTGACCCAGAGAACACAATCAGGCACTGGGTTCCCAAATCACTTTACGTAGCATGAAGGCACAGCCCCTCGAGGTCTTTGTGACCTCCAGAATTTGTGTTGGTTGATGCCCGAATGTGAGGTGAGAGGGAGCAACCCACTGCTTGTGCTGCTCTTTTTTGGCTTTTCTGGAGAAATGTGGGGTCATCTGGCACTGGATGGCTTACCCTGTCCCTTTTTTTGGTCCCAAAGAGTCCCTTTGGATGCCCCCTGTGACATGTGCCCTGTGAAGGGACAGTGACTGGCTGTAAGAGCAGTCAGAGGCATGGCAGTGGCCCAGCAGTGGCAGGTGGGTGTTGGTGGCAGAGGTGCCACATGGTCACGTTGCAGAGCTCAAAACCATCCCTTATTTCTCATTGTTGACCATTCCAAGTCACTTTAAAGCTGCATTTTAGAAGTAATTGCATTAAAAGAACCGCCGTGTCAATTCTTTGGTCTCCTCTTGCCTGTGTTCTGGTGGTGGGTGCTGCTGGGGAGTGGCAGCAGGGGCTCAACCCCTGCCTGAGGCTGGCAGGGTGACAGTGGTGACAGGGTGCCCAGGGCTGGCAGGGTGACAGTGGTGACAGGGTGCCCAAGGCTGGCAGGGTGACGGCAGCACTGCACCAAGAATTCCTGGCTGCCAGCGGGCCTGGAAGCTGCTGCCTGGAGGAACCTGCCCAGTATTCCACACACGGAGGGACTGTGGAGAGACACTCGGTGAGGCTGACTTGAGGTCTGAATCCACTGTGTGCTCAGTGGCTGGGACTCTGCCACCAGCCTGAGGCAGCTGCTGCAGAGCCAGGACTCCCTGTGGGCATTTACAGTGGCAAAAAATCACCTGGAGGGGCATCTGAGCCTCCTCTGCTGCCAGCTCGGTGCTGCTCCATGGCTGGCTTCAGCCATGTAGTGCTGCTGCCAGGAGACAAGGCACAGTAAGGGCTGCTCTCCAGGAGCAGTTGATGCTTCCCTTTCTTGTGTAAGTTCTCCCCAGGAGCCCTGCTCTGGTGGGATCTCTGCTCCATGCTCGCGGGCATTCCCTGCTCTGGGGTCACCCTGCAGTCACGCTCCATCCCCAGCACTGACTGCCCAGGACTGTGCCCTGAGGATGGGGAAGTGACAGCTTTTGCAATAAAGTGGGTTTTTTTTTTCTCTGGAGCTGGCGAGCACCACGTGCTGCCAGCCTGGCCAGGAGCAGGAGCCAGCCAGGGCAGCCCCAAACAGCCCCAATGTGCTCCTGAGGCTGTGTCCCAGAGGGTCTGGGGGGAGTGAGGTCCTTTGTCCTCACCCCTGCAGAGAGTGGATCCTGGACTCCTGCTCCCAGCCCCTTGGGAATTACAGTAATTTGCTGGGACGACAGGGTCAAAACCAGCCCAGACCTTCTGGAAGAACAAAAAGCAGAAATTGCATTAAGTAAATTAAAACTGTCTACTACTGAGCAGCTCGCTGCAGACAAGGGAGAATATGCAAAAAGCTCTGTTTGAAACCTACTAAATATTACCATGTGCTGTTTATAGGAAACAAATGGGGAAAGGCATCTGCATCAATAAACCCCAACGTGGCTGGGCTTGGACTGAAGCCTTTCCCTGGCTCTGGGTTATTGAATACCCGTTGCTTTCATGTGGTGCCAGCCCTGACCCCTGACACATACCACAGAGGGGAAAGTTGACTTGTGGGAATAATAGACATTCCTAGAGAACGATTTAACCTGGCAGGAAAAGAGGCCACTTCCAGCCTCTCACATCCCTGTGTGATATTGAAGATGACAATAGCAACAAGTCAAGGGGGGGACAGGGGACATGGGGAGGGAGCAGTGCTGGAGAGTGACACTGTGGGACCCCAGTGCCTGGGGTGAGCCCCCCATCCAGCCCCGTGTGCCCTCACCAGCCTGAGCACCCCGTGATGGCATCAGCCACAGCACTGTGTCCCAGCCACATCCCAGGCTCCCACCTCAGCACATCCCAGCAGCAGGATGCAAGAGGTTGGTGGAGTGCCCGTGGAGGTGGAAGGAGCTTTCCAGCCCTTGTCCCTCTCCTGCAGGAAAGTGGGACATTGGCTGATGGAGCACACTGGCAGGAGCTGAAGGTCAGTGTGTGACTCACAGGGTCCAGGGTGAGGGTTTAAATCAGTTCATGTCAACAACCTGGCCAGTGTTGGAAAACCTGGACAACCTGGCTGCTTCTCCTGGCTGGTGGCGAGCCCCAGCCACGAGCCAGGTGGTCCCTTCTTCCAGTGGGAAGCAGAGCTCCCAGCCCTGCTCCTGTCACCTAAAATAGGGTGGGTGACATCCCTGGGCACTGTCCAGACCCCACAATCCAGCACTTGCTGAAGGGGCAGCGATGGTGCCAGGAGAGGATCCTGGATGGGACAAGAGAATCTCTCTGGGAAAGAAGAGTTTCCGGGCTGGTGTCCTCATTGCTGGGGCAGCTCCCACAGCTTTCAGCCAGATGTGCTTGGCCAGGGTGCCGGGCACTCACTGAGGCCTTGCAAAGGATCTTACACCCACAAGGGCTTGTGCACTGGGGACGGGGCTTGTTGGCAGGGCTGGCATGGTGCTGGTGGCCACAAGGGACAAGTGGGTACCACCAGTGGAGTCAGCAGGGACAGGCAGGTACCAACCCCTTAGGGGGTTCTACCTCCATGTCCCTAAGCACCTGCCACATCCAGCTGGAGGATACTCAGGTGTGGGTACCACTCAGGTGTGGATCCAGCTCCCCCCAGATGCCCATCCGTGGCCGAGCATCTCCCCATGCTTGGCACCACACGGGCACCAGATCCATGAGAACACGTTCTCTGGCTGATAATGATCTGACTAATTTGGCTACCTGGATGTTTTTCTAACTCTTCCTGGGTCCCTGGGCTGGCTGCTACACGTGTTTGGCTAGCCTGGAAGCCCAGGCAGCTGACAAAATCCTCTCGCAAGGCACGGCCAAGCTGCGCCCCCCTGCCCTGGCCCAAACGCAGTTTCCAAAGCTGGGAATGCCTCTGGCAGCAGCGCCGGGTCAGGGCAGCCCTTTGGCGATGCCTCTTGGCACCCGCCCTCCCACAGCATCCCTTGCCAGGGCGAGGAAGAGGAGGAGGTGTCTGCAGTTCCTCCCTCGGGTCAGAGGACACAGGAGCAGCCCCGGCAGCGCTGCTCGGAGCTGAGCCACATTCTGGTGGCGTTTGGTATTTGGGGTGACGGGAAGGAAGCTCCATTGTTCCTCTTTTATTGTTTTGTGTTTCCTAAGCGGGATCGGCACCCTCCTCCCACGCTCTGCCCGGCTGCGGAGCGGATCCAGCCCTGTGAAAGCCAGCGCTGCGCCGGGGGCGGCTGCTGAGTCCTGGGCGAAGGGAAAGGCAGGGAGAATCGTCCTTGCTCCAGCACAGACAGGCCACCAGAAGCACGTGTAAGGGTGACGAGTGGCTGCGGCGGGGACAGGACTCACCTCAGTGTCCCCCTGCCCCTGGTCAGGTCTGTCTCCCGGGTCTCCGTGGTGCTTTGTTCCTCTGTGTGGAACAATTCCGCCAGCTGCGATGGGAAGGGCTGATCCAGCCGCAGGGAAGGAGGGTGACATCGGCCACGCCACCATTCCCAGCCCCATGCCATGACCCAGGGAGCACGCCGGTGCTCTCCCTGCATGGGACAGCCCAGTCCGCCGTACCTCATTCCACCCCACACCCCCAAACCCCAATAATTCAAACCACAGCGCCACTGTCCCACCAGCAGCACCTCCATTCCCCTCTGGAAGCTGCTCTCGGCTGTCGGTGGTGCAGGATGTGGCACGGGGACAGTGTCCTGTGGGGCCGGGATCCACCCAAAACTGTGCTGGAGTGCCCGTGGGATGGGAACAGCACTGGCTTTGCACCATAAACACCAAAGCCATGAGCTCACTGGACCCTAGGGCAGCAGGGCAGTGTTGCTCCAGCCTTCCTGGATTTCCACAGGAAAATTTCCATTTTCCCAGCTGCAGCCAGGACTCCGAGAGAGCCCAGCATGCTGGGTTTGCCCAGAGGCTGCTCGGGAAGCTGCTGGTGCTGAGCAGCCTTGGCCCAAAACGAGAGCCAGAAACAGGCAGGAATTTCGAGGAGGAATGTTTGTTTTCTTTTAAAATAGTTTTAATTGTGGCTTAGGAGTAGAGGGAGTCTCTGGAATGGTTGCTCTTTCCCTGAGCCTGTGGTGAATGAGGGGTTTGGGGGTGAATCGCTGGCAAAAGCAGGTTTGATATAATTTTGTCACCCTACTTCTTATGGTGTAAATAAATCACACCAAGAAAAATAGGATTAAAAACAGTCTACAATGGTTTAGGTGGAAATGGGGAGAGAAAAAGGTAGGGAGGAAAAAGTCAGGAAGGCAAGGGGGTAAGGGACACTCCCAAGCTGAGTCACCAGGCACAGAGAGGATCCCCTTACTAAATTTAGCTTCAGATTGGATCAGTGGATTAAATCTAAAGGATTTACCAACTCTTAATCATAACAATACCTCATTAACACAGCAATAGCAGCACCTGATCAATTGAATAATTTAACTCATACAAAATTACTCAAACGGGGTTTTCTATAATCATCACTCTAATTGAATTATAAATTGAAAGTAGCAACATCCATAACATGCACACACATGGAATTAAAGAGGCTGCACAAAGGAACAGTCCTGTGAGAAATTCCCCTCAAGTTCAGCAAAATACTCACATTGATGCATCTTCTCAGTGATGAAGGGCAGAGCCCCGTGGGGTGGGGGGTATCAGCCCAGGCTCCATCATCATCATCATTGGTCCTTTGGGTATCACAGACAGGATGAGCTCCAAGAGGAATTCTGCTCTGAGGGAGATCCTGGCTCAGCTGCTGCAGCCCAGGAGAGCTCAAAGGGTGTCACTCAGGACCACTGTCACTGTGAGATGACTGACTTCAGGCATCAGTGAATTCCCATCCTAGCCGCAATCCCAATTGGTAACTAAGGGAATTTTCCCAGAAGTGTCCAATAACTAAAATATTATTCCACTCAGGCTGTTTTTCAGCACAAAAATAAAATCTTGAGGCTGTTTGTGAAAGAAAACAGGAGCTCTTGAGAGACCAGGAATTCTGGGAGCAGAGTGGGTTTCTGATAAACTCAAGGGGAGCCACCTGCCCAGAAAACATTAATTAAAGTGGAGACCTAATGAGCCAGACTGTCCCTGATCCCATCCTGTCCCTCAGGTCGGATCCCATCCCCAACCCCATCCTATTCCTGCCATGGCAAGTGGCTCACCACAAGCAGGACTGAACCAGATGCCTGGATGGCCAGGGATGGCTGCAGTCAAGACTTCCAAAGAGTTCAGTTAATAGAGAAACGAGAAAACAATTTGAAAATTTAAAACCAATCTCCTCCCTGAATGAAGCAAAGCCCCAGATGTTCCTTGCAGCCCCAGGATCCTGTTGGCTTCTCCCTGCCCGTCACACAGACACAGGAGCTGACTCGGGGAAAGTGCTCACCAGAACAATGTCTCTTTTTTTACAGCAAAAAAATATTGATTTTATTTTAATTACTGCTAGCGCTGACATCCAAGAGCTCAGGGAGAAGTTGCCAGGCACTGGGCTGGCTCTGCCCTGGGCTGTGGCTCCTTGTCCCTGTCCCATGGCAGGCACAGAGCCCCCCACAGCTGCCCGCGTGCCCCGGCTGGAGCCAGCGACTGCCCGGGGCTGGGACCAGCGTCGTGGCCTCTTGCCCAAGCTCTGGGCCAGGGCTGTCACTGCTCCCCAGGCCCCGCAGCGCCGGGCCATTGCTGGGAAAGGCTCTTGAGCAAGATGCCACTGAGGAGCTGGAGGGTGTTCCCTGCCAAGGGGAGAAATCCAGCGGCTTCCTCGAGCATGGAACGCTGGAATGACCTGGTGGGACCTCTGCTTGCCTCGTGCTGAGGAGCCTGGAGGGGACAGAAAGGCAAATGGGGCTGCCCTGGCCTCCTGCATCCCCCCCAGCCTCCCTCACTCCCACATCCCTTTACTCCAGGGTTCAGCATCCCTGTGTCTCACACTCCTGCATCCCCCAGGCTCCCACATCCCGGCTGGGCAGGGCACAGAGTACCATGCTGTGGGTGCTGGCTGGCCAGGAGCTGGGGAACTGAGCATTAACCGGGACATTTTGGGGAGCAGAGCCCCAGGAATGAGGAAGCCAGAGCGGGTACCGTAGTGGAAAGGGCTTGGCACGGGCTGTGGAAAATGGAGGCCTAGAGAAATGTGACAGCAGGCTGGCCTGGCCAGCAGTACCACACAGGCATAGTTAAGCCTTCAAGCCTGCCATTGTTCTCCCCTAATTATTCCCACTCCCTGAGTATTACACCCCATAATTCAGGAAAGCTGAGTAATGGAAGAAACAACAGCAATTTTAATCTCTCAGTACCGGTGGTCTCCACCAAAAAAATGCTTTCAAGAGCTCTGCGGTTGCGACTTCCTCGGTTTGGTGGGCAGTGCAGGGGAGGGGGAGCACGGCCACCGGCCTGTGGGTGCTCAGCTGAGACTGGGGGCAAGGAGGCCAGCAGGGATGGGACCAAGACTTTGCTCCAGGTGATGGGAGGTGATGGGAGAGGAGCATTCTGGATGCTGGCAGCATCCCCACCAGGTACCACATGAGCTCCACGCCAGCAGCTGGGCTGGCATTGGGGTGATTCCAGCTGGGGACAGCCCCTTGTCCCCTGCACGGGGGGACCTGGTGTCCTTGGTGGGGAGGACCAGAGCTGGGCAAGGCACTCTCACTGTCAACACTGTATCTTCTGTTCTGAGCTAAACCACACAGAACTGGGCATCAGTTTTTGGTCAAAACACGTTTTCCTTCCTGGGATCTGGCTTTCAGGAAAGGAAATTCTGAACTCCCTAGAAATGCTCTTGCTTTTTGACAAAAGCCACCGCAGGTTTGTTCCCTAAGGAGCAAGCTTTGGGTAAACACACTCCCCACTCCTGCAAGGAATGAGACCAGGAATCAGCACTGGTAGCACCAGGGTGCTTTGGAGACCTCCACATGGGCAGGAGGGACCCCCAGCCCTGCCTGCTCCCCTCTGCCCACTCCAGCACCCCTGGCCGAGTCCAAGCACCTGCACTGTCTCACCAGCCCTGTTCCTACTGTGGCTCTGAGCACGAGTAATGTGATTGGTGGGTCAAAATGAGCCTTTGTCTGATTTAGCATCACCTGCTCATCAGATCTTCGGGAGCAGGAAGAGGAGGATGGGCAGCAGTGCTCTCAATGGGGCCAGAACAGATGGCCAGAACCGAGCTGGGATCAGGCATCTCTGGTGAAAACTCGAGGCCAGGATGTCTGCCAGCCTTCATCTATCCTTCCATCCTTCCATACCTCCATCCCTCTCTCCTCAGCTCTGAGATGCAGTAAAAGCATCAAAATAAGCCCAGGTCTGCCCTACCTCAGCTTCCTGGAGGCACAACACCTGCTGTAAACAACCATGACCATCTTCCCTCCTCTTGGAAGTTTTGTCAACAGCAATGCTCATTATAATAGCAAAGTCACAGAGCCAGGCAGAGACCTGACACACTGAGGAGCCCATCAGGGCCATGCAGGGATTGCTCTGGAGCTGAGGGGACAATGCCAGAGGTTTTGAGACACTGTTCAGCATCACCTCTCAGCAGCTGCTCTGAAGTTTGGCTGCAGGGTGCTCAGGTCTCTGTTACATTTAGCAAAACAAGGGGAGGTCACATCCCTCACCCCAGGTACAAGCTGGGGCAATAGCCCTGCTGCCCTGGGAGCCACAAGACAAGCCACCAGCCCCAAGGGACAGATCACCTCACTGCCACCCCTTAGGGCTGACCCTAATGACATTAGGCTGACCCTGATGACCCTAATGCAGGGCAGGCAGGGTGGGATGGGGTGGCTGAAGGTGACGGTGGCTGTGTCTGTGTGGTCTGAGCCATCTGGATGCACTTACAGCAATTCTGCAGCAATTGCGGAAAGATCAAAACTCGTCAGGCCAACCTTGATTCCCCGTGCATTTTTTGCATTTTTGAGGACTCGAGTCTATAACCTGACAGCGGGAGGGGTGTTGCCTGCACAGCCCTGGAGCTCTCCTCACAGAGTTGCCAGAGTCTGGGAGTGATGCCTGGGCTGCCCCAGCACCACTGCGAGATCCCTGGGAATGACCCTGAGGAAACGGTGTTGGGTTCTTTGTCTGTACCCAGCACTCAGAGCAGGCACTGCTTCTGCTGGGGGGTCAAATCCCCTGAGCAGGGCCTTGCTGAGACCCTGCTGCACCCCAGGGCTCCTGCTCACAGTGACAGGATGGGGCATTCCAGGTAATGGGGGCAGGGGAGATGCCAAGAAGAAAATGACACCCACACCAAGCCTAGGGAACAACATGGTCCCATCCATCCCCACCTCCCTCCTGGGGCTTCCCATCCCCTTTGAGGCTCAGATGGGGAAACTTCTCCCAGCACCCAACGTGGGGCATAAAGGGTTTGAGATTGTGACAGCTGTGGTTGGCTTATGTTGTGCTGCTGTCCCCTCACTGCTGTGCCTGGGAACATCCTGGTGACAGCCATGGCTGGGGAATGGGTGGGGCACTGGTGCTGTACTGGAGCTCCACTGTCACCTCTGAAACAGAGGATCCCCTGCAGCCTGTGATGAAAACCATGGTGAGGCAGGCTGTGTCCCTGCAGCCCGTGGCACTGCAGCACTGTGGCAGTGTGGTCCTCAACAGCAGCTCCTCTGAGAGGTGGTAGCCCTGGAAATTAACCATTAATTCAGCCTTTATGCCCCTCCAGAGCAATGGAGAGGGCACAGGGGTGTCAGAGGGGGCACAGGGGTGTCAGAGAGGGCACAGGGGTGTCAGAGAGGGCACAGGGCAGGTGGGTGCTGCTCCCATGCCAGTCCTGCCCATGTTGACTGACTGGTTCAGTCATTAGCAGGAGTGGGGCCGTTTGGCTTTTCCCTTTCTCTTCCTGGAAAGGGGCCACTTACTGTTTTACAACTAAAATAACAAATTATTTCATAGAGGCTGGAGCTGCTGGGAGCTCTTGGGTCTGCACTGGGGCAGGCACAGGCCCCCTCCCCAGTGCTGGCACAAGCCTCATCCCAGGGTCCCCAAAATGAGCCCATGTGGAGCACACAGCTCCCACCAGCACGGGCAAAGGGGGCACAAGGGATGGAGAATCAGAAAAGGGAGCAGCAGGGCATGTGGCATGTCCCCATGATTATCTGTCCCTGGTGATGTTCATCCCTTCATGGGGACACCATCCCTGCTGGTGCCCAGGGACCCTCAGCCCTGCCTTCAGCTCTCCAGGAGGAACAGGCTCCGTGCAAGACTGTGGCTGCAGCAGCCCCAGCCCCCCAGGATGGCATCTGCATCCTGTGGCAGTGCCACATCCCCAGCACTTGGCTTCCTCTGGGAAAGGGATGCTGAACTGTGCCCCAGCTTCCTCTCCCGGGGAAGGCGATGGGAACCAGCCCTGGTGCCTGCTCCCTGCCCTCCCCTCTGGAGCTGCTCACACCCTGTCTGGCCCTGCACATGGATCTCAGAGTGCTGCAGGATGCAGCACCCACCAAACAGGGCTCCCCACGCCTTTTCCCCAGGGTGACCTGCTGACAGCCCCAACAATAGTGTAGCTGATAAAAACCCTAAAAATCCACACTTGCCCTTCCCTGTCCGTGCCCACGGTGGCCCCAGTGCCAGCCTGGTGCTGGGGGATGGGTGGGGGCTGGAGGAGCTGAGCTGGGGGTGCCAGGAGCTTGGTGCCTGCCAAAACCTGGGCTGATGTCTCTGCTCTGCCAGCCTGACCTCCTCAGAGAATGACCCCCATAAAATGAAGCAGCAGCTGTTTGGTGGATAATAAAATGTTTTGGGGTTTTTTTTCCCCTGTTTTACAACTAGTTTACTGCCTAAACGTTTCAGCAGCTCAGCAGAGCACCAGGACAGCAAACTTCCTCTGTGTGCTCTGGGCAGCTCCCAGACAGGCTGCAGGAGTGTGCCCTCATCCCGTGGGATGGGTCCCCAGTACTCATGGGATCACTCACCCCACCACCAGTGCAGGAATGGCACAGGGAGAAAGGACACAAACTAGGAGGTGACAGCACCTGGGCGAGCCTGCTCCTGACATCCTCTTTCTTGAACCAGCTCCTTTCAGAGACAGCTGGGTGCTGTGGGGTCACCCCAGCCCCGGGTTGGAGCAGCCTGCAGGACCCAGAGACTCCATTCATCCACAGCTCTGGAGGCAGATTTACTAGCTCATAGCCAGGGGTGTTTATGGTGGGTTGGAATGTGCGTCCCCAGCACGTGATGAATTTACAACGTGCCAACGAGTGGATTTATTCCAACCCCACTGTCAGTGAATTAATCACAGCAGCCACGGGAAGGCTGGAGGTGCAGGTGGGGAGAGATGCCCGGAGAGGGAGGGGCTGGGGGCACATGGGGGCATCACAGGGACGGTCCTGCCTCTGGCTGCGTTGAGCTGCGATGAGCTCAGGAGCTGCCGCATCCCCTCCAGCACTCCCGGGAAGAGCCAGCAGCCTCCAGGGCTGCCCTGGGGAGAAATTTAAACTTCAGCTTCCAATTCCACGTGCCATTTCCAAACAGAGGTCCGGGGGCCGCCAGCTACCACCTGGGCTGGTGCTCTGCAGACAAGGGAGCCCTGGAAACCCGTAGGTGAGTGCAGTTTTTCCATGCATATGTATATAGGAGCAGAGTCAGCTGCCAAAGTAAATACAACCCTTCCCTTTCCAAAAATGTCCTCCAGGAATTGTAAAGGATCCTGGAGCAAGAATTCTGTCTCAGATCCTTTTTGCTTTCTATTGGGGGAAGTGTATAAACTCGCTCCGATTCAGCCCGAGCAAAGGCAACGTGAGAGTGTTTTTTTTTATGGCATGCACCAAAGGTGCTGGGAGCCGGAGCCACCATGTGTACCCCGGGCAGGGCTCACGCAGGAAAACAATCCCAGTAAAGAGCTTTACAGCCACCGAGGAATGTGGAACCTCCACCAGCTCGGCCGAGCCTTGCAAAGCTAATTGCTTTGGGATTTGCTCTTTGGGGGGGTTGAGTCTCCATGGTTGCTGCCTCAAAGGGTCCCAGCTGCCCTTGCGGTTCATTAGGATGCTGAGCGGGGAACTGGAGATGCTTTTAGGAGGCTGCAGCGGTTGTGGGGTAAGGGAAGGAGCCCTGCGGTTCCCAGCTGCAGCCCTGCCTTCTCCCGTTACAGCCGGGGACCCCTCCTGCCCCGGCGGGGTCCGCGATGGGAGCCGGAGGTGGCAGTGCTGAGCCCGGCGCTGTCCCTGACCCCAGCGGGAATATTCCCTTCAATCTGGCCCAGTGGGACCCATCCCGGACTGATCCCTCAGGAAGGAACACAGGGGTGTTTCCTGAGGCCGATGCATCCTCGTGTCTCCCAGGGTAAGGGCTGCAGTGGCTGCTCGTGGCGTGGTGCTGCACCCGCGGCCACCGCAGCCCGTCCCCCCAGGCCCCGGCTGCTCGCGTGTTTTCTTAACCGATCTTTTCTTGCTCATTTAAGTGACTTTGGAAAATGGGATTTTGGCTCTTAAATCGTTCAGGGGCTTTTGAAAATTTGACTCTAAATACTTTCCGAAGTGCATTTGTATGAAGTAATTCTCTCCAACCTCCCACAGTGGTAGTCAGATTGCATTTAATCCATCACTGAATGTTCCCGAAGGCTGGGATCTGGCACCATGCTGCACACGGAGCCGTGGCTCACCCTGCACTGCGCCGACACCGCTGCTCCCTGCCCTGTGTCCTCCTGCAGGGCCACCTCTCACCTGCATGTCACTGCTGGCACAGCCAGGGTGATGCCCCCAGCCCCTTGGCACCCCATGTCAGTACCTTGAGTGGGCACAGCACCACACCCCAGCTCTGCTCGGCACTGCCAGCCCAGCTCCTGGCCCCCTCCCACCCCCATGGCACATTTTCCCACTGAGCACCAAGGGCTGGTTTTCCGAGCACAATTATCCCTCTTTGTGGAAACATGGAAATGATATTCCAGTGCACGGGGCTGATTCGATTATGTCCGTGACCCACCAAAATTAAGTTAAGGCATTTTTCAGCCCTAGATTGAATTGTGTCTCCTCCCTCTCTCTTGTTCCTCCTGTGTGGAGCAGCTGGATGGCTGGGATGGGGATTTTGGGAGGCAGAGATCCTGGGACCCTGAGGTGCAGCAGTGCCCAGGGCGGTTGTGGCCCCAGAGCTCTCACTGGCTCACGTGTGGCCCTGGCAGGGCCAGCACAGTGCTGGGGACACCGTGGAGCCCTGGCACAGCAGTGGGTGCAGAGCTGCCTGGAGATACAGGCAGCAGAGCCACTAAATCCCAGTCTAAGCCCGGCTTCCCTCTCCCACTGGGAAGAGAGAGCCATCAGCAGTGGCTCAGCACAGTGCTGAGAGGTATCAGTTGTTTAGCTCAAATAAATAAATTTTAAGTAGGATGACTTACTCAGAGTTATGGCACTGGGTGAGTTGGGATGTTGTTCTCTTTCCTTGCTCAGCACGAGGAGCTGGGATTGCTGCAGCCTTGGGCTGTGAGATGTGAGCTCACATCTGGATACCTTTTGGGATTGAATAGAGCTAATTTCATAGTAATTTTCCCAACAGCTGGTACAGACCTGGGTTTTGCCTTTCACATAAGAATATTGATAACACACGGATGGGTCAGATGTTGCTTGGTAATGTGTATTCATGTCTTACATATTTTTCAGTTCCTTGTTCACTGCCAGTGAGCAGGTGCACCAGCACCCAAACCAGAGGATCAGGGGGCTGTACTCAGAAGCAGCTGTAACTCCACAAGATAGAAAAGAAAAGAAAGAACCCAGTGAGGGGTTAGAAGACCCCAGAGCAAAAAATGACCATTGCTGGGCAGCAGGAAGAAGCCTGTACACAGCCAGGAGCAGCCAGAGTGGCACAGCACAGCCAAGGTGGCATGGCCAGGGTCCAGGGTCCATCCTGGTGAAGGGACAGGCCTGGGGAGGAAGGAGCCAGCACAGGAGTGATGACAGGAGGCAGAGGCCAGCACAGAGTGAGGCTTCAGCCGATAGTTTGCTCTGTGGGACAGAGGAATGTCTGTGCTGGCAAATGAGTCTCTGAGCAGAGGAAATGCTTTGCCAGTGAGAGCTCTGGTTAAACAAGGCTGGTTCATTTCTGCGGGAGCTGCTGTGCCAGTGGAGGCCCCTCCATGCTCTGCCTTGTGCCCGAGTGCTGCAGGTGGGACAAGGGCGTGGGCAGGAGAGCTGATACTGCCAGAAAACACTGTGGTCGTGGTGCTGAGGTGGTGGCAGCGCAGTTGCTGCCAGCAGCCATCCCCCTGAGCAGTCACCATGTGCCGAGGTTCAGCCGGGCTCAGCCCTGACCTGGAGCAGCCCTGGGGCTGCTCTGCCTTGCTCAGGGCACGGAGGGGACCCCAGCCCCGTCCGCCCGCGCAGGGCACAGCACATCAGCATTCCTGGGAGCAGGGTCCGGCCCCACGGCGGTTGCTCTCCGGGGGAAGGCATTGAGGGGGGATTAGCTGTCTGATGCCCCCCTTGCTGAGGCGCTTAATACAGAAAACAAACACCCTTGTGCACCCAGCGGCCTCCATCCCGACGGGCTTTCTCCGTGCCCGTTGCCTGAGCAACCCTAATCTGCCTCCCGGGGCACACCGGGGCCCTGCACCCCCGCGCCCGTGCACCCCGGCAGCTGCGGCAGTGCCGGCGGTGTCCCGGCTGTGCCTGGCACGCGTGGCTGCCAGCGGGATGCCACGGCTCCTCTGCCTTGGCCATGGGCAGCACACGGTGGCCGGGAAAGGCAGGAGGTGGGGGATGCAGGCACCCCGCTCTCCTGGGATTTGGGGCACCGCTGTCCTGGTGTGTGATTTAAAACTGTGCCAAGACGCGAGGCAGCAGGACTCGGCTGCACTGGCATCGCATTTCCAAACTGTTCTGCCCAGGGCAACAGGATTTTCAGGGTGGTGAAGTTTCCCCCACCACAGAAATGGGGATCATCTCGTGCTGTGACCCTGTGTCCACAAAGGAAGTGGGCGATGGTTTGGGGTGAGCATGGGGGGCAACGCTGCTCCAGCCCTGGGCCAAGGAGGGGAAAGAAAGTTGGACTCCATCGAACCCCATCCCAGGGGCAGGCAGCACCGAGTCCCGGGGGCTCTGCAGACGGAGGGGGCTTTTTTCCCACCCTGTGGCTGCTATTGCTGGCATCAGCATCCCCGGGACACAGGGCATCCCTGCTCCGGGAAAGGCAGGCGGGTCTGGGGGAGGCCGTGCCCACGGGCCCCCTGTCCCGCGTGGGGTGGCGAGGAGGGGCCGGGGGGGCGGGGGCAGGGGCCGCGCTCTCGGGGGTGCGGTGCGCGCAGTCTCCCTCCTGCGCCGGAGGAAAGAGCAGCGCGGCCGGGCTGGGACCGCCGAGGGGAGAGAGGAAAAAAAGAGGGAAAAGAGAGAAATCGCAGCAGCCCTCCCCGGCGCGGCCCCGCTCCGC
>JANPWX010000162.1:301653-327161 GCA_024734555.1 Trochalopteron elliotii | reverse complement strand
CGGCCGCCCTTGCCCTCCGCTCCGCTCCGCCGCGCCGAGGGGAGGTGAGGTAAGGTCCGCGCCGCTCCGCCGGGATGGGGTCAGGGCTCCGCCGCTCCCGGTCCCTCTCCTGGTCCCGCTCGCCTGCGCATCCCCCGCGGGTTGCGCCGGGCTCGGGCGGGAGTTGATCCCGTGGATTTCCCAGTCACGAGTCCCGCTGTTCTGGTGCCTTTTCCCCGAGGAGCACCGCAGGACGCTCCAGCCATCCCTCCTCGAGCAGGTCTGAGCCTGCTTTCCTCTACTTTACCTTTTCTCATCCTTTCTCCCTCCTCTGACCCAACTCGGTCACGTCCCGTTCCCTGGGAATCCTCCCCAGAGCCTCTGCGGGTGCCAGTGCCCAGCCCTTTCTTTCTGCTGTTAGGAAATATGTTTGTGAGAACAAAAGTGTTTTGGGGAAAGTGCTGTGACCTTTGGGACAGCCACTGCTGGCACTCACTGCTCCAGCCCTGCCTGGAGCCTTGTCCCCTCCCGCAGCTCCCAACATCTGCACCCGGGTACCGGCACCATTCCTGGGTCCTGGCACTGTGGAGCCTTCCACAAAAACCTTGGGAAAGCACAAGGTGCTTATTTTTTTAAGAATGTTGCTGTTAATTGGCTACTGAGCTACCAGGTTCTCCAGCTTTGAACATTCCCAATAAGCCAGGAAAGATCCCCCCTGTACGGTAGCCCCAGGCCAGGCAATAACCTACCGGAGATATTTCTCATCTATGGGCAGCTTTGCTATAAGGAACATGTTTAATAAATCATAAGGCCGGTGAATTCCTGGGATTTTTATTGCTTCTGTAAAAATGCAGTTTTGATCCGTCTGCGAGGGATACTGGGAAACAAAGCGGCTCCTTTCAGAGCCGGATCCTACGAATTTAGGACACAGACCTGGCAGCAGGGCTGGTGGCTGAGAGCCCCTTGGGTAGGGGCAGTGCTGTGGTGGGGCACAGGGGCTGTCCTGTGCCTGCTCTTTTAGGGACCAGTGTAACCCAGGTGCCTGAAGTCCCATTTTGGCTTTCCTCACTCCGCTGGGGCTCTGGACACAACTGTGTGTGTGGAGCCGAGGCAGCGATGCCAGGGGAAACATCACAGCTGGAAACGCAGCGGGGCTGCACCAGGCTTCCAGTTACATTTTTCCTCCTTGCCCTGTTGTCCAAAGGGAAAAGAAACAGCAAAACCCAAACTGCTAAAAAATGGGAGAGGTTTTTGCAGGAAGACTCGCCTGGTTTCTGTCAGCCCAGCTGACCCCATCTCCCAGCAGTGGGGCGGTGGATTGTCAGACTGGGCAGGGGAATGTCAATAAAGCAATTTTCTTTGCCTATTCCAATCTGAAAACTGGGGCTTAGAAGCAGGAGCAGAGGCGAAATGCAAACAGCACACAGAGATGTGAATCCAGCAGCTGTCAGGGGCTCATTGGGATTTTGGAAACCACAAGTGCTGTGGCCAGGGCAGTTGGTTGTAGGTTGAAATAGGTGGTGGAGGCTCTGCCCCACTGCACTGGGCCAAACTGAGAGGCCAGGCTGCCCTTGTCCAAGGAGGCAGCAGTTTGGTGATCGGGATTTGTCCCGTCTCCTGCCATGCCTTTGTTTTAGGCTGTGCAGAGCCCGGCCACAGAGGCGGGGAGGGAGCGTTTCTTTGTACAGGGAAGCATTTAAATTCTTTGCAGTGATTCATATATTCCATTCATATGAAACACAGTCCTGCCGAGTGTGAATGGGGACTGCGGGGGGATTTTTTTTAAGGCAATAAGCCCTAGAAGTGTCAAAAGTTATTCACACCTTGGTGAAATCAAGGATATTTCTGTCCGTGGCTCTTGGCAGGGGCTCAGCACAGCTCGCCTTGCATTGGGTTTTTGGTTTCCCACTTGGATACGGAGCAGGGGGAGCATAGGGGCAGCACTCCCATTCCCTGTGCCCAGTGCTGGAAGATTTCCTGGTGCCAGAGGGGCCCAGCATGGGCTGTGCCCGGGGGTCATGACTCAGAGCCCCCAGGTCACACACCCAGAAAGCCCCAGGGCTGGTGAGCAGCCATGGTGAGCCCATGGCTGGGAGAAGTGCTGTCCCTCGAGTGATGGTCACCAAGGCTGTGATCACAGCTACAGACCAGCTGTCCCCATTGGGGCAGAGCCTGCCCTGTTTGCTTTCAGTGTAGGGCACAGGAACAGGCCAGAGAGGGGTCTTTTTGGGGGGTGCTGGGACCTTAATGAGGAGCTCTTAGGGTCAGGAATGACCCTGGGGTCACTGACCTGCTCTGGGGAGCTGCCAAGTCCCCGTTTAGGAGCATTAGTTTGAGGACAATCAAGTGGAGTGGCTGGGGGCCAAGATACAGGGGCATCATCTCAATGCCACAAGGTGCCCCCAGTGTGGGGGCAGCACCCGCGGGGAGCTCTCGCCTCTGCTGGCTGCTCCAGGATGCTTTGAACCACTGTAAATCCTCTCCAAAGGAACTGGGAAGACAGTTTTATGGCTGCTGGGGAGGCAGATTAGCAGGGTGTTGTTTTCAGTGCTGATCCATCACAGGACGCCGGCGCTGCATGGTGCATCCAAGTGCTCGGCTGCTGGCGGGCGGTGCAGCCTCTCCAGGGAAGGTGGAGATGAAACTGCCTGGTTTTAATGCTCTGTCTGCTCTCTGGGTCTGTGATGTGAGGGACAAAACCTCCTCCACAGGCCCTGGGTGCCATGGCCGGCAGTGGCCGGGCTCCTCATACTCCATGACAATGGTGGATTAAGGGGATTTGGGCAGTGGCACCTGCAAAAGGCATTAACCCGGTGGGGAGGGCGTGGGGCCGGTCCCGCCTGTCCCCACACACCCCTCTGTCATTGTCTCCTATTTCATCTTGTCCACAGCGCAGGAAGGAGCAGAGTTTCCATTCCTCTCCACTAAAGAAAATATCTGTGACAATAAAATCTCATAGTTCAGAATGGGAAGGGATAAAAAGACACCAAATTGCATTTGTCTTCCCTCAGTTTCTCCATCCCACCTTTTTCCCTCTGGGAGAGGGTGCAGGCCATTGACTCTGTTGGGCACATGCTAGACTCTGAGCATCCCCAGCCCCTCATGCACTTTGTCACAGCTAATTAGAGAGGGTAATTAACTGCCTTAACAAAGGCGGGGAGGGGCGGAGACATTGACAAATGCCCATTCCCTCTTTTGCACTCAAGGGTTCCCTGTGCTGGACGTTGCCTGTGCTGGATATTTGGGGAGCAGGGCAGGGTGCTGCTAGAACCTCGCTGTTTCCTGCAGTAATCCAGTGGGATTGGGACCTTCAGAATGGCTGGTGAGGTGGGGGTGACACCCCACACCACCAGCCCCCCAGCTCTCCCCTCCTGCTCTGGGCTCAGCTGCATGTTGCTTCCCTGCGTTGGCGACTTGGACGCCGGCACAGACATAATAAACCGCTTTTCCTTTTCCCCCTGTCACCGGAGCCGTTCCTGAGTCACATCCCTGGCCGCCTGGCTCTTCCCCAGGGCTGTCTGCTCTGGCTGCATAACCCTGCGCATCGGCTGCAGACTTCAAAGCAATGGGATCCATCCCGGCCGGGAAGGGCCGGAGGGATGGCAGCGCTCCGGGAAACATCTGCACGGGGCCGGGGGGGTGCAGGGGCTGGCGCAGCTGGTGGGATGTGATACTCTGCTCCCCAAAAACCTGGCTCATCCCTGGGCATTGCTTGTCTGCCCCACAGAGCTGCAGGAGCTGGACTCTTCACCAAAGCCACGTTTCTCTCATGTTCTCACAGGAGCATCCCAGGGGCTCCTGATGGCTGCTGCCTCCCTGCAGCACTCCCGGGCTTGGCTGGGGGCTGCAGGTGGGAGATGGGTCCTATCAAAAATGGGATGAGATTAAAAAGGAGCCAAAGGTGTCAGTGTGAGGGTGTCTGCTGTCCCCTCATTCCAGTAGCCACAGACTGCTCCCATGGCCTCTGGCCCCAGTGTCAGCTGAGTTCACAAAGCGAAGCTTCAGATCACAGGCAGCAACTGCAGCCAAAATCTGCAGAGCAGCCAGGTCTGGTCTCTGTGACCTTCCCTGGGGCCGAGCCCATCCCGCTGGCCCATCTGGAGATGTTTGTCCTCAGAGGCTCTTCCAGGCGCCTCCATCCAGGACAGGGCTTGGCAGGGAGCAGTCAGGGGGGAGGACAATGACTTCAATGTCCACCTGCTGTGGATGCAGTGGCCGACGCAATGCCTTGCCCAGCTTGGCTGTTTTGCACCAAAAAACTAAGTCCTTATTTCTTGCAGCACTCTCAGCCCAAGTTTGGCCTTTCCCAGGCAGGATGTAGCCCCAGAAATTGCCCCAAACCAGCAGATTTCTGCAAACCTGCTGCACACGGGGGCAGCCTGGCAATGCCGGACCCCTGGGACCTCGTAGCGCTCCTGTGCCTGCCCCACAGAGCTCTGGCTGTCGCTGAGAGCCTCTTTATTGTTCTGGTGGAGGGTTTTTGTTTCACTGCTGCCTTCCAAGTTCCCAGGGATCTAAATTCTAAAGCAGGGTCTTGTAAAGAGCCCTGTCCAGATGGGCGAGATGATATTGCCGTATCAGATGAGAACTTTCCCTGTCTTTATACACAGACAATGCAGCAGTGGGAGCAAACAAGGATAGAGCCTTTCTTTGGAGGCACATTAGCCAAATAAGAGCCTTCACTTTGTTTTGTGCCGAAACCTACGGCCTTGAGGCCAGACCACCTCAGGGAACTGCCCCCACCCCTGCAGCCACACGAGGATTTTACCCCTTTCCCCATTCTCCTGGCAGGGCAGAGCAGCAGGTCCTGCCCATCTCATTGCTGGGGTGTTCCCTGTCTGTTGGAGTGGTGTCCATTCCCCCAGGGCTGGGAAGGTCTCAGCAGTGCTGCAGGGATTGGGCAGCACTCAAGGACTTCTGTCCTTGGATACCAAAAAGGTGGAAGATGCTTTGGTTGTGCCCCACCATTGTGGGATAGTTGAACCCACTCAGATGAGTTGGGGCTGTTCAGAGCAGTCGAGGCTGCTCCATGCACTCACTTGTGGTGATGCACAAGCCCTGTGGCCAATTCACCTGCTTTCAGATTTCATTACAAGACCCAGAATTCAGCCCAGGTTTGTTTTAAGAAGTTACCGGAGGCTGAGAGAGCCTGGGACTGATTTATGGCTTCCCATCAAAATCATGTGGTTTCACCACAAAACTTGGAAGCTCTGGCTGCATTTTTCCTTTGGAGATTTTGGCTTTGCTCCAGGGCCGAGAGTGTGAATCCAGGGTGTGCATCAGGGCTGGACTGTTCGGGTGCTGCGACTGAAATGGAGGAGATATGGATCACCACAAGGAGAATATTTAATGTCAGGACAACACAGCCATCGTTCTCAGGGAAGCACTGATAAGGCGGCGGGAGGCTTGGCACGGCACAGAGCTGCAGCAGGTCCTTTGCTCTCACTGTAGCTTTCATTTCAACACTCAACACTTATCACCCTCACATCCTGCTCCATGTCAGCGGCCAGAGCAGCATCTCCTGAGCTGCTGTGCCCAGGCAGGCTGCGAAGTTCCACTGCCCTCCCTGAAGCCCTGCTCTGGACTCACAGGGTGAGCTGCCGGTGCCCACCAGGGTTAAATATGTGGGTTTTTGCCAGAGGAGCATATTTCCAGCCTCAAACATGCATTGTCAACGACTGCAGAAAGGTATTTCTCACCGCTCCATGTGTTGTGAGCCAGCGGACAAGAACAAGACGACTTTTATTGCTATTTCTTCATATTTCCTGATATTGCCAGTCTGGCACTCACAACCCACAGGCAGATCCTGACCTGGGCCTGGGTTTGGATTACAGTGGCGATACCTTTGTCTGTGCTTTGCCTTTAATTTCAGATGCTTTGGGCCCTGTAGGGCTGAGCTGATAACCCTGGAGAGCAAAGCTCACAGCCCCAGGGTGGGCAGCCTGGGTCAAGGACAGACCCCAAACCAGGTCTGTGCCCAGGCACTGCAGGCACACAGAATCATTAAGGTTGGAAAAGCCCCTCAAGATCATCAAGTCCAACCTTCAACCAAACACCCCATGCCCACTAAGCCGTGCTGTGAAGTGCCACGTCTGTTTTTTGAACACTTCCAGTGATTCTGACTCCATCACATCCCCAGGGAGCCTGTTCCACTGTTGGAGCTGGGCCAACCCCCTGCCCCTCACAGCAGCTCCAGGACCCCAAAGCCCAGTGATTGCCATGGGCTCACAGACCCCTGAGGGTCACGTTGTGGGGGTCTCAGCATCTGGCTCATGGCAGTGCGTGAACAGAGGAAAAGAGCTTTATGTTACATAAATAACAAGGTCAGGGCCCTGCGAGCTGCTCCTGCTGCGCGCGAGCGCCGCGTCCTGCTGAGCATCCCCCGGCGCGGGGGCCAGCGGGACAGCACAGTCGCTTCAGGGCTTGGGTGCCTTTATGGTTTTAATTTAGTGGCTTTTTAAAGTCGAGATGAAAGGGAGAGCCGGGCAGGGCCACAGCAGTTCCTCTGTCTGCATCCAAAGGAAGCTGGTGGGGCCGCGCCGAGCATCAGTGGCTCCGTGCCCGCTTCCCGATCCTCTGCTCCTTCCCACCGCCGGCACAGACACGTCCACACCACGAATGGACCCTGTCCGTGCCAACACTGTGCTGTGCTGGGAAGTGTCAGCTCATGTGGCAGTGTGAGTGACCCCTCAAGGTCTGGTGTGGGACACTCAGGTGTCCAGCACTGCTCCGACAGCCCAGTGCTGATGGTCTTTTCCATTGCACCTCCCATAACCGTCCAGTAAAGACCACACGTGATGTCATTTGCCAACCATCAGCTACGGGCCAGGACAAGACCCCAGCACTTCTCAAGCAGCCATAAATTGAGCTGTACAAGGAGTCTGTAATTATTTTATGCCAAGCCTGGTATTTTCCTCCCCCCAGGGAGGCACTAGAGCGAACAAGAGCAGGCCTGTGCCAAACCATGCCCAGGCAGTGCTTTTATGAAATCTTGGGTTCGTCAGAATTAATTTCATTTAAAACATTCTTCTCGTTTTTCATAAAGCACAGCAAATCCGCGGTACTTAGGGCAGGAATGCAGCCAGAGCGCTGCCGGGCAGGCGGGGAATTACCCGCGGCAGATGGGCCGTGACGGCGGGGTCGCCCACGGTCCCGAGCTCGGCTTCCCGGGGGCATCCAGCTGGGAAGAGATGCTGGAGTGACCGTCTGGGAAACAGCCAGGCATGGGGCAGTCCCATCTCATCCTCCCAGGGGCTGTGGGAGTCCAGGTGTGTTTGGCCCCAAAGCTCCGTGAAGGCTGTGACTGTTCCCATCCCAGTGCTGTCCCTGCACCTGTGGGCATCACAGGCTGTTTGCTTGAGTCCCCTGGCTGGTAGCAGCTGGCTCAGAGGTGGAACCTAGTCCAAAACTTGAGCAGAACTGCTCAGATTGCCAATAATTCAAGTGATTTTTGGGGCTGGGGATACCTGACTGAGGCTGGGGGCTGAAGCAGTGTGAGGACAAGGGTTGGGAGCTGGTGCTCCTGCCCTGCATGTGAAGACCAGAGCCGTGGGAGAAGCAAACATCTGTCCACTACTGCGGGGGCATGGCAGGGGCACCTTCCCAAAGGCAGGACCTCTGCAGGGCTGCTGCTGGAGGGCTCTTAGCTTGGGATGGAGTTTAGTCCTTTGGGTCCAATACCAACTAGAGAAATAGCTCAAAAAATCCCATCATTCTGGAGACCTGACCCACTGGGAAGGGCTGTAACTCCCCTCCCTTCAACTTTCCCCCTCTCACAGCCTGCCAGGACAGGACCCAGATGAGCATCTCAGCCATTGTGTCCTCTTAGGATGCAAACAGGAGCTCGTGACCTTGGGTGACCCTGGGGAATGAGAGGAGACATGGGACATCCCTGTGGGAGTTAGAAACCAGAGGGAGCCAGTGGGTCCATCCAGCTGGTTCTGCTGCAGGCTGGGATCATCCCTGCCATGCTGAGAACCTTGTTTGCTCCAAACTTCCACCTCCTGCCAGGTCAGTGGGCTCCAGCCTGCCAGGAAGCTGGCAGGGGTGAGTAGGGGAATTAGAGGGTTTAGCAGGTGTCGACCCTCAACTTCCATCCCGCTGAAGGGAAATCCATGGCTTCACCTTCCTGTTCCTGCCCTTTCCCTCCATGTGCTCGCCGCTAACTGGGATGGACTGGGAGATGGAACAGCACTGGGGTCTGCACCATGGCCAGAGCCCTCTGAGCACCAGCCAGCTCAGTTTTGGCTGGATGGCACTCCAGGGGAGTGGTCAGCAGCTCCAGCACTGTGTGGCACAGCCAGGTGCCCAGCTGATGGCATTTGTCAACTGCAGGGTTGGGTTGATCCACGTCGCTCCACAGTTTGCCATGGAGCGTGAGAGCACAGGGCTGGGTGTGCTGTTTATTTTGGTTAAATTGAGTTTTCTCTGGGAGATTGGGGGGCGCAGGGGGCCTCCAGACAAGGGGCTTTTGTGAGCCGAGCTGCAAGCTGATCCCCTTTTGTGGTTTTGCTTTTTTGGATGATACAATTTGTTATTCCAAGAACTACCCAGCAAATGGACCCCATTAGCCGAGTCCCCAGAGCAGCTGGAGCTGGAGCTGGCTCTTGCAGTGCCTTTGTCTGCATCCACCTTGGGCCCACTAGGAGCACTGCTAGGGCCACACTAGGGCCATGGCACTGCTTTGCCCCTGGATGGTGCTTGGGAGAGATGGGGAGGGGCAGGAGCTGCTGTCTCTCCTTGCTGGCTGTGCTGACGGGGCATCTTATGGGATTAGCCTGGGCTGGGACCAGCAGGAAGCACTGGGTTTGTTGAATTCCCTGTCACACTCATGTCCCTGGCACACACTGACAATAACCCAGTTGTTGCCACGCTGCTGGGGGCTGGAGCCAGGGCTGGGGCAATCCATCCAGGGACAGCCCTTTTGACCCCTCACACAGGACTGGACCTCACCCTCACTCTTGATGGCAGCTGTGGGAATTCACATCCCTCTCTGCCCTTGGGCACGAGCAGCATCCCCTGTACTGGGAGCAGCATTCAGGATCCCACTGATATCCCCCCACCTGCTCCAAAGGGCCCCTGCACAGCCAGCACACAAAGGGCACCTGCGTGGATGCCATGGCAGCCGGTGCTGTTGGAGCCTGGCCCCGGGGCCGTGGGGCCAGGGCACGGCCACCTCTGGCCACCAGGGCCGGGCCGTCCAGCCGGAGCATCCTTGGCCCGCTCAGCGCTGCCTCCCGCTGTGCAGGGATGCTGCTGGCTCTGTTTGTCTTGGCTCCGATGGGCTTTTTCCTGCATGTGAGAGGCTGGAGCTGTGCACGAGCCAGTGGGTTTATAAATAAAAGCGTCGGACACCTCTCTGGGTGGTGCTGAAAGCTCCTGAATTAGCCCCACTGCCCTGACACAGGCCATGTGGCTGCTGTGCTGGGGAGACACCCGGGGCTCTCCCTGCTTTCCCAACCCTGTCCTGGCTGCTCTTGCACAGCCCCTGTGTCCCCCTCCCCAGCCTCACTTGCACTCACCACTCCTGTAGTGCTAGGACACACTGCCCTGGCCAGCTGGGATGTATCCCTGCTCCCACCAACTTCCTAAGGGGACATGTTCCCCAGGCCTGGCTGCCCCACAGCGAGCAGGGCTGTCCAGAAGTGAGCAGCAGACACCAGCCATGCCCGGAGATGAGTTTGCCACAGGGGCTGGGTGCGGGAGCATCCCTAGGGCACGGTGTGTGCTGGCACCGCGCAGAGGGGACATTGCCTGCCGCCAAGTGGCCCTTTGGCCATCTCCGGATGCTCCGGGAGGAGAGTGCTGACCTTCCCACTTCACCACCCGCACTGCCCGGCCGCACACCGCGTTGGCGCCGTGGCGCTGGGCTGGTGCGGGCAGGAGCGGCCGGAGGCCGTGGGACACTGGCCTTGCACGGAATTTGCTTTCCATTGGCTCATCAGGGCCACGGTCCGGGCCTGGCAGAGCCCAGCGGGGGCCGTGGGAAGGGGCAGCCGTAACTTCCCAACAAAAGGAGCCCGGCAGTGGGCAGGAGACAGTGCCGGGAGCCAAGTGCAGGGGCAGGACCTTGTCCAGGGCTCCTCGAACCAGCCGCCTCCGCTCACCGCTGCCCGCAGCGCTCCGGGGGATGGAGGCGGCCGCAGCCCCCGGTGCCTCCCTTGGGGGCAAAGGCCAGCTCAGATGGGGGGATCCTGGCGCCCAGCCGCGACCAGAGCCCTCCTCCCACCGCGCCCCCGCCACATTCCACCCAGGGCCTGACATTTCAACGTGCCGAGCCTTCGGAAAACAGCATTTTAATGCTCTTGCTGTAAAAGCGGTGGAAAATGTCCGTGGGCTTGCGCAGGAAGGCTCCCGGGAGCCGGCCACGCCGTGGGCGTGCCGGGCGCTGGCTGAGCCCTGCCAGGGCAGCTGGGATGGGCTGGGATCCTGTGAAACCCCACGTCTCTCTGAGACACCCCTGCAATCGCAACCAGCTTTGCTTATCCCGGTTTTTTCTGTAGGGATGAGGCTGGTGCTGCCTGTCCCAAGTGGGTTCTGCAGCCACTCGAGGCAGGGAGGGGACTGTCAGCTCACTCTCCCTGGGCATTGCCTTCTGCCATTGCTGCCTCCAGAGCTTTTCCTTGCCCTCTTCCCACACCTATTGCAGGCTGAAGGGTTCTTTGGGCATCTTTTCTCTTCTGGTTTTTTTGGGGGGCTTTTTTTATGGTTGTCTTCTAGAAAAATGGTCTGAATAGGTCGATTTCATTTTCTCCCCATGTTTCATTGCTCAGAAATGCCAAGTGTGGCAGTGTGGCACCTGCAGCAGATGCCCAGCACCTGCCCAAACTGGGGCTGCCATGCACCCACCACTTCCTAGAAGGCAACAACATGCCCCAGGTTGGGTCTGATCCCTGGATCAGGTCTGATCCCCAGGTTTGGATCTATTCCCAGGTCTGGGTCTGTTTCCCAGGATCTGGGTCTAACATGGAGAAATGATTGGCATAACAGTTGGGATCCCTTGAGTGTAGTAACCGTGCCAGTCCCCTCCTGAGCACCTTGGAAGCCTCCTGGCACCTGTGCCCAAGCAAGGGAGTGCCCCCTTGCCAAGGCAGGGGGTTCTGGCCAGGCTCAGCATTGTGCCACTGGCAGGAGGAGACCCTCTGGGCAGTGAGTCCCGAGTGGAGGCCAAGGGAGGTTCCCACATGACACAGCCTGGAGGAGAACTCGGAGTGAACTGAGTGTTTTTCCAGCTTGAAGCCCAAACAAAAGGTTTTGTAATAAGTGTCTCCGTGTCCCCGGGTTCAGTGTCCGGTTTTGTGCCCCAGTGATTCCAAATGGGAGCATCTGAATGTACCAGATGGGAGCACAGGGTGCAAAACCAGGGCCTGACCCTGAGGGACCAGGCTCCATCCCATTCTCAGTCCCCTGGGACACTGCAGGGACATGGAGACAACCCTGAGTGCCACTGGCTGTGTATCCATCCAGGGCCAGCATCTCTAACAGAAACAAATGAGTCCTGCTAAGAAAATATTCCATAGATTCTGCACTGCTTTCCACTGGTGCTGGAGCTCCAAATCCCCAGTTTTGCTTGGCAGAGGGTCAATGGTAACAGTGACGCCCAAGGCAGATGCTCTGGAGTCGTGAAGGTCACTGGCTCCTCTGGGCCTTTCTTAGCCAGTTCCTGGCACTGTCCCAGCTTCTCCTTTCTCCATCCTGGGTCCAGAAGTGTTTTTTCCTCTGGGATGATGTTAGGATACATGAAATCCACACCATTTCCCTCTGGGCTGCACTGTCCAGGTTTGGTTCCTCTGTAGATGCTGTGTGACCTGAGCAGGGCAGAGCTGCCCACTGGTGTCACACTGGGAGGAGAAGAGCAGTGATAAACACATTCTTGGTGCAGGGGTCCAGGCAAGGGGGTTGGTCTGGAACCTTTTGAAGCAAATTCAGTGGGATGCTCGATTGAACTGGAAATTTGGAGCCTGGAGATGAGAGTGTGGCTTTGGGTCGTGGCACGCTGGTGCTAAGTGATGTTGAAAGATGGCTAACGACAGAGATGGTGCACATGGGGACACTGATTGGCACCTTATGTTCCCCAGGACACGTCACCCAGCTGTCCAGGAATGGTGCTGTCCTGTGGGACTCTGCTGCTTCTGCACAGGGTCCTGGGGCATGGAGGTTTGGCATAATCCCCAGGAAAGCAGGGCCACTGGAATTCCCTGTGAGGCTGTTGACTCCAAGACAAAGGAAATGTGGAAACTAAAAAAAAAACCAAAAAACAAAAAAATTCAAATTGAAAAATCAAAGCAGCTGATTCAGCAATGGTGAAACATCTTGTGACAGCATCAGGCAAATTTTTTCCAAACAAAATTCTGGGAAAAAATCAGCTTGATTTTGCACAACCCACGACTGTCCCAACGGAAAGGCACATGGGGGTTGTCCATTGGGATGAGGGCATGGAGCCCCAGGTGCTGTGGGGCCCCAGGAGTGCAGTCTGGCAGAGAGGATGCCCCCTAAAATGGGGATTACAGGGCACAGGGGAAATCTGAAATCCAGCCAGGAGCTTGAGGCTGTACCAGACAGGAGGGTGGGATATGGGAGTGTCTTGTCAGAGTTTTCACTGAACACCTCGGGCTGGCTGAGGGTCTCACATCAGCTCACAGAAATTAAATTAAATTAAATAACATAAATACTGCCTGAAACGTGCACTCCATCCCCTTCCCTGGGTGTGGAAATGGGGAAGCAGCTGCACATGGCTGCTGTGCCAGGAGTGCACCTTTATGGTGCATGGCCTTGGGGGCAGCAGGGGATGGGGATGGGCATGGGCATGGGCATGGGCATGAGGAAGGCATGGGTACAGAAATGGTGAAAGGATGGGTATGTCGAGGGGATGGTGAGGGGCTGGGGAAGCCGATGCTGGCGCGGGGCCGCGAGTCACCGAGGCGAAGGCAGGATCGAGGCACCGCCCCGGCAGGTAACCCCATCCCCCAGCACCGCCCGCCAGGGAGGGACACAGCCGAGGCTCCCGCTCCTGAAATTTATTTTAATGTAAACCTAGCTGTAAGGCAGCTTTTTCTCATTTTTAAACTATTTCATATCAATCCTTGGCCTGACATTTGTTTTCTTTGAGTGCGGTGGGGAGCGCGGTCGGCATTGCTGAGGATATCTCCTCTGGAATCTTGGCAGAGGCGGCTCCCTATCTTTGAAGAAACGGCAAATGCAAAACAGAAGGCCGATATTAGAGAAGCATAAACAATATTTTTCCCCCGTTAACCCCAGGAGAGGCGCAGGGGCCGGCTCGGCGACAAGGCGGCGGGGGGACACCTCCCCGGCACCTGCCCAGGCTGACCCCCAGGCAGGGGCACCCCAGCACCGCTCCGGGGGCAGGTCCCATCACCTGCGGCCAAGCCATTGTCCCCAAGAGCTGTGACCGACCCGGCGGGACAGGGAGCGGTGGCAACAGGGGAGTGGCCACACCGGGAGGGTTTGCAGTGCCTGGGGAGGGGCTGGTGAAGCCGGGGGGACCCCAACCAAAGTCTTGCTGGGGGTCAGGAGCCGAGATCTGGAGTCTCCTCCGAGAAGATGCAGCTCCGAAGGTGAAGCGGGTCTCACCGGGTGTTTTGTCAGAGGGGTTTTGCGGAGGACAAACGCGGGGAGGATGTGTGAGAGAGGGGCTGCCTGGGCGGGCAGGCACAGGCAGCAGTGCTGGCACCAGCCAGGCTCACCTGGGGGGTTGCTAAAAAGCTGGAAGGGGAGAGGAAATGGAGATCAAAGGACCCAACGAAACCAAGGAGACGGGATTTCAAACTCTGATGTTAAAATAAAATTACTGTTAGGTTAAACACTGGGAGGCAGGTTCCTGTCCGAGCAGCTGGGGCAGGGATGAGGGATGTTCCTGGTGTTTTAGACAGGAGAGGATGTTTTCACAGCAATTCACACATTCGCTGTCGTACCTGGGCAGGTGCTGAGGGAGGAGTGGAGAGCTCAGGTGGGAAAACCACAGGGTGGGGACACCGTGGTGGGAATGCTGTGCCAGGAACTGAGCTGCTGACCAGTAGCACCAGCTGTCATGGGGCACTGGCAGCCAGCTCGGGGGCTGCTGGCTCCATGTCCCACTGCTCTGGAGCTTGTATTTACCATGGTGCAAGGTCAGCACGTCTTTCCCTTGGGAGAACAGATGCTGCTGCTGAGGCTCCTTGTTGCACCCAGAGCCACTGTGGGCTCCCCAAATGCTGTTGTGGGCTCCCACTGCATCCCCCTTAGCAGGGGTCCCCTTCCCATGGGTGGGCAGAGATGGAACAGCCACAGCCTTGCTGCCCCACATGTCCCAGCCTGCAGCCCCCCAAAGGGAGCTGCCCTGAGCACCCTGCCCCCGAGGACTCATTATAATGAAGCTGGTGACCCCAGCACGAGGCTGGAAGTTTAAATGTCTGCGGTTGATGGCCACTTGCCTGCAAATTCCCTGAGATGGGAATCGCTCTCTGCGGGTCCCTCCGGGCTTAGCAGATTTCTTTGCAAAACACCCCTTGCCTTAGAAAAGGTTATTTCTGCTCAGGAGCTGTGAGAGCAAGGTGAGTCTGACCTGCAGCCCTCAGGGAAACTCTAACTGCTTCCCAGTGCTCCCACCAGGACTGACTTGTCCCTGGAGCAGGGTCGCAGCCAGCACAGGGTCCTTGGAGAGTGATGCCCAATGTTCCAGCAGCTCACTGGGGCTCACAGCCCCTGTCCCTCCCTGTGGTGTCTGGGCAAATCCTCCACATCCCAGGATCCGAGCACAAGTGTCTGTGCTTGGTCATGGCATGAGCCTGGGTTCAGAGATCAGTTTGGACCCTGTGCAGCCCCTGTGCAGTCCCCTGGAAAGTGGTTTCAGCTGAAGGGATGGAACCCTCCAACACCCTCAGTGCCCTCATCCCTACTGCAGCCCAGCTCTGGCACTTGGCTACTGCCCTGCTCCTCCAGCCCTCAGAGACAGCATCACAGCTGCCCCCTGGACAGGCCACCATCCCACTGGGAAAAGGAGGAGGAGGAGAGGGGAAGAAGAAGGGAAGAAAAAAATGAATCCCCACAAAAATGTCTTCATAACAGGAAACGTCTCATAAAATACCTGTGGTTTGGCATGTGTGATTCGACTGGTCAAACTATGCACCTGGCAGGGAACCCTGCTATTAATGCTGCAGCTCTGGTATTTCAGTGGAGTGGAGGCTGGCGGGGGAGTGGGACCGGGGATTTGGGGTGCAGAAACCCTCAGCTGGGGCCAGGGCAAGGGGGGACGTGTCCCTTGGGTCTCACTCACCTCCGTGGGCGACTTCCCAGCTGTTTATCAGTGAGGGAACTGCAGCACCTCAGGGATGCCAGGCTCAGCCTTGCCCCAGGCAGGAGCCTGGTGTTCCTGCAGCTCCGAGCCTGAGTTTTCCACCCAGACCCGGGCCCCAGCCAGTACTGACTGACCCGGGGGTCTCCTCCTGGGTCTCTCGGTGCCCACCCTTCCTCAGGCATGGCCTCAGCCCCACGCACACCCCCGGCAGCGATCGCCGGAGCTCTGCCGCTCTCCCGAGGAGTTTTGACAGCTGGAGGTGAGGAATTAAGCCCTGAGCCGTGACCTGCGGCTGCGCTCCCGGCACACACGCCCGGGGTCACTAATCCGATTGAGCTGAGCCCTGACCCGGCGGCCGCGGGATCAAGTGGTGGCACCGCCCCTGGTGTTGGCATCGCTGCAGGACCCCTGGATCCCCGGCTCCAGGCAGTGTGAGCCATGGGCAGCTTGCACCATGGCCATGCCGTGCCGTGCTGTGCCATGCAGTGCCATGATCTGCTAGGCTGTGCCATGCCATGCCATGCCGTGCCATGCCGTGCCGTGCCATGCCGTGCCTATCCGCTCCATTCAGGGCCAGGCGCGGGCACTGTGTGAGGGAGCAGGTCCCTGCAGATGGGGTGGGGTGTTTTTTCTTCGTCAAGGAAAATGTTTTCTTGTTCCTTGGGCTGCTGGCGGGCGAGGCTCCGGCTCCGGGTCCGGCAGCGCGTACAGCAGCCTTGGATCGGATCAGGTGTCATGCAGTTAAGGACAGGCTGGTGCCAAGTCTCCCCCGCGCTCCGGCGCTGCTCAGCCGAGCTGCTCCCTGGTGCCTTTGGCTTTCGCAGCCCGGCCTACGGAAACAACGTGCTGCTCTCCCTCTTCATAGCTCACTTTTCGTTTTTGACTCGGTTTATTATTATTTTTAAAGCATGTGTAGCGCAAAGCAAATCATCGACCTCCCGCTGGACCCGGGCCAGCCCCGTGTTGGGCTTGGAAATCCTCCCTGCTTTATTTTTTATTGTAAATGACCGGAGGATGGAGCGGCTCGATGGGACACGGCGGCGGCCAAGCCCGCCTGCTCCAGCCCACCCACACGCGCCGGCTGCTCCCGGTGCTTCCCTTTCCCTGCGTCCCCCCCGCCCCGGGCGAGTGCGAGGTGCTTCCCACTGCTCTCCCCCAGCCCCGGGCCAGCTTCTGCCACGGCTTCCAGAGGTGGTGGCTGTGCCTTGTGATCCCAGAGCAGAGAATGGGGACTGTGATGGGTACAGGCTCAGGCATGGGGAAGAGGATGGGGACAGCAATGGTGACAGGGACCAGGATGGGATGAGGCCTCACCAGTGGGCCTGGGCATGCAGTTAAAGTACATCAAATTCCCCATCCTGCCTCATGCCTGAGCCCCTCTGTGGGGCTGGTGTGGCTCTGGGATGGATGTGGGGCCGGAGCTGGGGTGGGTGCCAGCAAGCACATGCTGTGCCCCAAACTGACCACGCTTTGACTGCCGGGTTTATACAAGTTCCCCGTTGTGCCGACCTTCAGTCACAATGGCAGATCCCCCGTGGATCACATATATTGACTTAAAAAATAATTAGCCTCAAAGGGAGCAAGCGCAGGGCCAGCCAGGCCCTTCATTAATATTTAAGTAACAGGGGCCATAAATCAGCTGCAGCTCAGCCAACAGCCCTGGCCGTGTCCATGGGGAAGCAGGGCCATGGTGTTCACAGGAACATTGCCCAGTCCACAGGCACGGAAGTGCTGACATGGGCTCTGTGGGCAGAGTGGGACAGTGTGGGGGGCAGCAGCCCTCTTCCACTGGGAATGACCAGGAGCACACCAGGAACATGCTGGGAGCTCACCAGGCTGCCCAGCACAAGCCACGAGCAGTTCTGGAGCGATGGAGGCGGCACGGGCTGGTTGTTTTCCTGCAAGAACAAGGTGACATTTCTTGTCTCTTTTCTCATGGTTGAAGTGTGAGATTTTTTCCCTGTTCCCAGTGCTTTCATGGCGTGCCAGGGGTTTTTAACACGTCTGCTCACCGCCTGCCAGGGGAGCCGACACTCGCACCGTCAGCGTGGCGGCGGCAGCTCTGAAGCTGTGCCAGGGGTCTCAGTGCTGGGTCGGGGCCCTGCTCCCCCCAGATTCGAGCTGTGCAGCATTGCTGGGCCCCATCCTGCTCCAGTATCCCCAGAGAACAGCATGGACCCCTCAAGTGCTGCCCCTGTACGAACTCTCCTGGCTCAGCAGCTCTTGCTGGGCTTGGCTTTGCGTCAAGAAATGGTTTTGGTTGTACTGGAGTGTGCTGAGGGGGCTGGAGCTGCCTCTGAAGGACAGCAGCCCAGCCTAGACAGTGGCTGCAGTGCCCAGGCAGAGTGGAATGAGTCAGGAGGGGCTACAATTGGGACCCCCAAAGCATCTCCCCTGCTCCAAGTCGGAAAAAAAAAATTAATCTGGTGGGATTTCTGTTGGCCATACAAGAGCAAGGTTGTGACCCCAGACCCCAAGACAACAGGCAGGTGACCCCCAGGAGGATGGGCAGGTGACCCCTGTCTGTCTGTAGCCTCCCCATACACATGATGGATCGGCCACCATTCGCGACCTGCCAGGCGAGATGGGAGCGTCGTGTGGCTGCTCCGTGTGATTAATTATCAGTTCATAACACAGGAGATTTCAAGCATGAAAGAGCCTCTCCACAAGCACGTTGTGCACACTTTATCCATCATATGAGACTCCAGATGTTTCCATTTTATTGTTATTAAATCACTGCCTGGAGAGCGCGGGTAGCAGGAGGCCTCCTGCCCCAGTGCTGGGCATGGCCAGGGGGGAGAGCACAGCGCCAGAGACCCCTTTTGTTGAGGGACACATACCTGGGGGGCTCAGGCCAGGCTCCCCCCGTTGCTCTGCAGAGATTGGGGCAGTTGGAATCTGCCTGGATCAAGGGGGTGACAGAGGACACAGAGCAGGGAATCAGTTTCACATCCAATACACAACAAAACCGTGGTCAGATTCCCTTGTCCTCCCTCTCCCTTCCCTCTGGCTCTGTTTTCCCTGCATCCCACATCTCTCTGAGGGCTGAGGTCTCGCAGAAGGAGGATGCAGCACCCAGCAGCAAGGGGCTGAACCACCCCAGGGTGCTGCTCCCATGGAAACATCCTGAGAAAACAGCCCAGTGGAGGGGAGGAGCAGGGGAGAACCCAGCCCAGGTGGGAGAGGAGAGACTTAGGAAGGGAGGGAGGTAGAGACAGAGGCACAGGGGTCATACCAGGTAAGGAAAACAAGTAAATAGCTGATTCAGGGGTTTGTTCTCCTCTTTTATTTAACAGAAACTGTATTTTTACAGCTGCAATCCCTTAAAATGGGATTCTTTTCCCCTTAAACAAATCCTTGTAAAATAATGCTTCATAAAAAGAAGCGTTCCTCTCCTCGACCCTGAAGACAGAAAAACAATAATGCCGGCGAGGCCCCGGCCGTGCTGCCAAGGAGGACAGGGGTGGCTGTCACCCCTGTCCCTGGCAGTGCCACCTGACCCACAGCCACAGCTCTGGGTGTCTCAGTGAGGATGGCACCGCTCTGGGCCCGTGGCTCTGGTGAGATGGGCAGAGCAGAGCTCCTCTTCCAGCATCTGCCACAGCCACCTGCATCCTCACAGGGCCATCCCTTTCCCCTCCAGCCCTCAGCTGACTCCCAGACCATTTTCCAGGCACAAGAGCAGCTGTCAAGGCTGCCTCATCCCTGGAGACTCCAAAAACCTGCCAAGCCCTTGTGGCATCAGGAACAATCTCATGCCAGGGCTCCCTGCTCCTTTGACTTAATTTGCTTTAATTTTGTTTTAATTTGGGTTGTTTTTTTCTCTAGGCTGCAGCTTTTTTTCTTTTCACTGCTGCTTCAGCAAAAGCGATTCAGGAAATTCCGATGAAATCCCGGCATTCAGCAGCCCTGCCCCTGTTCCCTGGCGGGACAGGCCAGGAGCTTAATTCTCATTAATAACCACCACAGGTCAATTATTGCGAGAAGGAGGAAAAGCAGCAAAAAGCTCTTTGGCGTCACGTGTTGTTTAAGCTTCCGAAAATAAATGTTCTTTGTAGATCAATCTGTTTGCAGCTCCACACGTGGAGCTGACAGGGAGAGTTGCTGGAGGAAGACAGTATTTATAAAGGGGGTTTATTTTAAATAAACAGGCACTTAAGGCTGAGGCTGCTGCTCCCATGTCCCATCCCTCGTCCTCTGCGCGAGTTCCCGGCGCTGCCCGCGAAGCGCCGCAGTTGAGCCACAAACGTGGCAAGTCTCTGCCTCCCACATCATGGGCTTGGTCCAGCACCCAGCTGGGGGGCTCAGCACCCACTTGGGAGGCTCAGCACCTACCTGAGAGGCTCAGCATCCAGCTGGGAGGCTCAGCACCCACCTGGGAGGTTCAGCACCCACCAGCTGCCCCCAGGGAAGGCAGGGCTTGGCAGTGGCAGCCTGTGCCTCGCACAGGGGCCATGGGTCTTGTGAGAGGAGCCCCTGCTCAGCTGAGGGATGTGACAGCAATGCTGGGCTCAGTGGGCTGCAGGTCTCATCTGCCTTTTTTTTCCCCCTCTTATATTTGTTAAAAATGCATAAGGGATGTTAGAGTTACCACAGACACTCAGGGCAGCTTCTGTAAGACTCCACTGGGCACCCTCATGGTTGGTTATAGAGCACGATGAGGGAAGAGACTCAAGCTGTGCCAGGGGAGGTTCAGGTTGGACATCAGAAAGAATTTCTCTGTGGAAAGAGCTGTCAGGCATTGGAAGGGGCTGCCCAGGGGAGTGGTGGAGTCCCAGTCCCCTGGAGGTGTCCGAGGAATAACTGGACGTGGCACTCAGTGCTCTGGGCTAGTGACAAGGTGGGGATAAATCACAGGTTGGCCTCAATGGTCTTGAAGGTCTTTTTCAACCTCAGTGATTCTGAGATTGAATAGAATAGAATCCTATAAACTGTATTTACCATGCATCTCCCAGCTGTGGTGTGTCAGGAAGGGCAACACGTTCAGGATATCTCTGACCCACAAAAAGGCAAATTCAAGGGAGCCCCGCTGCCATGGGGATCATTCTCAGGCTCCCAGCTGGTCCTGGTGAGGTGGGGGTGTGTCCCTGATGCCTCTCACTGTTGTTTTGTCTGCAGGAGCTGCAGGAGCAGGATGCTGCCGGACGTGGTGGCGCTGCTGGTGACGCTGGGGACGATGGTGACAGTGATGGGCCCTCGCTCGGCCGCGGGAGGCGGCGTGGGGGGCTACGCTCAAGTCAAGTACATGCAGCCCATGGTGAAGGGACCCCTGGGACCCCCGTTCCGTGAAGGCAAAGGGCAGTACCTGGGTAAGGGATGCACTCTGTGGGACTATGGGAGGACATGGGGCAGTGGGGAGGGGACGTGGCACCTCACAGCCGCTGGGCACTGGTCACCCTCTACCCTCAGGATCAGAGCTCCTGGGGGCTCTGGCACAGGCAAGGGTGCTGCTGTCCAAAACACTTTTGGCCAAGCATGGAGGGACCATTTGGGTCTTTAACCCACTGCAAAAGGACAGGATGGACATGGACAGAGGCCCAACAGGGAAGTGAAGCCCTTTGCTGGGGCTGGGAGGGCACCTTGGTCTGGGAGCCAGGGGACAGAGGGGACCCTTCAGCCTCTGGCTCCTACCCTCCTGCCCATCCCCAGCAGCAGAAGGCACAGAAGCCCCAGCACTCGCTGTCTCTGCCTCTCCCTGCTGTTAAACCTGAGCTGTCCTGGCAAGGCTTTTTCCACTCCTCCACCTATTCCGTTTCCCTGTCTGCATTTTGCACCAGCTGGGAAAGGAAAGAGTGCCAAGGCTGGAGCTGAAACCCAGCCTGGCAAGGGAAGAGCAGGAGAGAGACATTTCCTCCCTCAGAGAGCAGCAACCAGAAACCCCACACGTGTTAAATCACTCCCCACTGAGTGACATGAACCCAGAGGGGCCAAGGCACCAGGGTCATTGCTCTGCACAGCTGGGGCTCCAGCACCCCCAGCCTTCTGTAATCCCCTGTCCCCAGCTGCCCTGCCTGCACCCACCCCAGTGCTGGCACCACCACGGGATGGGGCACTGGTGGGCTCAGATATCCAGACCCACCAGGTCGGTGCTTGGCCCTTGGGAAGAGTCACTGGAGCCTCCCCAGGGGTTGTCACAGACCTGGATCCTCCCAGGAGCTGAAGTTTTAGCTCTGGGAGGAGAAACTGGAGAAGGCTGGGCCACTGGTGGCTGATATACTGGAAGGCTGAATGGCTTATCAGAAGTTCAGCTCAGCACATGTGTCAGAAAACACACAGCAAAACCTGAAGCCGAAGTGTGCTACAAGCCCCCCCTCCCTGCCCCCTTCCCAGCTGTTGTAAAGCTGCTCCCTGAATCCCAGCCAGAGCCAAAACCTTCCAGCGTAGCACAGGAACACTTCAGCTGCTGGTGGGACTGGATTCAAATCTCTCCCTGCTGTTCTCCCTTCTTTTTTTCCCTTCTTTCTATGCATGGGAGCGGCTTGCGCCGCCTCTGAGCAATGCTGCCCATAGTGGGGAGAGCAGCGAGTGTGCTAGGCTGGGGCAAGGAGGGGTTTGGACAAGCTCTGCCAGGTTAAACCAAGCAGAGGGGACACTGAGGCAGGGCAGAGCACAGAAGTCCCCTGGACATTACTCCTCTAAAACCCTTGGGGAGGAGAGGACAGGTGGGGGACAGGACAGGGGGACGCAGGGACAGCTGCAGCCCGAGCCACCAGCTGTGGGGCCGCACAGAGGCAGCTGGGGAAGCCGGTGCCTCCTGGATCCCACCGAGCTCCCATCTCTGCTTAACCTCTAATTTGGCAAGGAAAATCCCTGCTGGCCTTCTGCCCTGCTCGGGGAGCTCAGCTGACTCGCCGCGACGGCGCAGGGCTGTGCCGTGCCCCTGCGGGTTACCCCGACCCGGCAGGAGCCGTGCGGGGCTCCCGGGCTGCCCCAGCCTGGCCGCGGGGATGGGACCCCCGGCTGGGGGGTGGGAGGGGTTCCCTCCTGCCTCCAGGTGCCATCTGGTGAGTGAGAGGTTTCCTCAGGGTGCCAGACAGCTTTTCTCACCCAAAAATAGCTGCCCCAGAGCACAGAGGGAGCTCAGGGGAGGAGATGTTGTTAAATGCTGAAATGCTCAGGACATTGAAGCAGAGATTTGCACATTGGGGTTTATTTTGGCTTAATTTAAAACACTTCGATGGCCCTGCAGCCAGGTAAACCCACTTGTGAATGCTGTGCTGGGGCACCCGCTGCTGGGAGACAGTATGAGAGGTGCTAAAACACTGATCCCACGCAACATCCCTGTGAGCCTGTGAAACTCTCTCACGAGACAGGGCTTGGCAGCAGCTCTGGAACAAGCTCAGCTGGGCTCCGCCACAGAGCAGCCAACCTCTCCTTCCTGCAGTGTCATCTGGCCGCGCTGGCCAGACCCGCTGCTGGCTGCTCATGGCTGGGAACCACTTCCCATCCTGCTGGATTATTCCTCTGCTGGCCGGTCTGTGCTGCTGGGTCCCTTCCCCAGGCAGGAGGGGTCCTTACCGGGATGAACAGAGCTCCGGAGGGGCTGCAGCACCCACCCGGCCATGTCCCTGCCCCTCAGGAGGTGGAACAATCCATGGTGGGAGCTCCCAGGGGTCATTCCTGCCCCGTCCCCTGCCCGCTGCCCCAGCTGGCTCCGCGTTAATATTCACGGCAGCTCAGTTCATGCTTCGAGGGGAACACAGAACCCCACGCTGGTGCTGCGAAGCACAGAGCTCCGAGACATGTGTCTGTGGTAAGACATGGGCTTTTGAAATCGGACACCAGTGGGGCTGCAGTGTCCCAGTTTCTCTCCGCTGACGGCCCCGGTTTGGTTTTCCCGTCTGCTTTTTTGGCCGCCTGCAAGCTGGCAGCTCCTGCCTGGCGTTTCTCTCCACTGCCTTGTGTGAGAGAGTGTGTGTGTGCTTTTTCCTTCCTTCGTGGGCTCAGCTGTAGATCCTTGTTCTGATTCCATGCAAAATGACCTAGAAAACTAATTCATTTCAAACCATTGCAAGGGAAAAAAAAATTAAAAAGAAAAAGTGGGGGGAGAAAACACATTGAAATAATTTTCCAGAGAATTTTTTTTCCAGGATCCAAACCCCAGAAATAGTGCAGCACTGTGTAGCTCCCTTGTCCTCTTTCCTACACCATTTTCTGGGGTGAGGAGCAGAAGTTTACAGAAATCCAGTGGCAGTGTCATGACAGACAAGTACTTCCTTCATCAAGAGAGCCAAGTGACAGCAGCTACAGCTGAGGACATGGGCCAGACTTTGATTTATAGATAAGCTCTAAAAATGTTTCCATTACCCAAAGAAAAACACAGCAGCATTGGGCTGGGAAGGGCCAGAGCTAATTGCTGTGTTTAGGGCAGGCAAAGCCACCTCTGATGCTCCGGGAGCTGTGCCTGCTGCTGCCACAGTTATTCTTTTCACGTGTCTCAAATCTCCCATAAGCTTTTCCCATTGACTGAGGAAATCTCCGTGCTGGCGGATCCCAGCACCACGTGTGTCTGTGCTCCCAAAGCCCAGCTTGGCTCACTGAGGGGGCCAGACTGGCAGACCTTGGGGACTGTGGCATGCAGCCTTGTATCCTGCTCCCACCCCAGGCAGGATCCATCCCTATCCCAGGAACTTGTCCATATAGATCTCTACCCAATTGGAATGATCTCCCTTGGGCAGATTTGATTTAAATTCACCCAAGATGTCACAACCTTTTCCTCTGCCTTTCGTATTTCCCATTATTGTTCCATGTACATGTGACTGACGAGTATTTCCTTCATTTCAAACTGCCCAAAAAAGTGTTTGTCAGATTTATTCTTTCTCACCCTTTCCTGGTGTCACGTGGGAGGTGACACCCTGCCTGGGCCAGCCTCGAGGAGTTATTTATGCTCACGTCTGTGCTTTCCATGCTGAGCTGTGGTGGGCATGTCATCTGCCTCTCCTTGCCTTTGGAGTCTCTCAGCCCATTAGTTTCTTTCTTATATCCGTTTGCAAAAGACCTCAATAAATTCTTGAAATGTCAAGTGGTTGCAGCCTATTCCCAGCTGGGCTGACTCATTTGGACAGAGCTGAGGCTGCATTTCCCTCCCAGCTCTTGGCTTCTGCTCCATCCCCAGAGCTTTTTTGCTTTTTGGTTTTTCTCTGCCTTGCTGGACTCAGGAGCTGTGCCAGCAAGCACTGTGGGCATGGCCTAACCCATACACCCATCACCTCCTCAGGCTCTCAAGTACATGTCCAAAAGTTTTCTTTTTAATCCAAAAGGATTAAAGGTCTCCCAAGGCCCTGGACTCACAGGACGGGGTGAGGGATTATCCTCAGTCTTGGCTCGCTCTGTCGCCATCCTCTCAGCTGAGCCCAGGCAGGAGCAACTGAATCCCACGGTGCTTTCGAGGCCACTGGGAAATGAGGCAGCAGGGAGTTTGAATCCAGCTCCAAAAACACCCTGCAGTAACTCATCACAAAATAGCTCTGCCAGAGCTGACAGCAAGCACTGGCACCTTCCATGGTGTCGCTTGACATCATGGAGGGATGTGCAGCTGGAATGAGAACTCTGGGCTTTGGCCTTGCCTCAGGACAGCCCTGCTGATGTGGGGGCTCAGGGAGCTGCAGTGGCCGTGTTTAAGTGGAAGGGTCCCCCTTCAAGCCTAGCCCAGGCCACTCAGAGACCCCAACTCCAACATCCCAAGGACACACCTTGCCCAGCTCTAGTGACGCTCTGTGTCTCCTCTCTCCACAGACATGCCACCAATGCTGCCCATGGACCTCAAAGGGGAGCCAGGACCGCCAGGGAAGCCTGGCCCACGTGGACCCCCCGGGCCACCCGGCTACCCAGGAAAACCGGGCACAGGGAAGCCGGGAATGCACGGCCAGCCTGGGCCCGCTGGGCCCCCTGGCTTCTCGGGCATTGGGAAACCCGGCATCCCAGGACTCCCCGGAAAGGCGGGTATGAAAGGGATGCCCGGAGCCAAGGGCGAGCCCGGCATGCGTGGGGAGCAAGGGCCGAGGGGACTTCCCGGCCCGCCGGGGCTACCCGGGCCAGCCGGCCTCTCTGTCAATGGGAAGCCGGGTCCCCAGGGCGGCCCCGGGTTGCCCGGGTTTCGGGGAGAGCCTGGCCCGAAAGGAGAGCCGGGACCCCGCGGAGAACGAGGGATGAAGGGTGAAAACGGCGTGGGGAAGCCAGGCTTACCGGGGCCCCGGGGGAACGGGGGCCCTCCTGGCCCCGCGGGGCCGCCGGGGCC
>JANPWX010000162.1:251040-301253 GCA_024734555.1 Trochalopteron elliotii | reverse complement strand
CCTGGATTAACGGGTGGCCCCGGGCCCAAAGGGGACGGTGGGATCCCGGGGCAGCCGGGGCTGAGGGGCCCCTCTGGCATCCCGGGATTGCAAGGACCTGCTGGTCCCATGGGGCCACAGGGGTTACCAGGCCTGAAAGGGGAGCCCGGGCTCCCTGGCATTCCTGGCGAGGGGAAGACCGGCGAGCCTGGCATGGCTGGACCCATCGGCCCACCCGGAATGCCAGGAACACCGGGGCTGAACGGGCCACCGGGCCCACCGGGGCCGCCTGGGCCACCGGGAGCGCCAGGAGTGCTGGACGAGACGGGCATCGCGGGGCTGCACCTGCCTGATGGTGGCGTGGAGGGGGCTGTGCTGGGCAACGGGAAGCCGGGCAAGCCACAGTACGGCCGAGGAGAGCTCGCTGCCCGCATCGCGCCAGCCTTCACCGCCATCCTCACCTCCCCCTTCCCCGCATCCGGCATGCCCGTCAAGTTTGACCGGACCTTGTATAACGGGCACAACGGCTACAACCCAGTCACCGGCATCTTCACCTGCCCCGTATCTGGAATCTACTACTTTGCTTACCACGTGCACGTCAAAGGGACCAACGTTTGGGTGGCCCTGTATAAGAACAACGTGCCGGCCACCTACACCTACGACGAGTACAAAAAGGGGTACCTGGACCAGGCCTCGGGCAGTGCCGTGCTTGAACTCAAGGAGAACGACCAGGTCTGGGTACAAATGCCCTCGGACCAGGCCAATGGGCTGTACTCCACGGAATACATCCACTCCTCCTTCTCCGGGTTCCTGCTCTGCCCCACATAACGGCTGTTGGGCATGTTTCCTTTTCACCCACTTTAGCCATAAACTGTCTTTTTTTTTTTTTTTTTTGATAAAAAAGTGTTTTAAAATTAATACAAAAAAGAAAAATCACTGGGAAGAACACGCAAGACATTGTCATGGGACCTTGCTTCACGCTGTTTGATCCATGAGTCAAGAGGGTAATCGGGAAAGAGACATTTATCCATCTATCTTTCTTTTTTTTGGGGGAGAGAGAAGGGAGGGAGGGGAGCGACTTCCTCAACAAAGCATATTTGGAATAAATACCCCAGTGACTGGACATCAAACACAGGATGCTTGGGATGGCAAGGATCTGGCTCTGTGATCCAGAGAGGGTCACAGAAGAGCAGACCCCCGTGGTCTGTATCACGTGCCCTCATTTCCCATTTGAAATGCTAGATAAATAAATCTAGCTGTGTCATGGCTGGCATGTTTGGTGACCAACACAGGGTCCCAGGCATTTACACAAACCCGTACAGCAGCAGGGATCCATGCTGGATTGAGAAATTTCCTTCCAAACCATCAGATGTCCAAGTTCCAGGCTCGCTGATGCCTGTTTTTCCAGACTGTGCTTTGGGGCAGTCTCTCCGATTCACTCCGGATTCAGTGTGGTTGGATTTATAATCCTAAAGAGTGGAACACTTTGCATAAGCACCTTCTTCTAAGAAGTAAATATTATTTTTAACCCTCCCCCCCCCAGCACCTTTAGGAATAAAATCATCCAGGCACTGGTACCTGGGAGGATGCCACGACTGGTTCCAAAGGCGGTGAGGGAAGCTGGGACCCTCATGATGAACAACAATCTGCTCTCTCCATTCACCTGCTGGGAAGTCCAAGGGCTGGTCCTGTCCCGTGTGTCTCTGCAGCCCAAAGACTTGCTTGGCCTCAGGAGCATCTCTGCCCACACAAAGATGGCAGTGTGAGCCCAGCTCATGGTGCTGCCAGCTGGTGTGACATAAGGAAGTGCCACTGATGGACAACTTGCTTTTCCTGTCTCACTGTTTCGGGATGTGTGAACTCTTGCATTGGTGTCTTCCCTTTCTCTGGGGATCTTGGAATTAAGAGAAAATTGTGCTGGTTCTAATTGTCCACACAGTGATTTCACCACGGTGCTATGACCCATTGAAGAACATCACTTACAAGTGTAGTGCAATATGTACCTGTGACAGGGCACCAGCCCCAGGGCCACTCTGTGACTTAGGTTAAAGAAATCAACATTTGCCTGTTGTTACCATTTTGTCTCTCTAATGCTTGGAGTTACTGACCTGATCATGAGCTGCAGGGCTCTGGGCTAGGCATGATGGCACTGCCCCACATAGATCCTGTGGCTCTGCAGGTTTTCTCACAGTACAACAGTCACTGCCACTTCCAGGACAGGGATACTGCTCATCCCAGGCCAGGAGCATGCTGCTGAAGTCAATCCATGTGCATATCCCATTGCATGTCCCTCTGCAAAGGCACATCCCTGAGAAACAGCAACAATTTGGTCACCAGCTCTGACCTTTGCATTCTCCTAAAGCCTGTTTGATGGCCAAAGAAACATAGCAAGACTGGGACTGGGCTTGTTTTCCAGATGGACTCTATGAGATATTTAAACAACTTTTCTTTTCCTATTTCTGTTTTGCTTGTTTGTTTTCTCCTCAAGTCTGTCCTGTGTTTCTGCCTCTTGCCATTCAGGCCTTCCTTTCAAAAACTTGCCTATCCCTGATATTAAGAAACACAAGAAGGAAATTTGCAGTTGGAAGGCCAATGCTCTGGGCACTGCCTGTTGGGGCTGCGGGTCCCCTCCCGGGGATCTTTGCCCTGTGAATTTCTCTCCTTAAAGCTGCAAGTTTCATGCAGAGATGAACCTCTTCAAGCTGAAAGGTGTCTGATCCCACTGGATGTTTTTAATTCCTGAGGGCAGGGTCAGGACCATTTGGGCTGTGATCCTAACAGGCTATTTCCCAGCAGGAACAGGAGCATTTCCCAGCAGGAACAGTCCCTAAAATTAAAAGTGGAAGCTCAGACGATTTTTCCAAGCCCAGGTTTGGTAGGGGAGGGTGCTGGGAGGGAACTTGTCTCCTTTCTTGTGGAGAATAGAGGGATTTGAGCTGGTCCAGCCTCGTGCAGGGCCAGGAGCTGCCACGCCTGGTGGGAGCTTCATCCTGCTCCTCAAAAGCAACTTATTTATACTGTGCCTAATTTACAGCCCATCTCCTCTTGTTCTGTTCTGCTTCATTCCAAACTTCTTGTTCGAGCTGGCAAAAAGCAACGACCAAACTCCTCACTGTAACCACCCCCAGATTAAGTTTGTGCTGTAGATACTGTTTTGTAATTCCACTTTCCCTTCACGTGCAGAGCGAACCAATAATCACCCCTCGCAGCTATTTAACCTCTTACATTTACACACTAATGGAAAGCAAAGATATTACACGCACATAGTTAGGCTAAAAAAAAAAACAAAACGATGCACAGGATGAGGGAGGCTGTTCACTCTCCAGAAGGATTTTTTTTTTTCTGGAATACTGAGTACATATTAGCCAGCAGAAAGGATTATTTTCTGTCGTGTGTGTGAGCGCGTGGGATTTTGGTTTCAATCACAAGAATAAAAAAGGTTGGGTTGGATGAGGTATGTCTATTTTTAATGCTGAAAACTGCATTACAATGTGCATTTTTATATACAAATTCTTACTATTTTTTTTAAATTTGCCTCTAGTATCTTCATTTCTAACCTAGTATATAGAGGTTTTTAGTTTTGTAAATACTTATTACATGCACTGTCCTAGTAAAAGTTGGTTTAAAATGCACTCTTTGTGACCCAAAACTGACCTGCTCTTCACAACTAAAACTGCAGTACTTGATTGTATTGACAAACATCAATAAAACTTATTGTATAGAGGTGGGCTCAGCTGTGCTTTGTCCTGGGACTTGCTCTGTCTCATACAGTTCTCTTACACTCTTATTTCCACCTCAAATCATCTCACTCTTTCCCAGCAGATTCCCTAATTAATATGCAAAAAGTTATTGCACATTTCTTGTGATTAAGGAAAAGACTCCTGTCTCCAGGAATTCAGTTTTAGAAAAGGCTGAAACCCAGATCCTTCCATCCTGGTGATTATTAATTTGAGGGACTCAAGTGGAATTCTTAGGGATTCCCTTTCCCTTCTGGGTGGTTTTTTTCCATGTTTTTTTCATCCTACATCACACACCTTGTGCACAGCCAGCCTCCAGCCTGAGTGAGTCAGGAACACTCAGGACTGGTGAATCTGCAAAGCACCTTCACAGGCTCACAGTCCAAAGAGAAAAAAATGTGTTTTCCCACCTGATCTCACCTGGCAGAGGCAAAATATTTCCAGAGAAGTTTGGCTCACGCACAGGCACCTTCAAAAGCTCATTCCAAGGAGCAAGCCATCCTCCTGCTGCCATTCATGAGGCTCCCAGTGAATTCCCTGGTCTCTGCACCATCACCACATGCTATTTCCAGCACCTGAACTCCTTCCACAGGCTGAGAAGGAAAAGGGGCCTTTCCAAAGGCCCTCCCCACAATGCCCAGTGTCAACTCACCCTTGTACCAAGAACCACTCCTGGTCCTCTTGGCCCTGAGGATGCACAACTTCATGACTTGAGTGAAAACACAGGAGCAGTGGCTACTTAACAAAGATAACTCAGGGATTTTACTTCTTCCCAAGGAAACTAAAGGGTTAAGTACACATTTAAATTCAGGCCCAAAGAGCTCTAGTCTTTAAACAGGAGCTCTTTGCTTGTCAGGAGTTCCGAACGTTTAAAATTATAAAGCTGCTTTAAAAGAAAAATATCTTCTTTCAAATAATTACATGAGTCTGGTTGCCCCTCTGGTAGAATAATGTGGAAAACCTGGTATTTTACAGCTCAGATCTGCAGCACAATACAAAAATATACAACAGACCAAAATTCCACATGTTCCCAGGACAAGAATCCATTTATACAAGGAAAACCCATTATAGCATCACACAAAAGACTGGCACTTGAAGGAAGCAGACTACAGGGGAAAACTGGAAGGACCTGTGGCAGCCAAATTCCCACATGTGCATGCAGCCTGACACAGCCACCACGTGCTGACACCACTGGGGAGCACCAGGGCCACTTCCCAGTGTCACGAGACATACTGGAGAAATAACAAGAGTTACACTGTCACATTTAAGTTTATAAACATTTCCATATGATGACTTTTTGTTTTCAATTATTAAAAAGCTTCCAACCCTTTCTAGATGTGCCATTCCCAAGCTGTTTCTCCCTTTTTGATCAGCTCCACTAGGAAAAGGTTTTAAATGTAAAATTCTGGAACACAGCTGTGCTAGAATGTTCTTGGCCACCAGCACCAGCACTTTAAATATCAATGTCCCCCAATTAACCCAACTGTCCTTTTAATTTTGGGGCAATTTTTACCAAGTACAGAGGCTGAGACTGTGATAAGTAAACTCCTGCACCCTGCTCAAGTCACTTTTGTGACTGACTGCAGCAGAAGCAGGCATACCCTGTAATACCTCCACTCCCAGATCTGCACTCCAGAGGAGCTGGACTCTCATGATCCTTGTGAGTCCTTTTCAATTTGGGGTATTCTGTGAATTAAACAGGAATCTCACTTGGTGCTCCGGGCATATACAGGACTTGGAAAATACAGGATGCATGGATTAGGAACACAGGAGCAGCCAGAGTGGCTGCAGCAGTGTGACAGCAGCTGTGCAAGGGGGCACAAAGTGCAGCAGGTGCCTGTTGGATCACAGGGCCAAGGGCACAGGAGGAGCAGCAATTAGTGACACCTTCTCCCAGCAGGGACAATGAGCCAGTTGGGATTGTCTGCAAGGATCAAAGGTCTCACAGAGCCATCAGCAATGCAAAGAAATCCCTTCTCTGGCCCCTCTCATTCTGCCTTTAAGGCAACAAACCACCCTGGAAATCTGTGCTCCATTATACCAACTCAGCACAAGTGACAACCTGGACCACCAGACCTCTCTGGTGACTCCTGTGACATCCCTCATCTGGCCAGCTGAGAATGACCTGCAAAACACAGCCCATGGACACAGGAGCAGAGGAAAACAGGGACAAAGTCCATGGATTCAGACACCCACCAGTAACTGCAAAGACAAATGGCACAACGGTGGACAAAGCAAGCAGCAGAATCCTATGGAAGATAAGTCACTTGTGTACACTTGGGGAGCTGCACCCAGTGTCCCAGTGCAGCCACTTCCCTGCTGATCCATGACTGAAGGGGATGTCCCCTTTTCCAGGCTGGCTCTGGCTCCCAGCTGACAGCAGCAGGCTCCCTCCCCAGGTGAGGCTCCCTGACATCGGCCGATGGTGCAAATCCACCGCTGGGTCTGACCAGAGAAGCAGAGCTGACCATCCCTCCACCTTCAGGAAAGCCCTGGAGCTGCCCTGGAGCTCAGAGCCGTTGGCAGTAGAGTTCATGGAGGCCCTTGGCCATCCTCTGGGTCTCCTGGAAAGCCTCACAGCTCTGCTCCCAGCTCGGGGGCACCTGCTCCTCCCCGTAGTAGGCGCCAGCGATGGCCCCCGCCATGGTGGCAATGGTGTCCGTGTCCCCCCCCAGGGAGATGCAGTAGATGAGGGTTCTCTGCAGGGCGTTGTAGTGCTCAGGAATGTCGGGGTCAGCGTCCATGCAGCGCAGGAAGGAGTAAATGGCAGTGGGGACGGAGCGCAGCGCAGCGATGCCGTTGCCTGCAACACACCCCGTCAGCACCCTCTGGGCTTCATTCCTTTTCCCTGCCTACTGCAACTCGCTGTTGCCCTTGACTTTCCATAACTGTATCATGGATTTTACCAGGAAAAGGTGCAAAAGTTTGTCCCTCAGAAACTCCCCAGTTCCCTAGTACCACTCACATCCTGCAGAGCAATTCCCAGTTACCCCAGTATAGCCTGGCCATACATTCTACTCATTCCCATCCAACATGATGACCCAAAAGCCCTTAAGAGATCTTGGAATGTTAAGAAACATTATGTAAGGTAAATTTCCCTTAGCAAGACATTTTTTTTCCTATCAATACAAAGAGGAAATCACTGGGTTGAGACTCAGAATTACTGACTGGTGAGCACAGGCTGCTTTTCCAGCATATTCTGTGCCTGACAGGCAGCACAGGCTGAAGAGGAATCTGGGGGAACGCACATCTACCAGGCTTGCTGAGTTAGTCTTGCTTCCAGCTTTCCTAATGCTTGTACTAAGAAAGGTACTCACCCAACTCAAACAATACATCTGCTTTGGGAACATTGCTGAGCTCCAAAAATTCCTTGATTTTCTTTAGACGCCTGGAAAATGGTAAATCCTCAAATCCCAGCCTGCAAACAGAGAGTGCAGTGAAGAGGGGAGAACATGAAGAGCCAGAACAAACCACCACAGAAGGCTTGGGCCTTTCCCCAAGCTACTCACGCTCGGGCATCACTGAGAGACTTGTCATCTGCCTCCACATGCTCCATGTGGCTGATGAGCTGCTCCAGGAAGGTTTCCCTGCTGAGCCCTTCCTGCAGAGCCAGGTGCACAGCCAGGGCCTGCAGGATGGCCCCGTTGTAGCCCAGGGAGTTGGCGTGGGTCAGCTCGGCGCTCAGCTTCGCAAACTGCCGGAGAAACCCCGGTGTCAGCAAAGCTTCCTGGGACACTCCCCTGGCTCCCAGGGGACAGCAGGGACACCCCAGAGAAGCCCAGAATGTTCCATTACCTTCTTGACATCCTGGACGTCGGAGTAGACGAGGGAGATGCCGGCCACCCTCATGGCCCCGCCGTTCCCGTAGGAGCCCTTCCCGTTGAACTGGGCTCTCGCGGGCTCAAACACGTCGCTGCACTTGGGGCTCAGGAGCTTCTTGAAGACGTTGACCACGGCCATCCCATAGCCCCTGTTGGGCTCCTTCTTGTACTCCTCAGCAAACCTGGTGTGGGCAGGGGGGAAAGCAGGCAGGGGGTTTGGTCTGTTACTGGGGTTTGTGACAGGATGAAGCCTCTTGCTAAAGTGAATTAATAACACACATGTAAATCAGTGACAGTTAGGGCTGAGTGATTCAGTTCTGCAGGGAAACAATTCCCAAAGAACAGTGTGAAAGAAGGATGTATAAACATCACCTTCCATAACCCACTTGTTTCCCTCTCAACTCTGCCTCAAAATAGAAGCAAACTAGAAACATTTCCGTGGGTCACAACCACAAGGAAAGTCTTTTGTTCAAGTTCAATGGAAGAGTTTTCTAAACAAAGAAATGCTTTCCCTTAAGTGGAACCAAATGCTCTCAGGGCTGCGGATTCATCAGGGAAACGGATCATAAACAGAGTCAAGCTGAGCTCGCTCCCATTCCCTCACTAAATTAAGGGCAGTACAAACATAAATAGCAACAAATAAACATGAAACAAAATGTTTCTGGAATCTCCCAAGCATTATCCTCCCCAAAGGTGAACACACACAAGGCTGACACACAGCAGCACAGCCCTGCCAAGGCAGCTTCAGACTCCACACTGCAGCTGATGCTGCTGCACAGCCCAAGCCATGGCAAAGCAACGACAAACTAAAGGATTAACCACCTCTTTCCTAACTATTTTTCCCTCCAAAAATTTGTAATTAGAATTAGAATTAGCCTGCCTCAGCCCCTGTCCCCTTCCACAGACAGTCTGAGTGATGGTTACACCTTCAGGAAGCCTCATCCTCACCTCTTGGCCATGTCAACCTCATCGAACTCCCTCTTGGCCAGCAGTGACTGCACCACCGACCTGCTCATGGCCGTGTCGTCCGTGTACGGCAGCGACTCTGCAACGGGAGGGCAAACAGTGACACCAGGGACAAACTGCTCCTGCCCCTGGCCAGCACCACCCTCCTCTGCAAGGCCTGACTGTCACAACTTGCCTGGAACAGCTGTGGCTGCCCCTGGATCCCTGGATGTGTCCAAGGCCAGGTTGGATGGGGCTTGGAGCACCCTGGGACAGTGGAAGGTGTCCCTGCCCATGGCAGGGAGTGGAACTGGATGATTTTTAAGGTGCCTTCCAACCCAAACCTGTCTGGAATTTAAGTTCCCTGGCACTCTTGAGGTTGACACAGCCAGGGAGCTGCATCCACAGCTATAATGATACAGAATATACTTCAAGATAAGTAAGAGCCACGAGAAAATGTCTGACATCCAGAGGTATATATGGACAAGAGAGTCAGGCTAACACAGATTTCCAGGATGGTTTGTGTTGGAAGGGACCTTAAAGCCCATCCTGTTCCACTCCCTGACATGGGCAGGGACACTTTCCACTATCCCAGGTTGCTCCAAGCCACATCCACCCTGGCCTTGGACATTTCCAGGGATCCAGAGGCAGCCACAGCTGTTCCAGGCAACCTCTGCCAGGGCCTCCCCACCCTCATGGGGAAGAATTCCTTCCCAATATCCCATCTAATCCGGCTGTCTGTCAGTGGGAAGCCATTTCCTGTGTCCTGTCACTCCAGGCCTTTGTCAATAGTCTCCATCTTTCCTGCAGACTCCCCTCAGGCACTGGAAGGCTGCAATCACGTCTTAAGAGTTAAATAACAGCTCTGTGCTTCTCTCACTCTTCTCCTCCTCAAGTTTTGGTACTTCTGCTCCCTGCTGACACTCCAGCACTGCCCACCCATTCACAGCACACTCAACTCAGCTCCCTGGAGTAGGGGCAGCACGGGCCGAGCAGAGCAGACCACGGGTCCCTCTGCATCAGAGTTGTCCCTAAGGAATCCCTAGGGAATCAGGAATGGGTGGTGAACCCCACAGCACAGAGGGACAGGACAGAGCAGGACACGCAACAGCCAGGGCAGTCACAGCAGAGATGTCTCACAACCCGGTGAGGGATAAGGACTGGGGGCACCCACGGTTTGGGGGAGCAGAGGGGTTGGGGATTCTGCAGGTTGGGCACACGTCAAAGCCCAGTCCTGGAGGATGCTGAGGGACGCGGACACAAACACCCCAAAGCCCAGTCCTGGGGAGTGCTGGGGTCTAACCCGAATCTCTGCGGTGCCGAGTGCCGTGCACAGTGCGGTGTGTGAAGGAGGGACCAGGGGACATCCCCCGCTTCCCGCCGCGCTTCCCCTCACGCACCTCCACGTGCGCTCCCCGCCGCCTCCCCTCCCTCCTCAGGCGGCGCCGGTTCCAGTCCTTTGAGGAAACTCAGCAGCTCTGGCAGCTTTACGACGCTCCTGCCTTCGAAAACAGCTCCCAGGCAATCCCCCAACAACGCCCCGGCCAAGCAGCCGCGGAACCGAGCGGGGCCGGGCCGGGGACGAGCCGGGAGCCGCCCGGGGCCTGAGGCCGGACCCGCCGCCGCCATCTTGCCGCGCGCGGCGCCTTTTTCCTCCGGGCCGCCAGGGGGCAGTGTGTGATGCCGCACACACTGCCCCCTGGCGGCCCGGAGGACCGCGGTGCCGACAGCACACTCGCCTGTTCCCTTAATCCCTCCTGGAATCCAGCTGGATTTAATCACCGCGGATGACAACTGGGGACAGGCCCTTTATTGTTTATAAATCTCTCGGAGCGCGGGAGGCTGTAAACATCATCCAAGGGCCAGACAGTTATAAAATAAACTAGGAGGAGAATTCCATTCTCCCCAAACGCGACGCAGATGTCGCTTGTCCTCGCTACGGAACTGAATCACCGGGAGTATTCCCCCCCCGCGCTTGCACAATTCCCGGCGCGCTAAGGCAGCTCCAGCTGACTCTTCCTCGGCAGGTCCCTGGTGCGGTTGACAGCGTCGACCTCTGGCTCAAACTTCTGCACGGAGACCACAAGTTTTCTCCGGGTGTCCATGCACTTGTTGTCCAGTTGCAGAGAATTGGTTTTGTAGCCAATATCGGTCCGAATGCGGTGAAGTTGTCGGTAGAGAGCGTCCAAGGCATCCCTGGGAATGAGCAGAAGGGACAGGAGTTGGGATCAAATGCTGCATTGCTTCCCAGGAACAGGCTCCCCGGGAATGGTCACAGCTCTAACCCTGCCAGAGCTCAAGGAACATTTGGAAAATGCTCTCAAGCACAGGGTGGGACTGTTGGGGTATCCTGTGCAGGGCCAGGAGTTGATCTCAGTGATTCTTGCACGTCTCTCCCCAACTCACGATATTCCATGATTTTAAACTGGACAGGAAACACCCAACTTCCCACTTTCTGGCAGCATTTGGCCCTGTACAAGAGCAAACTCATCAGATACTCATTGTTTTGGGCAGTGAATAGTCAGCCCACACACTGCTCTGGGAGGGCAGCAAGAGATGTGCACCCAGGGAGCTGTCAGCCCAACAGCAGCACTTCTGTTCCTTCCTTGTCACTCTCTTTTTTGTCCCTTTTGGAACAGTCAGGGCCTGGATGAATTCAGAATCAAGCAGGGGCCATGGGAGCCCCATTCCTCTCCCAGCACAGACGCCCCTGTGCCTGCACCCCACATCCACCAAGCCCAAACACTGCTGCCCCTCATGAGCCCAAGTACCACGAGCACCAAAAAGCAGGTGCTGGAGGTGTGCCCAGAGCAGGGACACCCACAGTCACACCCAAACCTCACCCAGAGCCACATCCCCTCAGGGCAGTGCTGGGCACTGCTGTTCCTGGACAGCAGGACACTCACTGTGACTCTGTCTGCTTCTGCTGGAGCGCACGGATTATCCCCTCCAGCTGCTGGACCTCGTCTGTCAGTCCGTACTGAGCCTGCAGGGAGGAGGGGACAGCATTAACAGGGCTTTGACAAAGGCCACAGTTCCCTCATTCCCCTCTCCCCCAGCTCTGACATTATTTCTTTGCTTTGCTATGTCACTGTCCCTCATTGCTCAGCTGCTCCCAAAACTCATCCACGTTTTTCAGAGCCCCCTTCCCAGTCAGTTCCCTGCAGGGACCACATCAGGTGAGGTACCTGATCCCGGCAGAGCTCCATGTGGGGCCGGTACGTGCGCGTCTCCAGGCGGGTGTGAGCCACTTTCAGATCCAGTGTTCTCTTCCGGATATCCTCCTCCAGCTGCCGGATCTCCTCCTCCATTTCAGCAATTTCATCCAAGGTCTGAGGATAGGCATGTGTCATGAGGGACAGCCCCACATACCTGGGAATTTTGCTAGATAGATTTTACTCAAGGGCTTCTGAAGACTGAATTTTCTGCTTTCATGTGGACCAGGATGGTTCAGCTGAGAAAAGGGGTGAAATAAAAAGGCCAAAACCTGGCAGTGCTGCCAAGCAGTGCCAGAGAAGCACTGGTGAGAGGTGGAATACTGCTAGGATTGTCTGTGTGCCACTGAACAGCAAACGTGGAAACTACGCCCAGGCCAAGTCACTCTCCATGTAAAAAACAGCCTTTGGGATTCCATTCCCAGCCAGGGTTGTAGTCAGGTTGTAGACCAAAGAAACAACACTTACGTTCTGCTCCTGCCATCTCAGCTCATTAAGGGCTGCTTCCATGTCTCTCATCCTCTTCCTCAGTGCAAACTCTGTAGCTATACGCTGAGCATCCAGCTCATTGTTTGTCTGAGGAGAGAACAGCTCCAGTCACATATGGCTGCAAGGTGTCTGTGTCCCCACCCAAGCTGTGCCTGGAAGGTTGGGACAAGCCCAGGAGCAAAACCAGCCAGGTTTGGCTGCTGCCACATGTGTACAGGTCACACTCCCCCAGTGGCCAAAAGGCAGGGATCAATGGACAGGGAGGGACATGTCCTCCAGTTTGCTGAGACTGCTGCAAGCTCTGCAGCATAACCAGGCTCCTACTTAAACCAGGAGGGCAGCTGCCCCCAGACAGATCCAGAGACATCCCTGCCACTCTCCCACACCAGATCTAGCATGGCACCACAGATTCTGGGCCAAGGGAGCAGTTTACCTGGGCAATGGAAAGTGTGATTGCTCCTCGGAGATCAACTGAGGCTTTAATTTCTGCCTCAGCACGCTCCTTGTTGCAACGGCTGTTCTGTTCCCACTCACTAAGTGCAGTTGATCTGTGAACAAATCAGTTACAAAAATAAATTGAGTATTTGCAAGACATTTTAAAGGAATCACCTGCTGCAGGCCAGGATGGCAGCACAAAATGATTCTGGAAAAGCTGGAAGTCACATCTTGCCTGATCTCCTCAGAGACTGAACCTCACCAGGCCCAGCATCTGCTCCACCCAGGGACACATCCAAACCGTGGAAGGGAATGCCAGGCAAGTGAAAATGAGCAGCAGGTCCCTCTGAACTGTGCAAGGGGTGACACCTGGAGGAGTGGCAGGGCGCCCTTGGGAGGCAGGGCGCCTGGCCCCCGCTGGATTTGTGATGACAATTTAGCTATCTCCCAAAAGTCTGTGGCTTCCCCATGCCACAGCCAACTTCCGTTCTGAGCCCTCTCCAGAACTGTACCCATCAAACCTGGATACAGCATGGAAGGAAAAAGCATCCCAGGGCTTGGGGCAGATTTGGCCCCACAAAGACAGGTTCTTTCCTTACCCGTCTGGGATCCGTGTTGGGTTGACCTTGAAGGAGATGTTGCCAGAGGTGGGATTGAAGGACATGCACTGCCGGTCGAGTTCCAGCGCTTCCACCTTGTGCTTGTGGTCGCTAATCACCTGCTGATGAGCTTCCTTTAAGAGGCTGTGAAGAGCCGGGCTGGAGTCAGCAGGGAGCAGGCCCAGGGCAGGGGCAGCTCACAATTCCCAAAGCCTTCACCAGCATGTCAGTCATCTTTGTGAAATGAATGATGAGCTCCCACCCTCCCTGGGAACTGGGCCTGACTTGCCCAGCACTGCCTGCCTGGCTGCCCTGGGCTCTGTGCTGGTATCACCCTGGAGAAGGGAGCTGCAAAGGATTCCCACTGAGTATCAGCGCCTGGGAGCTTTAACACCTCGTAGCCACTGATTCCTAAACCAAGGCAGGCAGCACAAGAGATCTGGGACAAAATTTCTGAAGGGTGCTTGTGAAGTTGCCCTTGACACATCCCTCCCTGCCAAACCCCACACCCTGAAAATCATCCAAGGTTCCTGTGTGGTTCCCTGACTGCTTGTCCATCTTGGTGTGGCATTAGAGGCACATGAAGTGTCTGGGGCCAAGCAAAGAGAGCAGAGTCATTGACCAAAAGCTGTCACTCCTCACCAGAGCTGTCTGAAGGCATCATCCACTCGCTGCTGCAGCTCTTTCTTGGTTTTCTCAATCACCTTCACCTCTCGGAGCAGCTCCTCTTCCACAGGATCCCTCACCACGTCAATGTCACGACGGCTCTCACGGAGTGTCAGGCACTCAATGGCAACATCCAAACACAAGTTCTTTGCCTGGATGGCATTTTCTGCTGCTTCCTTCACCTGGAAGAAGCAATCAACCAGGTGGGGTTGGGAGGAGGGATCTTTTAGGGATAGGAGAGAGAAAGGAAGGGGAACCCACCCATACCATCATTAAGAGGGACTCACATTGTCCTTGCAGTTCAGAAACCTTTTATCAAGTCTGGAATAAAAATTGCCAGGGCCAAACACCTTAGGCCTCTACACCTGCCATTTGCAATCATACCTTGCTGGGGGTTAACAACTCCAGAATCAGCAGCAGCCTCTGAGTTTAGAACTCACAGTATCAGAGATCTCCCACCTCTGTTCTCTATTTAAACCCAAATATTTCTGAAAGATGGTGTTAACATATTTCTTATTATCCTTCAGAGCTTTATAAAAAGTCCAGACAACAAAATCCACCCAGAAATCCAAACAGGAGCATGCCATATACATCTGCATGACATGGCTTGGCTCAGCCAAGAACACAGTGGTTTGTTTTCCAGGAAGTCATTCCATGAAGTATGGATCTCAGTATAAAATATACATACATACATACATACATATATATATATATATATATATCTAGTGAGAAGCCTCCCTTGAAATACAGATGGGCTTGCCCATTGCACAAGACAAACCTCAATTATTTCATGTCCCATGTTGAGAGTGTAAGTTCATTTCCAGCCATCTGCCTTCCCAACTTACTTTGGTTAAGGCATCAATTTCCAAATCTATCTCTGTGAGGCATCTGGCCAGGGCCTCTCTCCATTTGTCCACACAGGCAATACGATCTTTGAGGTGGGTTCGGCTGTTGTGCTCATCCCATTTTGCCTGGAATTAGAGAGAATTGCCATTACTCTTTTTAAAATTGTGGTTGTGAATCTTGCTGGAGCCTTTCCCCCTTTTCAGGACTGAGCCTCTCACAGGAATACAACATGTTGCTATTTGGAATCACAGTCATTTACACAAATGGAGAGCACAGAGAACAACATGAGTGGCAATGAATGCGAGAAACACACTCGGGGATTCCGTGACAGTACAGATACACCATTGCAGGTGGGTTTACAGGGAATAAATGTCCACATTTAGCATGTTCTGTACACGTAAAGCCCTTTATTCCCACATCCATACACCCAAATCTAGACACTCTTCCTCAGCCCACTATCCTGACAAAGCTGTGAGCAGTCCCCCCCCGCCAGAGGGCTCACCTGGTTGCCGGTTTCATTGCGGAGAGCTCGCCCTTCCTGCCGGATGTGATGGGAATTGTAACGCTGCTGTTCGGCGTCGGCTGAGATGAGGATGGAGTTGTTCTGCCAGTCCGGCAAGGTGAAGCGCTGGCCCGGCTTTACACTCAGCGAGGCCATCTCGCTCAACAGGTGACTGAAAGGGAGCGGAAGATTTATGTGTTTATTCATGGAAATGCACCCGAAATGGAGCTGCAGCCAAAAACTACAGAGCTCTTCAGGAGAAAAGCAGCAGCAAGCTGCAGCCTGGCACCTGGCCTAATGCAGACAAATGTCATTAAAATAGGGCAGCACAAGGGCAGGTGTCCCACCTGTGCACCTGTCCCACCTGTCCCTCACTAGGAGTGGAACTGTTTGCAGGGACAGGGAGCTGCTCACGGCACCAGCTTCCATATGGTATTTACTGAGCTTGGACCAAAACGGCCGAGGACGTGACTGATTCTGTTGTGGTGCTGCTGAAGGCTCAGCCCAGGGCTGTGATCCCAGGGGACTCCAAGGCTTTGATAGAACAGCAGAGCGTTTCGGCTTCTCCTTTTTTAACCAGCACACCCTGCACAAAGGGCAGAAACTACAGATCCCACTCCAGAAGGTCCGAGGAGCTCCCGAGGGGGCTGCAGGTGCCCAAACCCACAGTCAGGGGCAGTTCCGGGACAGAATCCCTTGGCCGCGGGATATCCCATGTCTGCCCCAACCCCGCGGGCACCGAGAGCTGGGCCGGAGCTCCCCGAGCACAGACAGCAACACTAAGGGCTGACAGGGATGTGCAGCCCAGGAATTCCTGAAGGGAAGGAAGCCCGGAGGGAGGGCGCAAAGGGCCGCAGGGCACAGGTGGAAGGGAAAGAGGGAAAGGGCTCAGCCGCCAGCTCGGAAGGGGCCTCACCCCGGCTGGTATGAGGGTACTCAGCTCCTCCGGACCGACCGTGCTCCCGTTCCGCCTCAGGGCCGGGGCCGCTCTCCTCCCGTCACCGTTACCGGCCGATTCTCCCCGCTACACTCACCGTTCCAGCTTGACCTCCCCTCTCCTCTCACCCTTCCCGGCCGATCCCCGCTGTCCCCGCACCGTTCCCGGCCGACCCCCGCTGTCCCCATACCGTTCCCCGCTGTCCCCTTTGCCGTTCCCGGCCGTTCCCCGCTCTCGCCCCGGGCCCGCGCGGGGCCGTTGCCGGGCGGCCCCGGCGGGTGCGGCGGCGGCTGTTGGGCGGGTATCGGTGACAGGGACACCGCAATCCGCAGCAAAGCAGCGCCCAAATCAGCGATAAATAATATTGTCTGAAAAAATCCCACAAAAGGACCCGTAAAAGTAGGAGGGTGTCCACTTGCACAGTCCTTTCCCATTTCCACAGCAGCGATCCTGCCCCGGGCAGGCACTTCGACAAGCTGTGGGCACTTCGACAAGCTCTTGTCTTTTTAGTTAGACGGCATTAAAACACAAAAAAAGACCAAAAGTAAATGGTTTTCTGGTCTTGGATATGCCTGGTCCCTCCCTCCACATCCCCCCACCCAGACCAACACCTCCATCTGTTCCTTGCTTTGGGAATAAATGAAAATGATGCAAATAAAATAGCCTCACACCTGTGCATTTCAAAAAAAATTTATTTTTCAAATGAATACAGTTCGTTTACAATACACTCAAGTTGATGGTATCTATAGCCAGCAGAGATCGATGACTGCTGTGTCCTATACACAGTCGTACAGAGGTTACAGATGCCTACGAGAGGGAAGGAACAGTGAAAGAAGTCGACATTTTACTGTGCTGGAAGGAAAGCAACTCTTGCAACAGGTAGAAAATTTTGGCAAGAACAATTTGTCCGGAAAGGGAGAAGGGGCAGAGGACACGGCTTCTGCTTAGCAAGTACATCTCAAACACCAACACGTTCCCTCCCACCCCGCACGGCTGCAGCCCACGGTACAAAGAGGCACACATGGTCAAGATGGTTAAGTAAAAATAAAGGCTTTTACCAGTTTGTTTGCCATCCATCTACAATCTATTTGTGCAACGTCTCAAGTCACAGCTCTATTTTACTCTTGAAACATTTCCCTTTTGCTTCGAAAGCCCCCAGGACCTTCACGGTGGGAACACATTCACACTCCTGCCGAAGCAATGGGACACCAAAACAGGGGAGCAGTTACCAACATATGAGAAAGAGCAGACACATGGGAGGGGATCAATCCACTGGACTAGTTTATTAGAATTTTATTCAGAAAAAGAATCCCAAACAGTGTGACTTTTTCTTTTTTTGAACAATTTCAACACATGGCATTAAATACTCAAAATTTCTATGTGTGACATTGCTTCCAGCAGTCTCCAAAACTAACACAGCTCACTGGCCAGTGGTGTTTATGGCACACACGATGCCACCTGAGCCACCTTCTTCTGAAAATCCTTTAATGTTGGCTCATAACCAAATGCTACTAATTACTGTGAAAGCTCTGAAGTAACACCTGCTGACAGACAATGTCCTTGTCCATGATCACACACCTCCAGCCAGGTGAACAGCCCAGTTTTTCCCCACCAAGCACCATTTATCCACCATGAGGCTACCTGGGGAGCTGAACTGCTTATACCAAGGGAGGAGACAAGAACAACAGGTGGGAGGCTCCTTACCCTGTGAGCCCAAAGTGTCACTGCTCCCCTGGAATGCTGATCTATATACACCAGTGCCTGTAAAACCAACGTTTCTGACCCAAAACTCGCTCTGCCCGCCCCACTGCTGTGCTACAGCTCACTTTTCACACCTGCCTGCAAACAGACACCAAACACAATGAGCTAGAAGCAGGTTTTTCTACAGGAAAACAACATGTAGTTGTCTCTAGGTGAGATTCAACACTGAAAACTGTAAAAATGAGAAGATTTCACTGAAAAACAGAAATCAAGTTCAAAAAAAAGTAAACACTACAGCCACAGGAGAGAAGTGATGCACAAAAGCGAATACCCAGAAGAAGCCATTCTGCACTGCAAAGTTGCCAGAAGCCTAACTCCATCTCTGGCATTCTTCCTCTCACCAAATTCTGTTGGTGTTCAAGTATCCTCACTACTTCAGGAGCAATAATCAAGTTTTCACTCTGCTGGTACACCATCAGGTTCCAAAACTTCAAAAAGTTCTTTAAATTCAGCATTGCTCCAGTGGGCATCACTTAGCTATTACATCTGAGTGGACATGACCTACCAAGACATGTATTTTCTATCAAAGAAACTGGTTTTGAAGATATTTAAGAGATTTGCAAGTGTAAGCAAAATGAAAGTTTGTTAGTAACTATTTTAAAAGCTAACTTTTGCACACCTGTACTGAAATGGGCTGTGGATCTATGATTTATGGCCAAGCACGGCCCTAAACTCAACATACAGCCATATTTTTGTGTTGCTAGATAGTGTTACAGCATTAATTTTCCAACTGCCAGATGCGTTTGAAAGATCTGTGTAATTCTCAGCAATGAAAAAAACCCCTTTCATTTAAAAAAACTTGCCCTCTGAGCATCTGTTTTACAACAAATGGGTTAGTTTAAAGAAAGCAGGATGGCAAACACGGGACTGACCCCAAGGGGCTTCAGCCTTGGGCAGAGCTGCAATGGGATGGGAGGGAAGAGCTCCAGCTCCCAGCAGGGATGGGCTCCAAACAACTGGATTCACTGGAAGATGCAAACGTGCAAGAAGTGCACGGGTTTGTATCATGAGGTTACCACTGTCACGACAGGGCTCACCCTCAGATCACCCAGTAACTCACTCTCGTAAGGCGACATGAATCATCACAAACATTTTCTAGATGAAAAATGAGGCAGAATCGTTTCCCCCAGGTCAGAAAGGGAACCTGCTTCAGAGCCAGCTGGTTCCAGAGCTCCTGGCTGGATAACTTGCCAATGTCTCAAAATTGTTTAAATAGACCCTGTGGGAAAACCTCATCCATTTTGGTCTGAAAATCCACTTTTTCTAGCAGCTTAAAGCCCAAACTGGCATCTGAGCACACAGGTGCCTACTTCTGCACAGTGCAGTGTCTACGATGGGAACTTGGTATCAGAGGATGGAGATTGTTCCTTTTTCCACACCCAAGTGACCACACAATTCTGTTCCCAGACATCGCCACCTCCTGCTGTTGGCAAACTGCTTTTGGAACTTATCTGTGATGTTTAATCCTCACCTCCACGTTCCCACTGAGTCAGAGCTTTGCACTGCTCCCTGACATTCCCTGGACAACATTCCCCATGTCCCTGCAACCTCCAAATGGGTGGAGAGGGGAGAGGCAATGGAGTGTATGGAAAGCTGCAGGAGCACAGTAAAGAGCGAGGACATCACTGGACAGGCAACATTCAAATAAAGGCAGAATTAATGATTCTCATTAGATAAACACATCAAGGTTAAATTTTATTTTTAAAAAATTGCAAGTCTACCAGGAAGTAGGTTTATTTGATGACATTATTCTCCAGAAACCACTTATTTTAAAAGCTTCTCCTCTCTGGGTAGTTCTAATTCACAAATAATTCAGGGCTCGCTTTGATTAAGTAATTCAACACAAAACCAACTCTGACCAAGGACTTTGAGCTTTAAAAACAGTTCAAGAAAAATACTAACTGTCCTACCAATGCAAATACAGGTTTTTCCAGCTCTGTTCCTGGTCAGAAAAAGGCACATACTTGCTCTCAGTGAGTTCAAGTCCAACACAAACAGTTCAGGACACCCAAGCTCATGTCTGATGTGCCCATCAATGTCCCTGAAAGGCATGAGCTGATCACAGCTCACCTGACACCCACCCACCTCCTACCCAGTCCTTGTACCTTTATTTCTACAGGCTTTTGTCATCATCCCACCCCCACCCTCACATCCACAGCTGATCTGTGCTCCACACAGCCACAGCACCCTCAACATGGCTAATTCCATACAGGCAGCGGAGGGAGAGAGACTGGTCAGGGAATGGGGAGGTAGGTAAGAGCTGAGTAAGAGCAGGGCAACTGCAGTGCTACAGCAAAATGACCTCTACACCTGCCTGCTGCTGCTCCTGGGAGCCAGGCACACCTCCAGGCAACCACGAATCTCTCAGGACATCTGTGTTGTACACAAGGGCCACATATTGCTCACAAAACCCCTTGGATTGGTGCTGTCTGAACGGATCCACAGGAAGCTGCATCTGTTTCACCCAAATAAGGGATTCCAAGGTTTGGATAAAACCACAGTTTGATTTCAGGGGGCAGATGTCACAGGCACTGCCACCTGCTTGCAGCACGGTCCTGGAGAAGAACAGGCAGCCCTAAAAATATACAGGAACATGCTTTTCCCCTCATATATTAATTTTTGAATTAGCAGTCACAGAATAACAGAGTAGTCTGGGTTGGAAGGGATCTTTTAAAGCTCACCCAGACATATCCCCCTGCTGTGACCTGGGACCTCTAGACCAGGCTGCTCCAAGCCCCATCCAACCTGATACCCTGGATGTTTTCAGGGAAGGGGCAGCCACAGCTTCTCTGGGCAACCAGTGTTTCATCACACACATTGTAAAAAACTTCTTAAATCTAATTCATACCAACCTCCCTCAGTTAAAAACCATCACCCCATATCCTGTGACAACAGGCCCTCCTAAAAGTTCACACTCATCATTTTTACAGGCCTTTTCAAGTACAGAAAGGTACTGAAGGGAAACATCACCTGTCAGGTTTTGCTTTTTTATTTGCTACAGGAGGCAAAGGAGGCTCTGCTGCTTCTCCATTAGCATCAATATTCTGTTTTGATTTTCCCACTTGATAATTTTTAAAGGAGTTTGAATAACTCCTACTGTGCTGTTACTCTGAGCCTGCCCTTTCTGCCTCTTCCACCGTTTTTCTTTCCCTTGTAGAGCTGTCCCAACAGCCACAGGATCCCAACATCCCACAGGTTCTCCATCTCCTTGAGGAGGCCCTCCCTGTCCAGCTGCTCCTTGTCATGTTTTGGTTTGCTGTTTGCTTTTTTTTTAATTTAAAGTATTTTAAGAATGTCTTTTTTCAGTGGTTTGCTAGCTCTTATTTAATTTGGATACTTTAAACCATCATGCACCCTCCAATGACTGCAACAGAAACATTTCTACTGGAATTAAACCTTGCATGTGGCAGCTCATGGACACCAAGGCAAGAGATTTGTGTCCAACAGAAAACTGCTTCATCAGGTGCAAGTTCATTCCTTTTGATAGAAAGAAGAGGCAGCAACTTCTAAATCTCAAGAAGTTCAGTATGAGCTAAATGTAGAGAGAAACAAAGCAGTTGGTTGACAGGCAGGGGAGGAGATGGAGAGTATTGCTGCAAATAAGCTGATGGTGCAAGATTTTTGGCCCTTTTTAGTCTAAAAGGTAGAAACAGCTACTACTAAAAGGGTCAGGAGACACAGTTTTGGCTCAGAATTTAGACTGAAAAATGCTTTCTAAACCCCAGCCTAGTAACATTGAGAAATTGGAAATATAAAATAATTGAACATCATGGCAAGCTTAAATACCAACACAGTGGCATTGGGCACTGTAATAAGACAAGAAAGTTGGTACAAGCTACAAGAGACACTTGATCATGTCTCGAACTTGAATCAGAAGAAATTACAGAGCAAAGAGAGTCAACTTGTGCCTGGGGAGCTGCAGCATCCCCTCAACAACGAGGTGTGGGCAACTCAGCAAGGGCACTGCCCAGTGCTGGGACTCTGAACCCCACATATTTCATTGATGATGTCCAGAAGCTCTGCTTACTCCTAGAAAAAGTCTGGACATGAACAGATTCCTGCCAAGAGACCACTTGGAATTACTCAGTGAGTTCTGCAGTTAAGCTCCTGATATTCAAAAATATCCTGACATCAAGTTATTTCACATCCTGAATGCCCAACACTATAAACAGTAATAAAATGCACAAAATCATTTTAGTTGTAGAGAAACAAGGTACCAATGAAGCACTTGTCTATGGCGAGCGGGTTAATTGTCTCCTCTCAAACACGACTGGTTAAGCCAACTTTCTTTGGAGAAGAAAACCAAAACATTCAGAAACTTCTCCTGCCTAAAAATAAGTGTTAAAAGCAACACACAGAGCAGACACACAGACCTATGAGCTGCACACAGACCACCAATAAATATACAGAAACACCACAACAAAGGACAAGGCTCATCATAAAAGAAAAGTCCCATAACTGCTACTCAGACCGATACCAAAGAAAAGGGAAGTGTTTTTTGCAGGCATGTGCAAGCACATTACAGTGTCATCAAAGCACAACTTTGCTATTATTATTACTTTATGCAGCATTACAAGGTTACTGAGGTGCAGTGTTTAATAGTCTAGTCTACAGCTTTTCCTGACTGCAGGAACGCTCACCAAACTCACCATGGACCCACCCCCTCTGTGGCATCACCCAGCCACCAAGCTGCTCCCATCCAGAGCATCCAGCTCCCAGCTGGCAACCAGAAGACCCACTGATCCATCCTAAACACACACGAGCCATGTGAGGACCAACCATCTCCCAGGCCATCCTTAAGACATCCTCCTAGAACATCCTTCAGTTTGTCTCCATCTTTGGGAACGTTCTTCCCCTAAGAGAAGACATCCTTTGGGAGCTGCAGATTCCTTTTGGCACCAATCAGGTCCCCATGGCTCCTCCCACACCCAAAACCCCCAGACCCCTCAATATGAAGAGGTAAATCACATTGACCAAACCCAACCCAACCCCAGCCTACCAGCTGAATTTGGTGATCGCTCCTCAATGCCTCTCCCTCCAAAGGAAAACACCTTCCTGGTTATTCTTGGTCCTGACTCAGAGAAGCTGATGTTTGAAAGTACCTAAAAGGTACCATCAAACACTTGGCATTTTCAATAATTTATCTTAAATTTGCAGCCACGTACAACTGGAAAATAAAAATCTACAGCACCATCTTCTAAAAAGGCACTTTCTGAGGACTGTCTTGCTTAAAAAAAATAAAAGTCACTCCAAGTTTTAAACAGTGGAACTGCTTTGTTTCAAAAGGACCCTACGGTAACAACCCGTGTCAGGTGAGGGGGTACCTCAGACAGGATGTGAAAGGCCAGGGCATGTGGGATGGAAAGTGGATGGAGTCTCCCCAACACCCTCATTCCTGCCAAACCAATGCTTTGATATTTTCCCTCGCACGCCTCTCCCTTACAACTCCTTCCCCTCCATATGCACCTTTGTCTACTCAGGGGACAACAATTTGGGTTTTAGTGTAACGGAGATCAGGATTTTTAAGGTTCTGCTCGAGAGGTAAGATGTAGGATCCTGTATCCATCTTGCTAATACCTCAACTACAGAAAGTACAAAATCTTCTACCAGCAGAAAGCATCAACGAGCTCAAGCTCTAACAACAATATTTTACAAAAACAAGGAGTGAATTGGCTAAATGAAGTTTGATTTCAACATGTGCCAAACCAAAAATGATATTCCAAACACACAGCATCAACCTAAAGTACCATCTTTGGGTAGAAAAGACAGACAGAAATCTTTCCCTTTGACACCCCTATGGAATTTTTCACTAGATCGAATCAACCTGCCAGTAGCAGCCAAGAAACTCCACAGCACTGAAAGGGACAGAGCAACTGCCCGGCCTGACCAGAGACCACGATGGCCATTTAGAAACAACCACCTTTGAAAACTGAATTTAGAGGTCCAACATACATAATCTGAGCTTTTGATTCCTTGGTTATAAAAGTGCTTTGAGTAAGGTTCTAAAACCTCAGTTCACAAAACGGAGAAAATACCAAAAGCAGACAAGATATGAAGAAGGTATAAGGGGGAAAAAAAAAAAAATGGCCTCAAGCTTGAGCTTGGAATTTCACCAGAGTGAACTTTAAGACTAGTAGAAAACCAGTACTTGCAGCTGGAATTTTTACAGCAGACTACATGGTATCTCATGTTGAGCATTTTATAGGACAAGTATTTCTACATGAGGAAGTGAAAATCATTTAGGACCAAGAGCATCTTGAAATAATTTGACTGACAACTTCCAGAAACCCATTTTACTCTTGAAAACCATTTCTGTGGCCAAACTCCCAAAAGAACACTGGAATGAATCCTATAAAAATAACTTTTGGACACGTGTAACCAGATGACACATGGAACAGTGACACAGCGATCCTGAGTCAAATGGCCACGGCTCAAGTCCCTCGAAAGGGAAAAAAGGCGACTTACAGTGGAGTCACTCCTCCTGTTGGCAAATGTCGCGAGTTTAACGCCTCAACCACAAACATTCTATGATTCTCTCCAGCTCTGGATCTAGCAGTGGCCAGGTGGGAGGTTTGGGCAGGGCTGGCTGGGTGAGGAGGGGCTCGGCGATACCCTGGGGCTGCTCCCGGGGCCCTGGGCCTGCCCCCACCACAGGAGCACTTAGTGGCACTTGTTCAGCACAAGTGAGGTCTCGGTGCATTGTCTGAGGAGATGGGAACTGCTTTTCTCCACAGGCAGAAACCCAAGGCCAGTGTCTGCAAAGCAAGAAGAGCCATCAGCCTGTGCCCATTATCCCTCTTTGGACTATCCACAGCCAGCTCCCAGCCGGAGAGGGGGATCTGCTGTGCCACTCAAGATTTCCTCAAACAGCACATAAAATTTGAGATTTTTTTTTTCTTTTTCAAGGAGAGCAGGTACAAAAATAAAAGAAATCCATATACTCTGAAAATATACTGGAAACTGCCACCACAGATGAGGTACCATTTATCCCGACCCCCCCACCCCCAAACTGCAAACATCAAAATATATATGTTTTTAAACAAAAGAAGAATATCTGGCTATTTAATCTCAGTTAAAATGACAGCACCCTTTGTTACACTTGATATTTCACACCATTAATTCTCTTTTGAAAAAAAACCAAGATATCTAACTAACCTTGATTCCTTGCTTTTCTCCTCATTCCTTAGTGCAGTAATTGTCCATCTCCATTTAAATAAATATAGCAGCTACAGCATCATAAATGTGTGGCCCTCACAACGTCAGTAACTTGATATCGTAATACAAAGAAGTATCGGCACTTGACGTAGATATTTGCAAAACCAAGAAGAGAGATTAAAACTTCCAAATACTCTTCACATGAAAACCAGGTACAATGTTACCTTGACAACTGAAGTCACTTTGCCAATGAAGTTTCTTTAGTTTTTGGTGAAAGTATTGAGCAAAAAAGCTTCTCGGATCCGAGTCACTGAGCGTGGGCAGGATGAGAAGAAGCTTTGAAAGGAGAGTTAGAAGGCTTTGTAAAAAGGAATTTTCAGCTAAATGCCAGAAGTCCACAAGAACTCTTTGTAAAATAGTTTCTTAAAAAAAAAAAAAGTTCTCTGTTTCAAAAGAAATTTCTGTATAAAGCTTAAGCTCAACCTTTTACAAACAGCACTGCTACTTAGAGAGCTTTAGGAAAAAAGTGTCAGGTCACAGACTGGGAAAAAACATCTGAGAGACTCACTGAGAAATCACCTCACTCAAAGGACTCGGTTGCACCCCCCTCCCTGCACCAGGTGTGTCCAAAGGCACTCACAGGGACAGGGCACCCCAAGATGGGACCCCCTGGCTCCGGGGGTCCCCAGCCTCCCTCCAAGCACCCCCAGCCATGCCCACCACCCCCACCACTGTTTCCAGTGCAATTTTAGCTTTGCCAAGTTAGCCTTTTACATTATTTTCCTTGATTCTGAGAGATAAGATAGGTATCTACACCAGCTGTTAGTAAAGCTCTGGCAGACAGTGTTGTGAACAGCACTACGGACATTTCCATACAATATACAAAACGCACAAAATACAGTACTTGGTTTTTCTGGCAGAAAAAAGGGGGTTCATGCCTGGTGAAGCAAAATGGGCTCAGATTTTAGGCTCAAAATACAGTATATTGGCAAACAGCGGATTTGGTGAGAACGAGGAGAGAAGCTACTTAGACCAACCAGGTTTTCATGTGAGAGCAGGTGGAGGTCGGGAGGGCTGGGATCACAGCAATGCCCATACAAACAGCTGCAGTAAATATACTATGAACCAGTGCAAATAAAAACAGTCAAAAATGCAGTTCACGAGTTTACAAAGTGCAAAACTCCCCAGTCCCCTCGTTGAATGAATGCTCGTCTCTGACATCTTAAACATTGGTTTTAAAGTGGAATGAAAGAGTCCCATTGGTTTGTTTCACATTTCGGTGATTTAACATGTTAGAACTATCCCAGCCCTCTTTATTTGCAAAGTGAAATGAAGTTACCAATAACTTAATTTTAAAAGGAAAGTCACTATCAAAGAGGAAAAAAGCCTAAAAACTTTTATTAATTCCAGACATTTCACTGATGTCAAATAGGTTTAACTAAGCATGTAAAAACTGAGATCTTAATACAAAACCCTGTCCATTTAATTCAAATATGCTCCACATTTCAAAGCCAAAAATAAGGCCAATTCCTTTGTTAAATCAAAAGACTGCAGCGACAAGTAAAGCTTGCAGAAGTCTAGAAGCATTTTTTGTATTTTTTTTTGATTTAAAAAAGGAAAATTCAAGATTCCTTCTGACTATAAAACTTTCCTTTCAAAATTAAGGCTTTTACTTTGTCCTTTTAAAATCCTGGAGGTGTCCATTCTCCCACAGTCCGTGGTACAGACACTGCTTCAGTACAGCTCAATGGACACAGTTTTTCTTTAGAATGCTTATTGCACTAAAAGATAGCAAAACAAGTTGTCAGTTTCTTTTTTTAAAAATAAACATGATTACACATTTCTAAAAAATAAAAGTTGATGTTGACCATATGTTCTGTAATAATTAAATTAAAGCATTATTATTACTCTAATAAATATAAAAGAAACAAAAGGAAGCTAAACTTCAAACACACATACATATGAATCACATTAAGGTGTGAGAGGCAGCAAGTAAAGTAGCAGGTTTCTTTTTTTTCCAAAAAGACCTTAGCTCTAAAGTTTCAGTTCTGGTGGTTACTGTATGTCATCCCAGAAAACCTGGGACATCAGATCTCACGTGAAGCTTCAACAGATTTGACTTGCCAGATAGGAAAAAATTGAAACTTTTGGACTAGGTAAAACAGCAGCTTTAGTAAATACCCCCAGGGAGCAAGAAGAGTTGGGTCACTACTGCCTGCACATGAACCACGAGCTTCTTGGATTGCTTTTGAAAGGGAACTCTTGGAGCTGAGAACTCCAAAGCTGTGAGAAAAGACACAAAGGCAGCCGTTGGCTAAATTAGGTTCAAATTATTGGATTAGTGTGCAAAATATCTTCCCCCCCCTCACTGTTTCCTAGCTAGTGCTGTACATTCCAATGCACTTGGATATGTTCACATTCGAATGCTCGATGGCAATACTGAGAGAAAGATTCCTCAATGCACGGGGGTTAAAAAACTTATTTTCTTTTTTGCACACTTCCCTTCTCCAAACAATCACTGTGATTGTTCCTAAAAGGTGGTTTGTTTTTTTGTTTTTTTTTTTGTTTTAAATTACACAATAGATTTTTAGTTTATTATTACTATTTCTTTCTTTTTTTTTTTTTTTTGCAACAATAGTTGTGCTGCCGAGCAACTTGAGGTAAAGGCAGAAGAGGGTTAAACTACGAGAAATAATAATTAAAAAAAAAAAATGACGGCGGTGCTTCCCACGGGAGCCCGCCCCAAAAAAGCAGTTGGCTGGTTTCATATTGCATAATAGTGCTGTGTTCCTGGATGAAGTAAACAATCTTCCTCGTGTCAGTTTAAGGGTGAGCCTCTCGCCCCTGGCACCAGCGTCAGCTCCAGCACGATGGGAGGCACAGCCCCTAAACCAACCCCCTGGAAACATACATTGTATGTGGCTTAAGTTCTCAGTTCTCCTCTCCGTGAGTGTCTCCCGGGTCATTGACTTAAGCGAAGTACATCGTGCGTAAGGTGTCTTGGTGAATCTGTACAGCCTTCGCCAGGGCCTGCGGGTCTCGCCCGTTGCTCTGTCCTGACACGTGGCTCCCTTCAGCACTGCAGGGAACGAGGGAGAGACAGGCAGGGCTGTAAATTGTATTAATTCGGATCAAAAAGCTGCTTTCGCATCTCTTGGACAGAATCACTGAGGTTGGAAATGACCTCTAAGGTCGAGTCCAACCTGTGACTGATCCCAACCTCACCCAGCCCAGGGCATTGAGTGCCATGTCCAGCTATTCTTGAACACCTGCACGTATGGGGACTCCACCACCTCCCTGGGCAGCCCCTTCCAATGCCTGACCACCTTTTCCATGGAGAAATTCCTCCGGATGTCCAACCTGACCCACCCCTGGCACAGCATGAGGCTGTTTCCCCTTGACTGGTCCCTTGTTCCCTGGAAGCCCAACCACCCCTGGCTACATCCTCTTGTCAGGGAGTTGTAGAGACTGAGAAGGTCCCACCTGAGCCTCATTTTCTCCAGGCTGAGCCCCCCAGCTGCTACCCATAGGACTGACTCTCCAGACCCTTCACCAACACAGTACCAGTGACAGAACTGGACACTGAGAAACATCAACTCTTGTATTCACCCAGCAACCTTGAGGCTTTTGACAAATGTCTTCACCATGGCTGCTCAGCTTGCTCATCTAAAAATAAGCCTTTTATAAATACATTGATGGCTTGAAGGTTAGAAAATATTTCTGATGTACAGAGCTAGATAAGTGGAAGCACTTAACATTTGGTTCATTCATGACTACTCTGATCCTGAAGCCAAAAAAATTAAATCTATGGCTTGATTCCCTCAGACCACGTCAAAGTCATAATAAAATACTTCAGTAACTGAATTCTTTCAATCTGAATGTTATTCAGTAGAATCCTCCAACCCACTCTGATCTGATGTAGAGCAGCAGCTGCCAGGAGCGACGACCTTAACATCAGCCCTCGAGGCAACAAAAACTACACACAAGACCAGCAGGAATCACCCGCAGTCAGGTGTCTTTAGGCCTGACAGCAAAGGAGAGCAGTGTGGGGACTAAACCCTGAGCACAGGCTGTGATTTACCTGTCGTGTTCCTTGTCCACGAGGTGGTAGCGTGCTCTGAATGCCACCAGGTGAGCGTAGTAGGCGGGCGCGGGGATGGAGACGGAGCGGGTGCAGCGCACGTACGTGTGGCACAGCTGGTACGTCAGCAGCTGCAGCTCGTCTGCTGTGAAGCAGTTGTCATCCCACAGGACGTGGTAGTGGGAGGGACGGCTGGTTCCCTGCAGAGGTGGGCATGGAGGGTCACTTGTCTGGGTTTCCACTAACAAGGCAGGTTTTGATGTTCAGAAAGGGTCAGGCTATCTAGTGTGATCTCCTACGTAACAGCAGCTGGTTTTATGTCAGGCCTAAATGTATCTAAAGATGGATAAGTCTAACATACACATGGTTATATTGTTCTAAATGTTCTTGCTTGGATAAAACCCCTTCTACATAATCCTCAACATCTGCTGATCTAAGTGATCAACATCTGCTCCCAACATGACTAAACCATAATTACAGCACCTTTTACCTACCTTCAATTAAACTCTTTCTCACAGAGAAACATTCCAGAAAAATAACCAGTGCTTTTACATCCTTCCAGTTCCTGAGCACCCTAACTGCAAGTACAAACACTAGAAACTCCAATTAAATCTTACAGTGCACCTGAATTGGGTAAAAAGTTGTGCTTTAGCCAAGTTACAAGTCTCTCTTTTTAAAACAAACATATCTGAAGGATCAATTTAGTTGAGGTTCTTTATGCCTCACTATATTAAGCACAATGAGCTGCAACTACACCCAGCATTTCTGCTTCAACTTTGATACAATTGTTTTTCCAAGGGGCCAAAAACCAGCTTGCTCAGACACAGAGTAAAGGTTAACAAAAAACTCATTGAAATTATTCAAAACTGGAAAAGAAGTCACGCCCAGCCAACCTAAACAAAACTGATGACAACGTGGTCAGATTCATACGATAAAAATCTAAAGAGCAAATCTTTTTTTTACATTTTAAGCAGTAGCCTGATAGAAGTTGAAATTTTTTTTCCAGAATGTTACAAAAGAAAGTGACTTCTTTAAAAACCAAACTTTAAAAAGCACCAATTACCATCAGTGCAAATTTAAATGTGCAGCAGAGATCACCTCTTAAGCAAATAATTCTCTAAGTCCCACAATAATGTTTTATCTCAGATAAAACAGTACATTTCCCTGCTAAATAACTGTTTGTAAACAGGTGTCCCAAAAAGGAGAAAAACAACATGTTCTAAATTCACATTTACTTACACAAAGCAACCATACCTGTATTCCAGCATGGCTACAGAGGTAAAAATCAAACTCGTAGGGGTGTGTAATGTCTGTATCTACAGTTGTCCCAGCTGGAATATTTCCACTTCGTCCAACCTAGAGAAGAGGTTTGGTAAGTGCAGCCTCAGCTGTTTATACAGCTCAACTGTAATGAAAAATACAAGTTTCTATTCACCACTGGTGAGGCTTTGGCACATGAAGTGCCACAGAACTGTTTGGAATGTGCCACTACATCAGCCTTGGAGGTTTGACAAGGACACTGGATGGCTCTCCAGCACCTTACACAACACTGCATCTCCAGCACATCAGAACTTCCTGACTCAGACTGAAGAGCTGCACAGACATTTGTCTTTAGAATTGTCAGCTTCAGTTTGAATTGACTAACTCAGAAAAAAAGGTTCCACCATTTTGTACTTTCTTCTATTACAACTGCTGGAGATTGGTCCTGAGTAGTCACATGGACTTCAGCTCCAGTGTGATGTTGTGGGGGTTTTGAACATATTTCAGGTCAATGATTTTTCAGTTTGGGGCCCCATTTTATCAAATCAACACTTCCCTGCATGCACATTCCACCAGATGGACAGAAGCCCACGCTAATATTTTCTCCAGCAGCCTAAAAACTTGACATGCAGCTTTCCCAAAAGGCTCCTCAGAGGGCAGTGATTACCCTTTCTGTTCTGTCAGCACAGAACAGCCGTGTATGATGTCGTTTCTGCACCACAATGTAGGTTATTCCAGGCTGGTAATCCTTCTCCAAACTGATGCAGGCTTCTCTAATGGCCAGCAGCTCATAATACAAAACCTACAAGCACAAGAACAGAGGAATTTATGTTTTCCTTCCACTGTATTCTACACACAACACCTACTAACTGTGTGTAGTTAACAGTAGGTACAACTTAGGCACACAACTGGTAATCTTGGAAAGTACTTAGAGATTTGACTTTCCCAAATTTGAAGACTTCTCCTTCCCAGACAGGAAAAGAGCTGCAACTCTTCTGACCCAACAAGATTAAGAAATTCTTTAGAAGTCTCCATTATTTTGTGCAAATGTAAGCAACTCAAACAGTACAAAACAAGACCTGCAGCTACTATGGAGTAACAGAAATCTTTCAAGAAACCCACAAGTGAACAAACCTGTCGGAACTGTCCCTCAGAGACCCCGTCCCTGTAGAAGATGATACGGGTGGGCTTGAAGCGTGTTGATTTGTAGAACTGGATGAGCAGCTCCCTGACCATGGAGGCCAGGTCCTGGATGATCTCCTGCCGGGGCCGCTGGACCCTCACCGTGGCACAGTACCGGCTGGGGTGAGCATCCATGCTGCCTACAACCTGGGAGGGGGGAGAGTGCAGCAGGGAAGGATTCAAAGCTCAAATTCTGTGTCAAAATAATTAAAAACTAAATAGCCAAGCACAAGATGTTTGTGCTAAATAACCAGAGTAACACTTTCAGCAGGAACTTGTACTTGGTACAGGTTTAACACCTTTTGCCTCCAAGCATGCTGAAATGCACCTGCAGAATTTGGATTCTCACTAAGGCGTATTTTTATAATCCAGACAGAATTTTTCTGTGATGTTTCCTCACCTTTTACACTGAGAAACACCTCAGCTTCCCTGAGTTACTTTAAACACAGGTGCAGTTTCCATGACTGCAATCAATGACAACTAAAATACCAAGGGGACAAAGTAGGAAAGGACTGACCAAGCCTCCAATCACCACCTTGAGTTCCTGGACTGTACCAATACAAAAGGTAAGAAATATCAAAAATATTTCTGCCAAACCAGGCCTTTAATTACACTTTTCTCCTTTAAAAAGACAAAATAATGTTACTAGCTAACATCACCAAGCTGTGTTATTTCCTTGAGACTATTTCTGCAGAAATATATTATTTAACAATGCCATTTTACCTTGATTTAAAACTTTAAAGAGCTAAAGAACCACTCTGAAGTATCAAGCAGTTTTTTCTTTTGAATACATGATTTTTAATATCATTGGGAATGTGAACAAAGAACTGGCATAAGCCCTGAAACATAGCTGATACAGACCTAGTCCATGAGTTGCATTTACTATTCTAACATTTACCCAAGATGAAAAAAACACCATGTGAATTTAATAAAACTTACAGCAGCAATGGAAGGCTTCTTTCCATCTCCAGCTGGAGGGTGAGTGACATCAGCTCCCAAAAAGATCACTGGCTGCTGGAACACAGAAGGTCTTCAAAAAGAAAAAAGTGCTAAGTCACACTCATAGCTGAAGAGCTGCCACAAGGTCATTGCTCACCGTGGGGGTTGTTTCTGTCTCAGCCTTATCAGGTACCCGGGCCAAGGCTCAACAATGGGATCTTTGTGCACAAGAGGTGAACTTGGAACCCTCTCCAGCAGAGCCCAAAACACACTGCAAACACACTGCCAGAGCTGGGGAGCAGCCTCAGGGCTTCAGCAGAGCAGCACAGCCAGGGGCTTCAGAGGCCCCATGTGAGCCTGGGGGTCCCCCAGGCACCGCTGAGCTACAGCACCAGCATACACATACTGTTCTCCAGGACTTGAGCAGCAGGATGGTTTTACACTGCCTTTAAAATATTCTTCCTTACACAACTGTTCCTCATTTCAACTTTGATACTGATCAGACATTTGACAAGAACCTTGGCTGAACACCTAATGCACAGGCCAACCACCACTCTGAGCCTGTGCTGGAAGGAATTTAATTCCACTTCAAACACCACGCAGTATTATCAGAAGAATATTTTAACTTAAAACTTGGCCACATTTAAATTTTGGGTGCTAAGTAACCACATCTGTTAAAAGTCTCCAGAGTCTTACCGTTGATGAGGTACAAGGATGTTGTTGATTCCTCCTAGTTTAACGTTAATCTTCAGGCACAGATTTGAGAGGGTCTGTGGAGATGTTTTAATGACGTTCTTGACCTGAACACACTGTGTGGCCATTCCCAACAGTGTATCTCCCACACGCTTCACCTCCGCTGGGGAGCAAATACAAGGAGACAGCTTGAGTCCATTTGAGGTTATTGCTGCATTTTGATCTTAGATTAAGTCACAACAATTTCAGTGCACATACTCTGCAGTAACTTCTAACTTATCTGCATACTCAGACACAAAACAGCGGTTCCTAATGCCTAAAGGATTGTTCTGAGTAATTTTTAACATATGCTGGCAGCAGATTTCTCCAAACGATACCTGACTGAACAGGTAAAGACAGAGGTGTGCCCTTACCATACACAGGTGTTTTCCCTGGCAGGATGACAATGATGAGCTGAAGCCCTGAATAGGTGTTCTTGAGGTGTCGGAACATGGGCTCCACGCTGTCTGCACCCTGGGCATACTTGCAGAAGCAGGGCTGGCCCTGGATGGGCATCCCGGCGTCCTTGGAGATCTTGCGCAGCTGGTCTGTGAAACCCCTGCAAGATGAGGAGATGTTTGGATTTTTGCAGTAGCAAAACAGTACACAATAACCAAAGCACAAATGGACAGAATCCTCCATCAAAAGGAGGATGATTCCAAACAGCTTTTAAAACAGCATTTTCAAAACGTTTGTTATGGGAAGGCTGTACAGCTGTGAGACACCACAGGCCAGAAAGGGGTTAAAAATAGCCTAGACACCTTCAGTACTTTGTTCAAGATGTCAGAAGGGACTATATACAGTGATGTTACAGGACAAACACCTCAAAGTGTACCCAGTACAGTGTTTTGACTGTAGCTTCCAGCATGCAAGCAAACCAGCCTGGATTCTCCCCCTAACATCTCACATTAAACCTAGGTAAAATGCTCATTGTAATCCTACATTCACGTTTCACCCCATTAAGAGAACAGTCCAAAGCCTGAACCACGACATGCCTTACTTCAGAATTTCTTCTCTGCACTGTCTCTGTGTTGCAAAGCAAGCTATGGCCCACATCTTGATCTCCACCCCAGTGTGGAACTGTTTCCCTCGCATGTCCCACACGCCGTGGCTTGGTGTTGCCACGGTTCGATTCTGGGAAAACAAAAGCAATAGACACTCAAGTGACTGAAAAAGAAGCAGCCAATGCTATTTGCAGTTTCAGGATAACAAAGAAGAGTTTATTATTCAAAATCTTATCCCTGCAAAGTCAAAAGGTACAGGAAATCACGCCTCAAAATGGAAACCAGAGGAAAAGCCAAAGCCTCACCCGTCCTCCGTACTGCAGCATCGGGGCTGGGAGCACACGTCCTGTCACATGGGCCATCTCATCCCTCACTTTGAACTGGAACTCTTGGACAAATGGATCTGCATCATAATTTGCACTTCTCACCTAGGAGAGATTTTTCCATGTTACAGAAGTATCTGATTATAATCCATATAACAAACCATAGGCTAACAGGAACATTGCAGAAGTGTTCTTACAACAATTTCATTGAAAAAGGCTCAGACTTGACTGCTCAACACTATCAACCCATCCCCAATGAAAACAATTACTACCATGAGATATATTGGATGAGATGGTTTCTGTTTCCTTCGTTATTCAAGTGCTCATTTGCAGTTTGTTCATTCAAAAGCATTTTTTGAGCATTTCCTCACAGTAAATTAAGTGTAGATGTGATAAAGTCTGTACTAGGGACTCATGCTATCGTTGTAGGCTATTTTAAATAAATTATTTAAATAAAATATTTTAAGAAGTAGTTAAAATCTTTTCAAGTTAAAGGAGGAATGAAAAGACTAGGAAGTTTTTCATGGATGTAATCCAGCCCAGTGTCACTCTGAGCAGTGTCCCACAGAGCTGGGATTGGGGCACTCACCAATCTGCTGATCTCCTCCTGCCTGTCTGGGGCAGATCTGGCTGTCGCTTTTATCATGGTCGATGTCTGATTGTCTGTGAGCTTCTTGATGCACCTCTGGCCAGCCACGATGTTACACACCTGCAGGGGAAATCAGAAGCATTAATTCACACCAGAAACACTCAGATCATACCACACTGTACAGACACGACACTATGCTGTCACTATAAACCACAACTCCAACGTGTTTGAGCAACTGACTGTTCTTTCTCATATTTCTACACTTTAAAATGCAGACAGTCTTTAGTGAAATTAAAGAGTGATGAATGTGTAAACCTGTAAATACACTTGTATTGAAAAGAGCATAGATTCCTAGTGTTTTGCAAACTGATAGAACCCCCCCAAACCCAGCTGATCTATCAGAGTAAGGCTCTTACTTCTAAAGGCAGGTAGGTGTGTTTTTGTTCCTGTCCCACTTGCAGACAAGGAAGGTGAGGGTATTTCAGCTGGAGGTTGTATTTCTCTCTGAAATACTGTGCTACTGTCCTCTCCACAGTCTGGCCATTTTCTAGCTGTAAAGGAAAGCTGAGAAGACAGACATTTTAGTAAAATATTAGCTGTCAAATAACATCACCCCAAAATAATGAAACATCAGGTCCTGTTACTCAGTGTGAAACTATCACACATTTCATGCTCTGACAAAAAGCCTCTTACGTTTGATGACTCGCAGGCCGTCTCGTCACATTACAGACACGGTACTTCCTTCTCATTGTCCCACAGTGAGTCACTTCTACCTTTAGACCTGCATAAAAGCATCAAAAAAACCTGATGCCATAACTGCACAAATAACCTGATGCCATAACTACTCATGTATACAGGAGACACAAGGTTTCAAATGATGGAACATAACAGCTTTGGGGTGAGCATCAAACAGCATAAACATTAGAAATTATTATTCTCTAAACATTTTTATTTTCATTATAATTTGAGTTCTGACTAATCCTGATTACTATCCTCAGAAAGTAATCATGATGTAGAATATTTAATGTTCAGTGTCTTCTGAATTTCATTTAGCAGTTTCATTTAAAAAGCACTGACTGAACTCAGACAGCAGTTTTCACCATATCCTCACGTTCTCAATCTTCTAAATCTCTTCAAACTATCAGTTCCAATGTAATTGAAATTAAAAGGACAAAACCAGGTTTCTACTTTATTGTCTTTCCCCCCAGCTTTGTGTCCACATTCAGCCTGTAATTTTCTTTATTTTCACTGACCAAGTTTAACTTTGCATTTTGAGCATCCCGTCTCGAAGCACCCAGCCTACACACCAGAGCCTCCAGACTTATCTCTGCCCACGATAATCATGACAGTGGCAGCTCCAAGAGGCTCTGGGGGCTGTTGCTGTGACTGTGCACACACTGTGCTGTTCACACAGAGCAGCCTCAACATCTGCTGGGAGCACTGAGCTTATCACACGAGGGCTGCACAGCATCCACACGCTGCTGTCTTTCCCCAGCCCCACAGGACAGAAAGCAGCTAAAAACAGGGCCTTGGTACTCAAAAGATTCACCTCCAGTAGTAAAGTCTAATACTAGTGAAGTCTAGTAGTAAAGGCCTTTGAGAGATTAATTGGATGGCTCATCCTGTTGAGTTTCATGTGGATTGTGGACAACTGACTGAACACTCACCCAAAATCAGGTCCCCACATCCCAGAACTAGACTGTGTTTAGTTTACTGGGGACACAGACATCACAAAGAAGCACTGACTGTACCTCCCTGCTCCCTGACAACACTAACTGCATCAAGAACATCAGTATTACTCAGAGGACAGCACAGTCAAAAATAAAGCACCACTGCCCTGACACGGCATTAAGAGAAATTAGAGAAAAGAAACCATGGGGCACGGTGACCACAGACAAGGGCTGATGAACAGAGAGATCTGGAACCCATTCCCTGCTCTGTCATTACTCTGCTGTGACACTATGAAGGCAGTGCCCTCCCCCAGTGCTGCTCACACACAGCCAGCACTAATGCAGGGCTTGTTTTGCTGTACATGGTCACGTCCTGGCTCGAGCTCTCAGACCCTACAGCAGCAAAGACAAGTCTGAGAACAAAGGGATAACTTTCAATATTTTCTGACTGTGGTAACAGAGCCTCTGAGGCACCTGAGATCAAGCAGAAGCAGTTTCTTAATCTCCAGTGTCCTGCCCTACAGAATGAAGACAGGCAGATGTAAAAGGGGGCATGTTAGGACTAGAACAAAATAATTCCTGTAAGTGTTTTTTCAGTCCTGACTCTTCTGTGAGCACATCCCTTTATGACTACAGTTCAAATTTACTTTTTAGCTGCCCAGTATTTCAGTGCTCTGATCTTGCATCAAGTGTTTGAGAGCTGAGCTCCTTTATGGCTCTTCTTTCTGCAAATTACACTGGAACGAAAGATATGGGAAAATACAAACCCAAGTAGCATATATGGAGTGAAACCACTCAAACCAGCAGCTTATGCAATTCCTTTGGAATGGAATTTGGCCTTCAGCTGCAAGTGGTACTTGTTTTTCCACAAGACAATCAGTTATTAGAATTCACTGTAACAACACTCTTTCAAAGAATCAATGTTAGCCTTGAAATCAATGTTCACTTTGCCATATCACTGAAACAGCAGGAGCCCACACACAATTCCAGGTGGCCTCAGAGACCCTGGCTTAGGAGAGGTTGGCATCAGCCATTTACCTCTGCTCAGGCAATGAACAACGTGCTCCCTCTTTCCCTCTGGGCCACTGGGAATGTTTTTCAGCTCCCATTTCCGCAGAGCTGCATTGCTTCTCTCAGGATTAGAGCTACACACATGGAAACCACAATTCTCTTGGCAGTTCCAGGCCCTTCTGGTGCATGTTAACCAGGCTTCCAGTTAAAACAATTCCCTCAGAATTACCTTTACTGTGTTACCTGAGACAAAACCGACCTGTTTTTACTCACCCTTTATCTCTTTGGTGAATTTTACTCGATGAGAATCAGTCAGAGGTCTTGGTTGTTCATCAATATTATGAATGTCAAGGACTTCACACATGAACTGAATTACAGGTTGTGCTTTGTAGAAGGCAGTGGCAGAAACTACAAAGTGCAAAATATTAAGTGTAAAAAAACCCCAGTCAAGGTATTGTGAAACAGTGCATACATCAATATTTCTTAGAATTCCACATAAACCTCAGGAACATTTAGAAACTGAACAGCAAATTCTGCAAGAGTAAAATATCAAAAAGCCAGCAGTGACACATCTGCCCCCAGTACAGTCATCCTGCTACTACCTGGAATTTCAGGGATTTGAAAGGGTTTTTCCCCCAGAGAACATTTATTTCTAGAGAGCTGAATGCCCCAGAGAGATATTCTCTTTCACCTCTGTATGAAGCTGCAGACAAGACTAATACCTCTCTACCACAGACTTTTGAATATTAAAAGCTAACATAATTCAACATGCAATATAATTTTGTCAATTATGCAATCTGCTCAATTGCTGAAATAGTATCTAGAGTAGACACGAGCACTATTTTGACTATGCACACATTGTGTTGGTGTAGTGGGGAGCATAACCCTTGATCTATTCAAATCTCTTACCCTCCCCACATGCTAATGACTCTATCACTTTAAGGGACAATATACTGGTTTTAAGGAGGACAGCTGACTTATTTCCATGCATGGAAAAATCATAAATTACTTCCTTGACAAAGTTATAAGCAACTGAAACAACACCTTTGGCAGGAAAGGTGGGGTGGGACTAGACAGAGCTCAGACACAAACTGTTCCACACATTTAAAACTTTAAATGGCAACAACAGAACAGAAATACTCAACAAGCATTTATCAGTTTTCCAGATCTCATGTACTAAACCTGCCACACATCTGTGCTCATACAACCCAACATTCTTCAGACATGTGTCACTTGAGCAGCCTACCAACCTCACACGATGCATCAGCCAACACCTCCAGGTACCTGAGATTGTTCCAGATTTCTGAGTGACCCCAAATCCTCCCAAATCTCCCCACCCTGGCAGTGTGTGGGTTGTCTCCCACAGCAAGACTTCCATGGAGAACCTCATCCAAATAAACAACTGAAAAACCTCCAGTGATGGGATTTGAAGACAATTTCACAGCCTCAAATCAGGAAGCAGGACAACAGCTCTGTGAATCAGCACCTACAAAGGGCTTAAAATTTCTCATTCACAGGAAGGACTGAAAAACTTCTGCTCCAAGAGTTACTGCTACACTTGCTAATGATGGTAAGAAAAACTTGCCTCACAAAGTAACAGTGCAGTACATCAATTGGTGTAAATTCATCCTCTTCTCCTACCTGAACTGCAGTTCTCTCAGTACCTTGCATACAGATACCAGCACTGGTTCTTTCTGGGACAGGCTGAGATTTTCACATTCATTTTTTAAACCACAGCTGCTGTTAGAAAGGCAATTTTACAAGAACAAACTGTGTGACTTCAGTCACACGAGAATCACCCACAATTTACGTAAACCAGAACACATGGACTTGCAAATTTTCAGCAAGACATTTCAACATCTGCAATATTTTATTATGCTCCAAGACAGATGCTAAACACAACCTGACTCGGAGCGCTCAGTGTAGAGCAAGACAATTTACCTTGGGTTTATAAAGCATTTCAAAGACAGTGAGAACTGAATGTGAATCAGAGAAAACCTCAGGCAGCACCTGCACCTCCACCACTGACACTTTTCAATGAGGGTTTTACAACTAAGTGGAGTGGAGTGCTCACAGGACGCGGGCGTCTGACACAGGCACCAGTCGATCTCAGATCCATTCATCTGGGACTCAACACAGTGCTGCAGAGCTCATGCTTTTGCATAAGAAAGCCCATCCCAATCAGCCCTATTCAGAGAAGTGTCTGGAGTATGTTTTCCAGAGTTTTCTTGGAAGTACTGAGCGCCACTCACTGTGTACAGCTGCACAGAGACACAGCCAACCTGCCTCTGTCACAGAGGATGCACCAGTACTGAAATTAAGGAGGAAAACAAGCCTTGTGCAATTCCTTCTTATGTAGGGATACTGGTCTTTATACAGCAGCTAAATTTCTGCTCAAACATTGACACGATGACAAATGCAAGGAAAAAAAAAAGACTGGAATTTCTAGGTAGCCTTTGCCACACACATCTGGTCTGAATCTCTGCCCTGAATCTCCACTCACCATCAATATTGAGCATCATTTTCCACATGGCAGGTCGGACCGACTGATGGAAGCCAAACCAGACCTCCCTGCCCCCTCCCAGGGGGTGGTCATAGCCTTCTGGAGCTGAGAAGAAGGAGCGGCCCACAGGGGTGTACCTGGTGAAATAGGTGGCCACACATTTATGTTCTTGCTTTCCAAACATAAAATTAATGTAACAAACATTATAACACACAGCATTATTATTTTTTGGCATTTTGTGCACCAGCAATCTGTGCCAAGAAGTAAGTATGAACAAAATACCCTGAATGCTTCTATTTCTATTGCAGTGTTTTTAAATTTAGACAAAAACATTTACTATTTTTAGCAATGCACAAACCACTTTCAGTTTTTACAACAAATCAAGAACTAAGTTAACTTACCCTTCCTGATCTTCTGCTTCAAGAAAGTGGAATCCACCACAGCAGAGTCTGTTCAACAGCCTTGTCTATACTGGCCTGACCCTTAAATACCATTTTGCCTATTTCATAGGGAACTTCTGAATACATACACTGAGAGAAGCAAAAACTATGGGGGAAACAAAGAACTAGAGGAAATGATGTTTCTCTCACAGGTAGAAAACAGCTGCTCCTGAGCCTCCACAGCTCCTGTTTTGTAATGCACAGGCATTACTACAGAGGTTAACATCTTCAGATCTGGGGAAGCTGAGGAGCACTGGATTCCACAAAACCATAGGGCACATTTTTTAGGAGACAGCTACACACAGTGAAACCTATCAGAGCAAAGCCTTCGTGCTGCCTAAAGCCAACAAACTTCAAAAGTTACTTTCTCTGACCAGATCAAGCACAATTAGCCTTCTCTAAATTTCAGGGTTCTGAGATAAAATAAAAAATACAAGACTTTGTTAGGACAGGTACCTGGTCCCAGTCATGTATTTCAGGCATGAGAAGTGTGAAGTGGTGATAATGTATCAATGGATGAAAGAGACTCATGCTTTTCACAGGCACTGCATCACTTGGCTCAAGCTGAGCAGAACCAGGACAGCAGTGCTACAGCTCACTGGAACCTCTCAGCATTTCAATGAAGGCCTATTATAAATGCCTGCTGTTTCTTGATCTTTTCCAACACACACATCACCTGCTCTGCCTACAGAAACACTTGTACAGGATTGGCTACAAGCTCCCCATTCAGCTCACCAGCTGTGCTGCAAAGGGGAAGGAGCAGTTTCTCTTTTCACCTGTGAAGAAATGGGGATGAAGGTCTCCCAGTGGGGATACTTCAGGTAAAGACAGACTGCAGGAAGACAGTGAACCTACTTCATGGAGGGGAGGTGTCGTAGCACCACATCGACAGCATGAACAGGGTTAGTGCTGATAGGTTTGTCTAGTTCCAGAGGCTCAGGCAAGGTTCTTCCTGTCAAAACTTCATGCAGCAAGTGCCAGCTCACCCGAGAAACAAACTTTATTGACACTTTGAAGGGACGATCTTTTCCACCTTCGCCGGGTAGTGTCACATCCAAATCCACCTGGGATGGGGAGAAAAGAAAGAAATAAAAAGCAGCTTTTTAATCTGGAGTCTGGTAGCCTTGAGATTCCACTCCTTCCCATAACTGGGCCAGAGACTCAAAAACTTAGATATTGAAGACACTGCACAATTGATGAAAGTATATTATCAAATGCACAAAATGATTAGAACTGGGCCCTGATCAAGCAGAAGAGGATAATATAACTTTTTGTCACCTCAAATCATAAAGCAATACATTCTAGAAAATCTCTGGCTTGTTTTTTCAATTCATCACAAGATCATGTGTTACAGCCTGTAAAATGAAATGTTTTAATAGATTTTGCTGTAGAAAGCAGCTACTAAATTCTGCAGGAAGTTCTGAATGCAACTGTTACATGAACATTTATACACACTGGAATTTACAGGAAATGTATCAGAAGGACTCAGTTTCAGTAGAGATACTGTAAGATACTTCCAGCTTTTCTGAAATCAGCAATATTTAAAGCTGGGTTTTCTCCTTTCCTATGAAGCTGCTACCAATACAATGTCTTCCCAGTTATCTTACCCCAGTAGTGGCCACAGGAAGTGGATTGGCTGTATAGAGGCTTCTTTTCCCATCATAAACTGGTCTACGGTCCCCAAATATTGTCACTTTAAAATGCTGCACCATAGAGTCCACCACGTCCCTGGAAAAGGGGATATTTACATTGAAGGGGATATTTACATTGAAGATGTTTCTGAAGAAGGATCAGACCTGAGCTGGCTCCCACTGCCCGGTGTTTTGTTGAAGTGGTTGCAATAAACAATACTTGAGTGAATTATAAACATCCACCGCTATTTCAAAAGGTGCTTCACATACTTTTAACTAAATAAACAAACACTGTAGAACAAATGTAAATGCTCAAATACTGGGGAATATTGGTACTGAAGTAATTTCAGAAATTCCTAGAAATGACCAAGGCCTTTGCATCATCTTTATTATGGATAACAAGGACACTGTTACCTTGGAGAAAAACCCACAAAGTGGTAATGTGAAAAAACAGCACAACTCCCCAACTGGAAGCTCTGCTAGTTCATTATACTGTCTGCAGGAATGTTTATCTGCTCCTCAATTGATGAGAGTTTTGAATTCTGCCTACACTGGTTATAAATATGAGATGCCCTAACAAAAACGGCTTGGCTTTAAGCCCTTAATAATCTGAGTTTCTACAAAATCATGTAAAAGCCTGATCCAATTTGCACACAATTATATTTGCCTCCCTTGCTTTATTATAAATTGATGGCAATAACGATTAACCTGACACAAGCACTGAAATTACACTTGAAAAACCATAATGAAATTTTCAGCTTATGCAAAAATGCTTCTCAATGCAAGTAGTAGATAAAAAGAGACTTTTGCAACACCTCCAACTGTAACAGGCCTTTGGGATCTGAATTCTTTGGGGGGTCTTGTTGTTTCGGTGGCACAGAATGGAAACACCTTCATTCAGCAAGTGCAAACCAGCCTTCCTGTACAGCTGCAGGTACCACGTCCTGGCCAGGCAATATTAAACCAAAATACTTCAGGAAGGTGATAAATATTGACTTCCTCTTCAAGCTGACTTCCTCTGAAAGCAGCACTTTCACCTCTCAGCTGGGATGTGGGGAAAAGGAAAGAAATTCTCCCTTTCACAGCTCTCGATGTTACTCAACATTCCCACTGGTATAATTTACAAGACAAAAGTATCTTCTCACCTGTTCACCCTCCGAGGACACTTATCTGGTTTGATATCCACCTCATAGAGGTAGACATCAATCTTTGGGATTTCAACTTGGAAGCAGTTGGCCAGCAGTTTAATGGGTTTGCCCATGGTGCCATAGCCGGGACGTCTGGGCACCATGAGCAGGGGCTGTGCCCCCACGGGTCCTGCAAAGGAAAAATCCCACAGATTAGGAGAAAAGCACAACAGACAATTCCCTGAACCAACTCCCAGGACAACCAGGTGGCCACCAGAGCCAGCACACTCGAGGAAAGGAAATCAGCTGTCTCCAATGGCATGCTGCTCATGAAATTCCAAACAAATGCTTGCCCATTATTAATCCTTAAGCCTCCACCTACATCTAGACTGTTCTCTTACTCATGAGCTTCAGCAATCAGCATGAATAAAATCAGGAGGTTTTGTTAGGAGATTTCCTAAAAAAACCCAACCAAAAATCCAAATTAAAAAAAAAAAAGGCAAAAAACCCCCAAACCCTTAAATAAAAACTACCCCAAAAATAACGCAGAAAGTTTTACAATTCTTTTCTGAACACCCTGGTAATAACCAAGTGGCTGCAGAGTACAAAAATACAGAAGTAGCTCTGGACTGATGCACAGGATTTGAGATAAACTCTTCATTTCAGTGCCAATATCAGCTTAGTCTTGGAAGACAGATTATTCTTGAACTTTGCTGGCTGAAAATGGATGAAGAGTAAGACCATTACGTCCCATCTAACAACCCCCATAAAGCCAATTTGCCAGAGGAGTAAAGACTCAGATTAAGACAGGATTGTAAAACTCTTGACTCCTTGTAGGCTAGAGAAGAATAACCCAGAACTGCTCAGAGAATCTACAATGAGATGGCTATTTTGAAAAGTAGCTAAAACACCTGCCCAGATTTGTTCCAGTCTCATCTATTTAATTTGCTTTGCATCATTTAGGTGAGAACCCTCCACTCAAGATTTGCATTACTCATGCCTCACAAACCAAACACAGTAGTAAACATAGGCCATTTCCCAGAATTTCTACTGGTATTTCCAGTTAAAAATCCCTCTTTCCAGTTAAGAAACAACAACAAACCGAAAACGCTTGGTAGCCTGAGTTCTAAGAAGTTACTCGTGGTACAAATGTCCTGATTTACAGAGCATTTGAGTGAGGCAAAGTTCTCCCCTCTCCTCCTACTCGGTGACGCAGGCAGCGATTCCAGCCCACTCGTTTTCATTGCAGAGTTAAAATGCCAAGTGCTGGGTAAAATGTTTTCTATTTTCCTTTTGATTAATCTCCATAATTTCTGTAAAAAAACCTGTACTATCTTGAAGGAAATCACGTCCTGAGAACAGGTGAACATCAATGCCAAGTTCCTCTGTAACATTTGTCTGGCTCTACCCAGAAAACTACTGAAAAATCCTGAGTGGGGCTGGCTTGGAGCCACAAGATAAAACAAAACAGAAACCAAGAAGCATCATTTAAAACCCGCTCACAGACTCTGCTTATGCAAAACTTGTTCCAAGCATCTGCTCTCTTCAACTTTTCCTTCATTTTAATACTCTCACATGAGTAAAAGCAGCCCTAGAATTTACTCCAGCTATATTTGCAGAATTATAAGCATAAGCAAAAAAGAAGTTACTACTAAACATTTGAGTGGCGTAAACAAGTCAGCAGTTCATTTTAATATGCTGAAGACACACACAGCATAGTTTATATTTAGTTCCTATCTGTAGGAAAGGCTAACAAAACTGCTGAAATAAAGATAACATTAAAAAGGTTAGTCTGGTCTTTTACTCTGGTCAGCCTTGTGTGTTGCGCTCACCCTGGAAGAAGTTAGAACCCAGATTTTGGCAAACAAGAATTAAGTGACCAATAAATGAATCAGAAGTGCAGCTCCACACACTGTTCAGGTGTAATTTTAAAAAATTCAGCTATTTTGCTATTATTGTGTGAATCATATGCTCCCTTGGACAATTGAATTTAAAAACATGAGTATGCCAGTACTGCCCAAATACAGGAACACCCACTGAGAAGACCCTGCTTTCAAAAAACACTGACTTGCCAGATTCTGTTGTGAAAGTCTTGTGTCAGTGGCTTCAAAGCTGTGACTCAAACCCCAATAAAACACAAATAACCAGCGACGCTCTGGGGATGGTTCCGCCGCCGATCTATCGGTGACTCACCCAACCTCATGCCTAAGTCCTGTGTCAAGCCCATGGAAATAAACACACAAACCAAAAACATTCAAAGTACCATTATTCTACAGAGTACAGGATGCCCGAGTGGCAGATCCTTTCCTTCAAGTCCTTTTTAACCATAGCAAAAACAAAACAGGTCAAGGCTCAAAACCCTTTCCCAAAGCAGCAGCACTGTCATGCCTCCTCCACAGGGGATGAAGCAGCTCCTCAGTGCTTCCAGAGAGTTCTGCATTGCTCAGCTGTCCACAGGTTTGACAGGAGAGCCTTCTTTGTGTTAAAGAAACCAATATACTCTGCCATTACAGCACCAGGTACATACATATCATAGAATCATGGAATGGTTTGGGTTGGAAGGCACCTTAAATATCATCTCATTCCCACCCCCTGCCAAACCTTTCACTATCCCAGGTTCCTCCAAGCCCTGTTCAACCTGGCCTTGGACACTTCCACGGATGAGGCAGCGACAGCTTCTCTGGGGAACCTGTGCCAGAGCCTCCCCACCCTCAGAGGGGAAAATTTTTTCCCAATATCCCATCTATCCCTGCCCTCTGGCAGTGGGAAGCCATTCCCCCTGTCACTCCAGGCCTTGTAAATAGTCCCTCTCCATCTTTCTTGTAGGCTCCCTTCAGATATATGCCTAGGATGTTCTTAAAAATCCAAGGAAAATCCCCAGACCAAGTCTGTTCAGTGTGATGGAGCAGAGCTCAATTCATAAAACCAGCTCAGCAAAGTCCCCAGCACTAAAACTCAATTGATTTATAACAAAAAACAATGAACACACAAACAGGAACTAAAACTGGTGCCTCAGACAGATTCTTGGAAGGCTTTTGTGCAGCAAGGGAGCACATCTCAAGATCATGGAATGGGTTTGACTTGGAAGGGACCTTAAAGCTCCCCCAGTTCCACTGTGGAAATCTCTCTAACGGCTCCAACGAGCTCGGAGTGAGAATCTTTTCTTCCATGGAAGTATCGATGTTCCAATCAAGCTGAAGCACAGCCGAAAGGGACGGCGATTCCTCGGCAGCCCAGCCAGCACACGGACATGTCTGGCCTGCATCCAAACACTGGCTGCACCTACCTAGCAACCAGAGAAGCCCTGTCGGAATAAAGCCTGAGCACAACGAGCAGGAGGCTCAGAAACCTGCAAATGCTTCCAACAGACCATTGTATGAAAAGCTGCAGCTTCTGGCACACGCGAGGTTTTTACAGAATGAAGAAAAACCCTCATCTCCAGCAGGATGCTAATAGGAAATGCAGATTTCCTTACAGAAAGGGCCATGCCCACCAAGCTTCCAGAAAAAAAATTATCCTGTTTCCCACTGTGGATTCAGCATTATAAAGCCAAACTGTATTAAGAGAGATAAGTTAGTAGTTTTATTTTTGTTTATACAACAATTCTAAATCCAACTGGATGGGTGCTGGAACAGCCCAAAACACATAATCAAGGCCTGAGCAGGTAAATACAACTTACTCTGGCTCAGGAACACGAGGTAGATTTGTGGAACCGATCCCAGCCTCAGGCTGGAGCTGCACTGGGGAGAGCTACAGCTCTCCATGGAGGGGGAAAAATAAAAGATTCCCTTTCACAGGGCCCCTGGCCTCTACTCAGAGGCCCAGCCTATGGAGCTCTAAGAAAATCTTATCACTAGCAAAAAATAACGTAATTCTGGATTTAAAAAAATACATAGAGAAGATTTGATTCAAACGTCAGTTTCAATGATCGAGCTCCGTCTGCCAGAAATCATGAATTGCCTCATTTCTGTCACTCGGCCTCGCTGGGTGGCATTACATTATTTATGGGTAATGCAATCCATGTTTTCTAAACATTCCTCCTTGCAATTTAGGGTTTGTTTTTTTTTCAAGGTTCCAGATACTAAGTCATGTTCAAACTCATCAAAAGCCAACGTTTTGATGCCGTGCTCTGCGACTGCCAACTGCACAAGCAAATACTGGTGTGGTAAGTCATTCTGGCCTAATGGATTTACAGAAAACACACTGAAGTGTTTTGGGAGAATTTAAAAGACAATCAATGCTTCTGAACCATTAAAAAAATTTAAATACAAAAAGCTTTAAGCCCAAAAAAGCAGCTTATATGCACATAGTTAAGTTAATACCCAATTGCTCTGGGAAAAGAGAATGTGCCAGCCCACACAAACCCTGCAGAGTTTTCCCTGGAAGGTATTTCCACAGACCAAAATCAGGAAGGTAAAAATTAGCTCAAGAAATACTCTGACACCTTCATCCCTCAGGAAGTAGAGCTCTGAGGATGAAACAATTTGTAAAGTTCATACTGTGAGTCAAACAACTTCCACAGCAACTCCAGAGGAAATCTGCTACTGTATCTCAGAGTAGAATAACTTTTGAAGGCAACTATGAATCAGCCCCTTCCCTGCTCTACCACACCCACAAAAACGGGACTTTCAATGGGCCTCCCAAATCACTACTCTGAATAAGAGAGAGAGAAAAGCCTCTTCTAGGGATTTTCTCTGCTTAAAGTTTGTATGGAAAATAAACAGAACACTAAGGATGCCTGCAGTGCTTCATTAAAAACTGAAATTATAAAAACCCAATACAACACAATTTAACACTTTTAACACAAAAAGCTGCGAGCTTTGAGAGAACAATGTAAGACATAGAAATGAAGATAATGAGCACTGATACAACTTGGTTACAGCATGGAATATTCCCTGTTGGTTGACTCTCCCTGCCTGTGACGAGAGCAGCTTTTCCTTCACTTCACTTTCCCCACTGAACGTTTTATTGCTGTCCTTCAGTTTTGTTTCACCACAACCCACACCCCAAGCAGCCACCTGCACATCCTGCTCCTACTTTCAGTGATATTCAAATTCCATGGACCAGGAGAGCCATAACACCTCCCAGATTCCTTAGCCTAAGCCTCTCACACAGACAGGACATCACCTGCAGCACAGCTTCCCCCAAAATGTCCTGGCACACACTTCCACTTTACTCCAGGGATACTCACACACCAATCTTTATTCCCCTCTCTGTTTATTTATCCCAGGTTTCACGCACAGAAAACCAAGCACAATCTCAATGTCTCTCTCTTTCATGACAGAGCTTTAATCCTCATTTGTTCCACCAAGGCTGGTTTGCGTCCTCCTGTTCCCACATCCCAAGACTTGGAATGTGAACAATGCACTTAACGCTTCCCTCATCACAGAGCAGACATAGGAAGACACTGCTGGACACTGGGCAAGTCCACAAGGAACACTCTGCAGCAGCTTTGCTAAAATCCAACATATTGCAGCCTAACAACAGGTAAATTCACTCCAAAGGAAAATGAAACCATTTACAGGTTCCTCTTGCAAATCTGTTTATCAGGAGACAGGTACAATTGCACCGGGTTATAATGAGAGTTTATTTAACACCGTGTAAGAGAGCCTAACATGAATTTCACCAGACTGTTAAAAACCCGCACCTTAAAGTATTCTCAAACCAACACAACCTCAAGACAGGCAACAGCTAAGGTAGGGAGTTTTTCCAGCCAAATCCATCACTGTCCTTAAATCTCCAAATATGTTAGAAAAGGCTCTCCATATGGAGATGGGAAGGCACATTTTGTGTTGACACCTTCAGTCTCAGTCTTGTATTTTCACCACCTGTGGTATCTATTTAAGTGACAGACATGGAACTCTAGGTGGCTTTGGACATTCCCTTTGCCATCAAGGTACAGCCAGGGAACTGCTGATTAAACACTGCCCAACCCTCCTCCGCTGTTCTGCCAGACTCGGAATAAATTATCTTGAAAAACTGAAACTCAAGTTCCCTCTCCAACCCTCAAAATCCATTTAAACCACAAAGCTGATAAATACTGAGCACGTGCTTTCTGGCAAAAAAGATCAAACGGCCAAAATGTGAAGATTTTCATAGAATCACAGAACGATTTGAGTTGAAAAACACCTTAAAGCCCATCCCATTCCACCCCCTGCCATGGGCAGGGACACCTTCCACTAGCCCAGGTTACTCCAAGGTCCGTCCAACCTGGCCTTGAACACTACCCAGGGATGGGGCAGCCACAGCTTCTCTGGGCAATAATCACCTCGGAATGATTACTGTGAAGCAGCGCACCCAAAGGCACAGGAATTAGCCCTAAAACTCAGCGTGCTGACACACAGGGGCCAAACACCCGGTGTGTGCCCAGCAGGAGCTGCTCGAGGGAGCGCTGCCCGGTCCCGCCGGGCTCTGCGGGTCCGTCCCTCGGGCACCGGCACGGCGCGGGTTACGCAAGCCGGGCACACCGGTTATGAAATACCGACAATTCCTCCTCCACCTCCGGCACGGGAAGCAGGGCACCGAGAGAGGCTCGGCCCCGGCTCTGCCCGGTACCAGGGCCCTGCCCGCGGGGCTCAGCTCCTCCCGCCCGCTCCCCCACGGGATGGGCTCGGCCCGGCCGCTGCCCCGCGGC
>JANPWX010000162.1:226212-250689 GCA_024734555.1 Trochalopteron elliotii | reverse complement strand
CCTGCCGCAGCCGCTGCCGTGTGCTGCGGCTTCGAGGGCTTCCAGCCCGACCCCCAATGAACTCGGCTATGTTTTCTTAATCGTCACTAAACCCGCCAGAAGAACCCCCGCGCCCTGGCCCCGGTGACGCCCAAATGTTCCCATGTACGGGCCATGGACACGCTGGGTGGGAGCGCCGGGAGCCGCCGGCACGGCCCTCACGCTGCCCCCGCTCTGGGCTGCGGGACCTGGAACACGCGGAACGAGCAGCCAGAGGGTGGTCGGGCCCTGAACGGGGAATGAACGGCCCCAGGGAACGGTCACGGCCCCGACCCTGCCAGAACTAAAGGAGCGTTTGGACAACGCTTTCAGCACAGGGTGGGATTGTTGGGATGCCTGTGCAGGGCCAGGCATTGGACTGGATGATCCTTGTGGATCCCTTCCAATTTAAGGATATTCCATGATTCATGATTCGGTGATTCACTGTATCAACATAAATTCAGAGCTTATGCTTGGCCTGTTCTTATTTTTTGAGACTTTTTAGCGATGTTCAGTACCACTCCGTTATGGATTTGTTACACAAACCGGCAGCAAACAAGCAAAGGGGTGAAAGGGGCAAATGGCATGTGGGAAAGAGATTAGAATGTGACAGACACAACAGGCTCAGTGCTGGGTCAGGCAGTGACATCTTTATCTCTATTTCCTCTGCCCTCGAAAGGTCATTTTTTGATTAGAACAATATATTGGGACTTATCCAAGTGGGTTTGAACCTGCTACTCATTGTGAAGAAACGTCACTTTTCTGGTACTGGGAAGGGCCCTTCCCCTGGGAAACAAAAAGGAAGGTGCTAAAGAACTGAAACTGTGGATCAACAGAAGTCAAAGATCCTTAATCCAAATTTCAGGGTCATTACTAAAAAATGCCATCCTGAAGACTCCCAGCTGAATTAGTCTTTAAAAGCAGAAGTTTAGTTTTCAGGTAAGTGACACAGAAAGGATTTTAAACCCATGCAAATTAAAGGTAACTATTAGAATATTTCCTTAACTGAAATCGGGAGTGGGAAATGTGATCTCCAGGATGAAGCAGATACGTGGGAGAGAGGCATCTCTGCAAACACACATCCCTCAGGGGCAGCACATCTGGTCCCACAGCTCGGGCACTGTAATCAGCACCAGGGCTGGGGCTCAAATGCCAATCTAACACTTGAAACCAGTTTTCTGACCTGTTTTCCAGGACTCCAGACCCAGCTGCACAAGGCACGATTTGCTGTTGTACCTCACACAAGAAAAAGCCCCTTTAAAACTGCTTAAGATTCTGTTATGTAGCAGAAATTGTTTAAAATAGGTGATACAACCCACAAAGCAGCCGGATGTGTGCAGGACCTGTACAGGTGCCCAGTTCAGGACAGAACTTTCTGGTACTGCAGTTAGGTAAATTAACTGACGAGTGCCTGCATGCCATTAGCAAGCACTTCCTTAAGATTCCTTGGCATTATTCAAAAACCCAGTTACAGCTCAACTGCTAAATCATTCATTGGCTTAAGGTCTGCCCCTGCACCTTTTTAAGATAAAACAAAGAACTCCTCCAACAGAGAACTCAGGGGATGGCAAACAACCTCCAGTTTTGGACCCTAAAACTCAACCATAAGCTACTGGCATTGGAGAAGATTAGGATGTTTGCAAGAATTGCAAAGCTGGGAAATGTAAAACACAATGGGAAATGCAAAACATGAGGCAGTTTAGAAACCCAGAGGATCAAGTTTAACCTCAATCCAAAAGCAGTTTGAAATCTGTCCTTAAAGCACCTCAGAGCCAAGAGCCCCTGAAGCACTTGGCGAGGCTGGAGAACAGCAGAATTTTGATGTACATTTCTGTTACCTAATAACGCAGGAGCCCAAAATCAGTCAGTTCTCAGACGACATTTTAATAAGAAGTGGAATTGTACTGTATTCCCAGAAGTTTTAAGCACTTTTGTTTGCTGAAGTGTTTCTCTCATTGAACAGAGATCGGGACAGTGAGGGCTGTTGGATCCTCCGCAGTGTCTGATGCAATTCAGCTCCAGTCAGCGTTTCCCTGTTTGTCCCCCAGCCTTCCCCGAGGGAATGCCTGGGATGCGCATGTCCCTTCCCCACACAATGTGACTCAGGAGTGTCACCCCGACATATTCACATTGCTTTTATTTAGGTCTTCTGCCAACAGTTACAGGGTAACAGACACTTGGGACTGCAAAGTCGAACTTGCAAGCAAAAATCAGGACCAAGGCAAAAAAAAAAAAAAAATCCACAAAGGCAATTAAATCAAATCCAATATAAATACAATGTTCTGGAGCTCTTTAATCATACTGCTTTCTTTAATAAAGAGGTGGTTAGGATCTTACAGTATTTTCTTTTGGCCTAATCCAAGGATTTTGTTACTCTTCACCAGTCTTAATTCCACACATACAAAAAAAATTGATATTCAACCTTTAAAATATAAGCCATATTTTCTTAATAAAATAAGTTTTGTGCTGCTGCTTGTTTAGTAAGTACTGTACATCAACTGTTCACGGCTATTTAACAAATGGACCATACAGAGTTCAAGCTAGAGCAAAAAAAAACCCACAAGAAAAATAACAACCCAAACTGAGCGTCCTGTAAACACCCTATGTACAGTCCCACACTTGCTCGTAGAAAGGAGGTACGAAAGGGGCTGGAAATCGAACACAAAAGCACTGGAGTCCTGGAAATTTTCTTTCACAACTATTGAAGTGCAAATCACTCAGGCAAGATATGAATTTCACTTGTTTATTGCTCTCCTGCTGTCTGGCTTCCCTTCCTGAAACAATCACATTCTTTCATTTCACACTGATTTTCCAAGAAGAAAACCTTCCGCGAGGCAACGCTGGATGCTTGGGCTGTTTGAGACATCGTGTGCGATCCCAGAACACCCCGACTGCCCTGGAAGCTGCGGGGAGAGGGCAGAGCAGCCCTCCCACCCCGTTCTGTTCAGATATGAGATAAGGGAAACAACAGCATTCAACAGGTAAATGAAAGCTACTCCTCTTCCCACAGAACTGCATGCACTCTGCGACGCTTCCAGTCGCAGGTGGAACTCGTGCGCATGGAGAAGGCAGAGACTCGGAGCTGATCGGGATGCCCGTGTGGGGTTTGTGGCTAACTACAGATCCTGATTTGTACCTGGGGTAACACCTATCCGCTACAGGCAGCAAAACGCACCTCAACATGCAGCTACTCATTTGCATCTCGGACAAGAGAGGGGGAGAAATGCCGATGCCAGAGCGCGGAGAGGGTACGGTGCATAGTCCGGTATAGAAAACATGCGGGTCACTCCAACCTCTCTAAACTTCTTCAAAGTGGAAACAGGGTTTAAAGGGCACAGCAGCTACTGAGTTTGGCTTTTTTGTTTATCCAAAACCATGAAAACCCAACGCAGAGGGTGAAATAAAGGCAGAACACGATCTGCAAGTCAACAATTGAGAGTTTCAGAAGCTGTGAAGCTTTTGTGTAGTTAAAATTGCTGTTAAAAGTAGGTGCTACATCAGCAAGTCTTCATTCATAGTTTTCTATGAACAGCCACCTTACAAATGAGTGCAAATCTTAAAGGTCCATTTTACATTTCAAGTCTCAAGGTTAAAAAAAATTGTTACAGAGCAACAAGCTGTTTCTGTAAATGCCCACACTATCTCTTTTCAAATGGTTAAAAATGGCACGTGCTATGCCACAGCTACTAAAAGACATTTCAGAATTCTAGACCCAACTAAAACACTAAAATAAAAACGAGGAACCAAAATACCTTTGCCCCTCACTGCAGAGCAGCAGCCAGGCGCGTTCCGGTGTAATGCTGGTGAACAAACTGATTTGCAGAGAGAACCTTGACCTTGACCCCGATTTTATTCTTAATGAGGAGCTTTCTAACACCAGGTGAGCGGGAACAGCCCCTCTGAGATTGTTTTGCTTTCAATGAACACAAGTCAGAGTTCGGAGGATGAGATGGAGGTGCTGATTGGTGTCACTATGCAGGCACTTGTGTAGAGGAATGTAGGCTTCTCATGTTGACACTTAGTGTTGATGTGTTCCCTACGCTCTAAAAGCCTTCCTAAGAGTTCCCTACCTACTGACCACGGATAGTTCCTGGTCTCCTCCCCGTCACCTTGAGGATATACAGCAGTGGAGGTTGACACAAGGTGCAAAGGAGGATATGAACCAAACACTGTGGTCTCGAGGAAAACAGGACTGTGCTAAACGTAGGATCTTCACCAAATGTGACATCAGTGGGCTCAGCACTTAGTTTGCATAGCATAGTGATGTTGTCACTGTTCACAAACACGTTGCCCCAAAAGAAAACGGGAAGAGTGAATTCCCGGGGTTAGGACAGCTCAATGGGCCAACATGACCGGTGTGGATTTCATGAAGGCAAGGCAAGTTTCAACGTCAGAAAGTACAAACCAAAGAGGTGTAGATGTGCTTCTGTCCGCGCGCGGGCCAGGGGCAGCGCTCGCGTGGGGCCGCCTGGGAAACGCGTTCGGCAGGAAAATGATACCAGAGCTCTTCCCCTCAGAGCGTGGCAGGAGGGTGCGCCTCGTTTGTCTCTCGAAGGAAGCGCTGTGAACACTTTCATAGAAAAAAAACCCAGATAATGTGCCCGGATGATATTGGTACTGAGCTGCCACCACGGTCCCGCCACCGTGCGTACGGTCACTGTGCAGCAAAACGGGTCTGAAAAGCAGTGACCAGGTTCCTGTGGGGAAAAAGGCTGTTTTCCTGGTACAAGCACAAATCAGGAGTTTCCCCCATGACAACAACAGGGATTTTCATCATTCTAAGGAACGATCTGGTGTGCTTTCAGAATAAAAACCCTGGGCATGAGAGCAGTGATACCATGACACAAAGAGCAGCAAAACCTAGCAGCAGAGAGGGTGAGAGCCTGGAGGTGCTGGAGGTGGGGATGTAGTGGGTGGGAAAGCAGCCGGCCCGGGCAGACATGTGCCAAATGCACATGGGCAATGGGCACTCTGAAGCACCTGGCACAGCACAGGATGCAGTCAGGCAGCACTCATCGGACAGAAACGTTGGAGAGCTGTGGGGTGAGCACACAGCCTCAGGAAGTGCAGGGATGTAAACTCTGAGAATGTTAATGACTTGTGGATTTTGGCAACAGACTCAATATCGTATAAAAATAATGTTTAGTAAAAAAATCCCGGTGTCCATCATAAAAATTGAGGGGGGGAAAATAAAAAGAAAGAAAAACATGGATAGCGCTTTCTGTCCTCATGGGATGGAGATGCCCCCATTTGTCAGAAACAGTTTTAAATAACAGGTAGTACACTGGAAACAAAAATGGGTCAGCAGCCATTAAACGTGTCCTGTATGAAAGTGCACATCTTTCAATGGGGTTTAACCACCGTGAGGTCGTGATCTGACACAAACTGCAACTGAGGACCATAGAAATTAACTCCTTCCGATGGAAATATGGACCACCATCAAGACAAGATTACTAGTTTCCTTACAAGATTAAAAACATTGAAATTTTGCAGCATCATAGTAAGGCACTCACCCATGGAAAAGTCTGTGACTGTTGCTTCGAGCGGCAGCAGCTGACTAGCTTGTAACACGAGGAAGACAGTTTTCAGTTCTGAGCTAAGTGCTAGGGTGCCTTACATTATCCGGGGGGAATTACTCGGGGGCGGGGAACTGTTAGTGTTACAATTCTCCTATAAACTAGTTGGCTTTTTTTTTTCCCCTCAACCCATTAAAGCATTTCATAATCTAAAATATTAGTTTTATAAATCTAGTCTTCTGTTTTAAGGCTCTAAAAATCCCCTCCCCCCAACACCCACAAAAAATACCTACCAGCGCCTGGTGGGCAACGGAGGACCAAAGCCGCCAGTTCACAGTCAGGAGTCTCTAGTATTGCATCTTAAAAATGAAAACCTGCTTCTGCCTCCCGGGAGTTTTATCCCTTCCCTTGAATGCCTTCATGTGTTTGGTCAGGTCAAAATTTTGCAAAGCCAGAAAAAAATTTAAAAAATAATCACCATCATCATCATCAGTCTCTTCCAATCCTACAAAGGTGTTGGATCGTTCTGTCCCGTGGTGCTGGTCTCCTGCCTCGAGTCGACACTGCCTGCCCTGCAGTGATTTCTCATTGGAAAAAAAAAACAAGGTGTCCCAATGCTTCCTTTTTTGTATGGCTCCTACAAATCTGAAAGCTTTCTTGAGTGAGGTAACAAAAGTTAGGCTTTCAAGCAAAGTACATGGTACGTAAAGTGTCCTGATGAACCTGCACAGCCTTCGCCAAGGCCTGGGGGTCTCTGCCGTTGCTCTGTCCAGATATATGGCTGCCTTCGCCACTGAAAATCAAGGAAATCACTGCATAATTATTTCATTTTTTCCCCCAGGAACACTGAGAAACTCCCCTGGGGATCAGCTGAGTGCTGGCAGCACGGGAAGTCACCTCACTGCAGTTCACAGGGATGCTGTGCATGCTGGTGACCGTGACTGTACTGCGGATTCCAGCACCTTGAGGCAGCTGGAAATGCTCAGACACCCCAGGAATGCTCCCACAAGCCTGAGATGAGCTCACAGTAGGATTTAACTCTCCTTTATCCCCATTCCCCCTATGCTGGGCCTTAAGAGGATGCAACTACATGTAGGTCTTCTCCTACGAAAGCTCTGCTGCGGCACTCTTGGACCCTGGCATTTTCAAACATCAAGGTCCCCTACTCATGCCTGGCTCTGCCCTCCGAGGGCCACGGGCTGTGCCCCTCACCTGTCGTGCTCCTTATCCACGAGATGGTACCGCGCCCGGAACGCCACCAGCCGGGCGTAATAGGCTGGGGCTGGGATGGAGACGGAGCGGGTGCAGCGCACGTAGGTGTGGCACAGCTGGTACGTGAGGATCTGCAGCTCGTCCGCCGTGAACCGGTTGTCATCCCAGAGCACGTAGTAGTGGGACGGCCGGCTCGTGCCCTGGGAAGGAGGGGGCCAGTGTGAGAGATGCTGCTTGCACCTGGATCCAGCTGCCTCGCATCCCCATCAGCCCCTCCCTGATCCAAATGATCTGTAAGCCAGCCTAGGCAAGAGGGATGTCTGTGCCTCCCTGCTGGGAGAGCCCTACACAGCAGCGAGGCAGGAAAGCTCTTGGCACTGAGGTGAAAAGGAGTACTAATGCTGCTGCCTGGTGCCTGCTCCCTCTGTGCCACACAGCCCACTGCATCCCCCACTGCATCCCCCACTGTATTGCCACCAACCCCGGCCAGCTGCCATTGTCTGCACAGGGGAGAGGAAGCCAAGCAGCCTCCCTTCTGGAAGCAGCTGCAGATTACACGAGTGCAGTCTTTCCAGTCCAGTTTCTGACTAATCTTGGCTGCCTGCAGCCAGGCAGCTGCAGAGCAGGCAGGGACGGCTGGCCTGGCTCTCCCACCCACGGCCAGACAGCAGGTTCCTGCTGACGACCGGGCGCCCCAGCGAGCCCTGCACGCTCAGACACCAGCTGACAAGCTGCTGAATTGGCTGCTCTGAAGGAGGAAAATCTCTTAGGAGAGACCCTTGGCTCCAGGAGAGAAACTCAGTACGTGCCACATAATGCAGCAACAGCACGGACCCGGCACCTGCTTGCCAAACCACGGCAGTGGCAGCTCAGATCAAACTATCCTCGAATCTAATTGCCCATGTCTCCATGCTAAAGGGAGGCTGTGACAAGGCCAGGACAAATGCATGAGAGCATAGTCTGCAACAGCAGCCAAAACAGCCAGCACCTTCCCAAGAGCCAGCACTGGAGCACAGTACCTGAATGCCTGCATGACTGCACAGGTAGAAGTCAAACTCAAAGGGGTGGGTGATGTTGGTATCCACTGTTGTTCCTGCTGGGATGTTCCCACTCTTTCCAATCTGCAGGGAATAGAAAGAAATCCAAGCACTGCAGAGTTTGGTTATTTCCAGTTGTCAAGAGCACTGTGCTTAACACAGCTGCCCTGCCTCAGGACCATGGTGGAGGGTCCTCATCTCTGAGATGTAGAGACTGTTTCCCCCATTCAGGAGGGACAGAAGCAGCTCATCCTACTCTGCTTCCTGCCCAAATAGGCCTGCTGGCATTTTTTGCAGGCATCAACACCAGACATGACATGGAGACACAGCCAACAGCATGGGAAAGAGAGCAGCAGGGTGAGGGCTGGGCAGGGGCCTATCCTACTACAGAGATGAGGATTAAATTAACAAAACTCTAGGGATCTCTGTAGAGCATGTGCTGGAGTCTGTGCCACAAGATACTGGGGCTTTTACATCCTGATCAAAAACTGTCCTCAGTTCCCAAGATTAAATCTTCCTGCTCGCGTGGAGCAGTCTGGTTAGACTCAATCCAACTATTAAATTCAGATGAAATCTAGGAACAGTGACAGCAATCAATGTTATTGCAGAGCACACATGAACAAGCTGTGAGCAAGCAAGGGGTTATTCAGCCTGTCACGTCAGCAACTCCAGCTATCACCAAAACAGCAGATGTTTTCAAGCTGACAGAGGCTATTTCAAGAGTCACCACGATCATCAGCACACAGTAACTCATAATAACAGCAAACAGCTGGCTGGAGTTCTAGAAGCAGACTAATCCATATGGCTGTAGGAGTCCACTGAGCAGCACGTTTCATTCAGAATGAGCTCTCCCCGCCAGTGGTGAGATTTCCCCTCGGCAAAGCCAGGGCTGGCTCTTCCAACAGACAGGGATGAATCAGCTGCCCCCAGCCCTGGCACGCTGCAGCACTCACCCTCTCATTCTTGTCTGCACAGAAGAGACGGGTGTGATGCCTCTTCTGGACGACGATGTAGGTGATGCCAGGCTGGTAATCCTTTTCCAGTTTGATGCAGGCGTCTCGGATTGCCAGGAGCTCATAGTGAAGGATCTGGAGAGACAAGGGCACGCAGAATGAGGGGACACACCAGCACCCAGCTGTCCCTGGGCACCCTCAAGGAACCTCACAGAGCTGGTGCAGCCCCGCTGGTCTACAGGGACCCGAGGGTTCCTCACCTGTGGGAGCTGCCCCTCAGGAACACCATCACGGTAGAAGATGATCCTGGTGGGTTTGAAGCGTGTGGATTTGTAGAACTGGATGAGGAGCTCCCTCACCATGTAGGACAAGTCCTCAATGATCTCTTGGCGAGGACGCTGCACACGCACTGTGGCACAGTACCGGCTTGGGTGGGCATCCATGCTGCCCACAACCTGCAGCAACAGACAGGCCAGGCCTATGCCTTACACCAGGAAGGACAGAGGGGATGTGGGACATTCCCAGCCTCCACCTGCTTCCCACATGCACAGCAGGCAATAGGCAGAGCACCTGAACTCACAGATCAGATGGGACAGCAAATACTGTACAGGCAATCAGCGCCCAAAAGGGATATCCTTGGTCACAGCCACATCCTGATGTCACACTCTGCCATGCCCTTTGAAACATTTGTGGGAATTTCCAATGAGACAACTTTGGTTGGTGCCACTGAATGCCGTGGCTGTGGGGAAGTGATGCTGCTCTGACCTTGCTTCACCTCTGCCTGGCAGTGAGAGCGAGTGGGGCTGCCCAAGACGGCCAAGGGCTGCCCCAGACAGCCATAGGCTGCCCAAGGACATGGGTTGAGTCACTGCGTGGCAGCCATTGAGCAGGGAGTTTCCACTGCAGTGCACGCAGACTTTAGACACATCAGAGCAACAGATCAGGGGCAGCTGATCTGCTGGCTGTGACACAGGGCTGGGGGCACAGTGTGAAGCATGTGCTGGCCCATGCTGGGGAACAAACACCCAGCTGCCTCACTCCCCACGCTCAGCAGTGACTACGCCATGTGCCCCACATCCCCTGAGCAGAGGGGAAGTGCCACAGACTCCACATCCTCAGCAGTGTGAACCTGCTGCCCCTTCCCTCCCCAACACTTTCAGTTTTGCTTTGCAAACAGAGCTCTGAGGCTGGGGCTCCCCCACTGGAGCCCATATGTACAATAGAAACTGTTCCTTTAGTTTCAGCCACAGACCCACTGCTATTGTCTAATCAGTAACACAACAAGGACAAGGTCAAGCTGCTCCAAAGGCTCTACCCTTCTCCTCCCCTGCAGCTTCAAAAAAGCTTTCACAAAAATTAAGAAAAAAGCCCCAGTGGTCCTGCACAAACCACAAAAGATATTTTCAGAGGGGAAGCTCTGCCGCCAGGAAACAGACTGTTCTGTCCCACCCACACCTACAGCAAACAGCCCAAAGCTTTTCCCAACCCCTTCTAATTAAGAAAAAAAAAACACTCCTCCAAAGACACATTTGCATGCCAAGGAAAACCTGAGCTGTGAGTCCTGGAAAGTTAAGAACTTAATAGGAAAATGCTGACATGCTTATCCTGCATGGCAACGAGCACAGGGCAGTGTCTCCCAGCCCAAAGGAGGGCACAAGCTGTCCCTGGTCTTGCTGGCACCGGGCAGCACTTTGCTCCATGGATGCTCATTATTAATTTGAGAAGAAGGCAAATCCTCCTCCACAAAGGGCTCAGAAGCCCAGTCATCCCAGTTTCCCCCATGTCTCAAACCCCAGCTCTCCAGCAGGGAGAAGGTCCCTGAAGGGCTGCAGCTGGACAGGGATGTCCCGGATGACTCTATGCAGCACCAAGCTCCCAGCACTCTCAAGGCCACGCTCGGGGCTGGCACATCACGAGCCCCATCTGGTGGCAGCTGCCAGTCTCCCCGCGGCTCCCAGAAACTGCAGCTTCCCTGTGCTGAGAGGCAGGAAGGAATCAGGACACAACTTCCCAGGACTGACAGAGTACAGGCCCACCCTGAGAAGTGTCATCATGGGGTCAGCAGTAACACATGGACGCGTGAGTCCCATTCCTGCTCCTGCAGGGTTTTTGGGCACCAAGCTGTGAACTTACAGCTGTTATGGAGGGTTTCTTCCCATCTCCTGCTGGCGGGTGAGTGACATCAGCCCCGAGGAAGATCACCGGCTGCTGAAAGACAGCAGAGCTGGTGGGAGAGGAGAGAAGAGAAAACAAGCAGTCAGCCTTTGGGGCCATCTCAGGGTGATGTAAAACCCAATGGAGATGAGCAGGTGATATCAAAGATATTTCCTGACCTCCAACTCTGGCCTGGACACATCAATAGGTTGTTATCAACACGGGGAAACAAGTTACAAACCCTCATTTCAAAGCACTACTTTATGAAGACCCCCTCTTCTCCGTGTAAAGCCAAGCAGGCAGCACCACAAGGGACTTGAGGTACAACCCCAAAACTATGAGAGGCAGTGGCTGTACAAACCGCTGGTGAGGCACAAGGATGTTGTTGATCCCGCCAAGCTTGACGTTGATCTTGAGGCAGAGGTTGGAAAGGGTCTGTGGGGAGGTTTTCACCACATTCTTGACCTGGACGCACTGTGTGGCCATTCCCAGGAGAGTGTCCCCAACACGCTTCACTTCGGCTGTGGGCAGAGGAAGCAGGTGAGCACACAGGCAGTCAGCCCTGCACCACTTCCAGCAGCACCCTCGGGAATGGGAAGAAAGAGCCCTGCAGGAGCCAACCCTGCTGATCCAGCCCAAAGCCCTTCTCTCTGTGCCCGCCCCAGACGCACCATACACCGGTGTCTTCCCTGGCAGGATGACAATGATGAGCTGAAGCCCTGAATAGGTGTTCTTGAGGTGTCGGAACATGGGCTCCACGCTGTCTGCACCCTGGGCATACTTGCAGAAGCAGGGCTGGCCCTGGATGGGCATCCCGGCGTCCTTGGAGATCTTGCGCAGCTGGTCTGTGAAGTTCCTGTGCCAGGAGGAGAAGCAGTGAGCCCTGAGCCCTCCTGCACGCCAGCTGTGCCACCGAGCACGGAGCCCCACGGCTGAGTGCTGCAGCACAGGACAGAGACAGGGCTATCACATCAGCTATTGGTGGCTCTATGGCACCCAGCACAGGCATGGCACAGGAAACACAAGACCAGCACGTGTCAGGGCTGAACTGTCCCCTCTTGGTGCCCTCTTACTCACGTACTGACTCTTTCTAATGCAATGGAGCTGAGCCCTTCTCCTTTAGAAAGCTGGAGCAGTGGGGAACAAACCTGCTGCCTGCAATAGCTGATTTCCAGGTGATTGCAAAGCTGACGCCAGCCTGCACTTACCACAACTCAGCCACACTCTGGATTTTTGGAAAGCCAAGGATTGATTTGATGCGGCGAGAGCCAGAGGGAACACAGGGCTCACAGCTCTGCTGCAAAGGGATCACGGGAGGAATGCAGTGTCACTCCCACCTGCACCCAGGTACTGCAGACATGGACACTGAGCTCTTCCAAACCCCAAACACTGACCATGCCAAACACCCAGAAGAGACACACAAAGCGCTCACCTCAGTGCATCCACTCTCAGTCAGGAGAAACCTGAAGCCCCAGAAGAATTCAAAACCAAAATGACCATTTCCCTAAATCAAATAAACTGTTCCTGCTCTGTGTTACTTTGCTACAGAAACATATTCTCTAAACTACCAAAGCTTTTCTGAAAGCCCAAAACTTCTCTGTAAGATCCCATGGGAAGTTAGGATGCTTCCTATATGAATTACTTAATTTCAGACTATTGGGGAAACTTTTAATCCTTAGACCCCCTCTCTCTGGGGAGATTCAGACTAGAAGAGTTCAGCACAGCTTTAAAGCTGGCAGTTTCATCTCCCAGTACTGCAGCTCCCTGATGCAAAGAATAGATCGAGGAGAGCTGACTGACAGCTCACAGGTACTCACTCCAACATGGCTGCTTTGTGATGGCTTAGGGACCATTTGCAGCTGGGACAAACAGTTAAGACTCTCTGGATAAACCAAGAGCAACAGGACCTGGACATCCCACATCAGATTGGTACCACAAGCAGTGGAGCTCCTTGCAGCTCCAGCACTGGTGATGCTGGACACACAGTCCCTGGCTGTGAGCAGCAGTGTGGCCACCTCTGGAGTCACAGCCCCTCTGGCTTCCCCCACCCACATGGGCTGCCCCTTTCCTTACTTCAGCACCTCCTCTCGACACTGCTTCTGCGGGGCAAAGCAGGCAATGGCCCAGACTTTGATCTCAATGCCGTTGTAGAACTGCTTCCCTCGCATGTCCCACACGCCCTGGTTGGGAGTTGCAATGGCCCGGTTCTGCAAGGCAAACAGAGGGTCAGAGCGCGGCCGCAGCCTGCCCGGCCCCGCAGCCCCAGGGCCCCTGCATGGGCTGGGGCTGTGCTCCCTGTCCCAGTGCTGCAGCTGGAGCTGACTCCATGGCAATGGGCAATCCACAGCCTCAGCTCCTCAGCAGTGACAGAAAATTCACCCGAGCTGCCCTATGCTAAGCACCCCTCTCCTCTTCATCTCATCACCAGCGACTTGGCTACAACTTTCAGAACCAGTTATATTGCAAAAAACTCAAAAAACACAAAGCCAAGGTACTTTGATAAAACATTCCAGCTCTGACATGAAGCTCTGACATAACTCTTGCTCAGAGACAGTGTTTCCAGCTGTTGACAGCCCAGCCCAGGCAGCCCCACTTACTCGGCCTCCATACTGCAGGATGGGAGCTGGCAGGACCCGCCCTGTCACCTCCGTCATATCATCCTTCACCTTGATCCCAAACTCCTGAATGTATGGATCCAGGTTGTAGCTGGCATTCTTCATCTGCAGAGGGAAGGAAAAGCCATGGGAGGGAGTAAGACCAACTGCTGCATTCCAGGCAGCTGCAGCTGGCCAGGAAATGTGGGCCCCTGAAGTCCTGCTCTCCACAGAGCTGCAGGTACAGCAGCTCTGACAGGGGAAAGTGAGCAGACTGACACTGAGGCCCAAACCCTCTCTTGCAAACTGACCCATGGGGACCTGATTTTGAAACACACTAACCAATGCAACTTACAGCACAGCTTGGTCCTGAGATTTAAGATTTCAACAGGAAGGTTCAGATTGGCAAGAAACTTATCAAGAGTCCCAGAAAGAATACCAAATGTCTCTGGCTTAAAAAGCCCAGAAGTACGTGTTTGAGGTACAACAGCCCCGTTAACCAGTGGCCAGGCACAGCCAGAGTTCCTGTACTGCAGCCCCACCACACACAGCCCCACATACACCCACAGGCAGGGGCGTGTCTCTAATCTGTTTCCCATTTTTAGTTTCAGCCCCCTTTGAGTCAGGTTCTATCAGTGCAAGGGCCTGAATTTGCTACATGTGCACTTGCATGGTCTCTTTGAACCAGGCTCCCCTGTGCCAGTGTCCCTCACTTACACACAGGGACCTGTGCAAAGGGATTCAGTGGGAAGAGGGGGATCAAACCCCACCATCAACCTCACCAACACCTTCTTGGCAGGTCACAGCTCTCCGCCACAGAGCAGCTGAGGAGCAGGACCATGGCAAAGTCCACCATGGACAGGATGCCATAACCTGCCATTGGTTATTGTCCACCCCCCATGGGACTTGAGTCACGTACCAGGCGACTGATCTCCTCCTGCCTGTCTGGGGCAGACCTGGCTGTTGCTTTTATCATGGTTGACGTTTGATTGTCCGTGAGCTTCTTGATACACCGCTGGCCTGCCACAATGTTACACACCTGCACGGGGAAGGGACAGACAGCAGCCATGTGTTGGGGACAGGTAAGACACAAGGGGACCACAGCTGAGCACAGCCCCAAACCACAGGTGCCAACACTCACCTCCAAGGGAAGGTACGTGTGTTTTTGTTCCTGGCCAACCTGGAGACAGGGCAGATGAGGGTATTTCAGCTGCAGGTTGTATTTCTGCTTGAAGTACTGAGCCACTGTGCACTCCACTGTCTGACCACTCTCCAGCTGCAGTGGGAACCTGGCAGAGGTAGGACATGAGGGATGCACCTACTCAGAACAGACACTTCCACACCTCAGGCACTATGTACTGTGGCTGGCAAGAGGGAGCTGCCAGGCTCCCACCCTGAGCTGCCATACAACAAAATAAAAAGCACAACAGTGGTATTTTCAGAAATGGAGTCAGGAATACTCTGACCCCAGTGTGGGACTGAGGTCCCTAAATAAAGCTCTCCCTCACTAATCCAGTTAATCAGGACAAATGTTTATTGCAGGACGTGCCACACATGCCATGGTTGGGCACAAAAATACAGCACACTGGCACTCAGGAGGGTTTCTGTGCCTGGTGTCCTCCCTGGGAGCTGAAATGAGCTCCAGAGGGAGGCTAACTGGCTTCTCCAGGTACAGGACAGCAGCTGCAGGGTGAGCAGAGGGAGGCAGGAGGGGGCAACATTTCCCTTCAAAAACAGGGGAAAAAACCAATCAAACTTCCTGGCTGCAGGGCTGAGGGGTGCCACAACACGTACAGCTGGAGCACAATACCCATCCTCAGCCAGCACCAGCTGCTCCCAGCTCCATGAAAGTGCAGAATTGACCTGATATTCTGTAGAGAACCAAAATTACAGGAGAGCCAGGCTGACTACATCAGCGAGGTGCCACATTCCTCCTGCACTCATTGAGCCCCAAGGCTGTGACCCAAGGATGCTGGTGCACAGGAGACACTGAAGGGTGCTCAGGCCCAGCCTGGTCCCAGGCACACACAAAAAATTCCAAGGCAGACACTCGTGTTAGACCCTGACAAAGTCTCTGCTCTGGCAGTGACTATTTTAAGAATGAAGAAAACCAAACCCGGAGGTAAAAACTAGGACAATTCCTGGCATGTCAGCTCCCGCCCGCTGCCGCGCTCTGCCTGCCAGACACAGCATCCTCTGCACTCCCATCTCCCTGCATCCCACTCCACACATGGCACAGGGCTGCAGAGCCCCAGACATGTCTCCTTTTGCCATCAAAGACTGGAGCTTCCTGTTCAGCTCTCCCTAACGACACCAGCAGCTGTTAACGAGGAGAACAGTGTGAATTTTTCCAAGGGCATCTGCCCACCCGCCTTACGTCTGGTGGCTGGCTGGTCGTCGGGTAACGTTACACACACGGTATTTCCTCTTCATCTGCCCACAGTGGGTCACCTCCACCTTCAGACCTGATGTGAGACAGAGAGAGACATCACAGTCATGGTGAAGATGGGAGCAATTTCCCTTTGCCTAACTTCCCCAGGACACTGCCAACAGCTTCCTTAACTAATTCCCTGCTTGTAGATACCCCAACAATAGCAAGAGGGAGACAGTGGTACCCCAGAAGACATTTAAAATGTGCAACTCCTGTACCCCCACTTCGCTGCAGGGACTGGGTGGGACACAGGCCACAGCCAGTGTCAGGGGAAAGGTTCCAGAGCTCCCTGGGGGCTCTACCTTTGATCTCCTTGGTGAAACGCACTCTCTGTGAGTCTGTCAGGGGCTTGGGCTGCTCGTCGATGTTCCGGATGTCCAGCACCTCACACATGAACTCGATGACTGGCTGGGCTTTGTAGAAGGCAGTGGCTGACACTGTGGGACAGACACCACGATGTGTCTCTGCTCTCAACCAGCCTTCCCAAATAAACCCAGCCCTCCCACTGCAGCTCCCCAGCATGAGAAATAACGTCACCATCGATGTTGAGCATCATCTTCCACATGGCAGGCCGGACTGACTGGTGGAAACCAAACCAGACCTCCCTGCCCCCTCCCAGGGGGTGGTAGTAGCCTTCAGGGGGGGAGAAGAAGGAGCGGCCAACAGGAGTGTACCTGTGAACCAGGGCAAACCACATCAATGGCACACACTGGGCCCACGGCAGCACCCCCAGACCCCCAAGCTGGCACTCACCCTGCCAGCTGCATCACCCCCTCTATTGCTTTTGCAGGAGCACCCAAGGGCACGACTGGCACAGCTGCCCCATCCAATGACTGTCAAGGCCAGTCCCAGCCACAGCAGCCTGCCAAGGGCAGCAGTCCCCTCCCCTCCCTGGCACAGCCCCACTGTCCCTCAGCTCAGGTACCTCATGGAAGCCAGGTGCCTCATGGCAACATCCAGAGCCTGGACGGACTCCAGTGGGACAGGGATCTGCCCGCTGACCAGGGCTTCGTGCAGCATGCGCCAGCTCACGATGGCCATCCATTTGATAGAGACCTTAAATATCCTGTCCTTGCCTTCCCCTGGGATCGTCACCTCAAAGTCAACCTGGGTGCAGGAGGGAAGGGACAGTGACCATGGCATCCCCACAGGGATGAGGTGGGGTCATTTTTTGCTGGTCTTTCCCAGCTAGGAGGGAGGTGACAGTGCCCACATAGGGCTCGCTGTCCTCTCTTACCCGTTCGTTCCCAATGGGTAAGGCCGTGACAGTGTAGATGTTCTTCTTCCCATCATAGACTGGTTTTCGGTCACCAAAGATCTGCGGTTTGAAGTGCTGCACCATGTACTCCACGACTTCCCTACACAGGCAAGATAGAGGGGAAGGAGGAGAGAAGGGAGAGGTTTGTTTTGTCACTTTCTTTACCTTCTGCAACCTGCCCAGTCCAACCCAGCCTCCTTCCCTGGGGCAAATGAGAGCAGAGATGCAACCCCCGGGGCAGGAAAGCCCCTGGACAAGCAGCCACATGCCTTGTCCCAAAGCTCAGTACACCGGTTTTTGCAGAAGGAGTGTACATGGCAGTGGGGGGAAGAAGGAGTGCACAGTGTGACTTATTGCCAAAAGCACATGCAGCATCTGCTCACTGGCCCTCGGGGCACAGAGCTCCCCAGGCTTGGAGGGCAGGAGGGGACAGGCAATGAAGAGCACATCAAAAAGGAAAACAAAGAAAAGTACATGATGGCCTGAGGGCTGGGCTTGCTATTTTTAAATCAGGGATTGTTGCCAAAATAGCACAGCTGCTTCAGAGCAGCAGGGACTGTACTGAGGCTCCGGACCCCTGACACTCCCAGGCCAGGAAGCAGCACTGCTGCACAAACACGGCTGGGGGGTCCAGCCACCTGTGGGCATCACGCAGTGCCATCACCTCTGCCACTGCTGTGACCCCTGTTATAATGGTCACCCTAATGGCTTCTACTGCAAAGACAGAGACAGGCACTTAAAGAGCCTCCACTAGGAAACTGGAAGCAGGGAACAAGTGCCAAACCTCTAATACTTGCCTTACCTGTTGACTCTGCGTGGACATTTATCGGGTTTGATATCCACTTCATAATGATACACATCGATCTTGGGAATGTCCACTTCAAAGTAGTTGGCCAGGAGCTTGATGGGCTTCCCAACAGTCCCTATCCCAGGCCGACGAGGTGCTTGGAACACCTGCTGCAAGGGGGGCAGGTATGCGCCTGCAGCTGTAGAAGAGAGAAGAGAGCACAGGTCAGGAGGGCTGCCAGGGACCCCATACTCAGACAGATCTCACAGAGACACAGTGCTCTCCATCACCACATCCTGATCTGCAAGGTCTCCCACTACCCCTCCTCCTGGCAGGAGGTGGCAGTGGCAGAATTCAGAGCAGCACACCAGGAAGCAGATTTCCTGGGAACCATCTGGGGAGCACTGGTGCCAGCAGAGCTGTTGAAGGGCAGTGCCAGGGCACAACAGCCTCACCAACTCCCTTGGCACAGGCTCCAGCACTGCCACCTGCTATGGGAGAGCAGCACCAGCTCCATCGTCATGGTGCCCCTTTCCAAGGGGATGCAATTTCCTGGATATTTTGTCAGCAGGTACATACAGACACATGCATTTCCCCTCCATTCCCCAGCAAATTCCGACTCACTGCTGGAGGGAGGATGCCACAAGAAACAGGAAACGCATTGTTCCATCTGCACTACACAATTGTTGGACTGCTGGGTTTTGCAAAAAAGACTGAAAAAACCCAAATCCAAACCAATCCCAAATCCCCACTTGAAGCAGTGTGGGGACCTGTAAAGAGGGAAATACCAGTTTTTCCACAATTCCCATTACACAGACTCACTTACAAAGTTCTAGAGTTGCAGGATGGCACCAGCACATGGCCACAGGACTGAGCTGCATATCTAAATCAACAGTACCCTCAGACTCAAAGGTATATTAAAAGTATTGCCAAGGAGTTATTCCACCCCGCTGCTCTCTGAGCTGAGCTCTGCCCTTCCTGCCCCATTCCCACTTTGCCCATCTTTACTCCTCCCAGTTTGCACCTTCTATTTGCTCCTCACGCACTGTGAGGTCCGAGCCAGCTGGGCCAGTGCAGGGATTGAGTGTGGGGGTATTCAGAGCACTCCATCTGCGCGGCCAACTGTCCACGTCGGCCCACAGACAGCAACCCAGCTCCAATTCAAGCTCCTGAACACATGGTGCTTTTAGCACCCCTTTCTCCCATCCACTTTCTTTTTAAATCCAAATTTCCATTCCAGGCTAAAAATATCAGAAGCAGAAAAACAGTAGAGCAGCAAACTAAGCTTCAAATTTGCCTTTTACTTTTGCACCTAAACTTCGCAAGACTTTTCCTGCCCATGGAAGGCCACCAGTCCTGCAGGACACCGAGGGGATGGGAAAACTCTTGTGAGCATCCAGGGGCTGAACTGCAGAAGTTAATTCTCCAAAGCCAACCTCTGCTGCTCCTGCTTCTGCCCTGCAACAGGAGCTCAAGTGACCCAAAATCTGCTGGGTGTCCCAAGCCTGGGATTACCTGGCCCCAGCACCTCCTCGGACAAGGCAGCACAGGACTTGGAGCAAGGTGGGAATCCCAGAGTCCACTGCAAGGCTCAAACCCTGCAGGCACTCACAGCTGCCCCAGGACAGGGTGACTGTCAGCCACCCCCAAAAAAACATCTGTGCCACACTTCGGAAGCAGCTCGTTTGAAGGAACTGATTTCAGATGAGCTGCTCCCAGTGTAAGTCATGTCTCCACATGATTAACATTTCTTGGCAGTGGCCAGCTCCCTGGCTGCGAGCTGATGCATTTTTAAATTATGGCTCACAAGCAAAGAGGTATTTGCCAGTGCTGCTGGAGCCTCCAGTTCCTGAGTTTGAGTGAGGAACCATACCGCCCACCTGCAAGATCTGTCAGGGGACAGCAGCTCTCTGCTGCCTTTCCTGTAGCCAGATCAAGGCCAGCACCCACAGCTTCTCCTCCTCTGGATCATCTCACCCCACAGACAATCCTGGCAGCCATGTGTGAGCAGGACCACATGCAACTCCATGTGCCCATGGTAACCCCACACATGCAGGGAACACAGGGCAGTGGCCACAGCTTGACAGCTGCTCAGTGGCACTTGGGTGCCCAAGAGGAGCTGAAGCCAGTTAGGGGCTGGGAGGAGTTGCAGAGGTGTGACCAATCTGCCTCACACCAATCCCACACCTGGCACTGCTTTGGTCACTCCAAAACTAAGGATTTATCGTGCAAAGCCTTTTGCCAGAGGATCCCCAAATGCTTCATGAACATAACACCCCACAATTAGGCTCATGAATCACAAGTGAAGGAAGGAGCCAGCCCCCAGCAACACAAAAGTCAGCTCAGAATTTTGATGGAACGTAGAAGATACAGCAAAAACAGGGTAAGATAAATGGACAGAGTGGCCAGAGGGAGCAGCACCTGATGGCACAGGAGATGCTCTGCAAAGACCAGGGCAGGACCATGACCAGCATCGAGGATGGGCAAGTTCACCCCTGGGCTGACTCAAAGAGTTGTGTTTCGGTGACCACAACACACAGTCCCTCAATGTGACAAACCAAAGTAGCTGCCCAGGCAGCACCTCCAGCACACGAGCCAGGCTCTCAGCCAGCCTTGGCTGCTTCAGCCCAGGTGGGAGAGACCCCAAAACCCTTTGGTGAACATGCAGGCTTGGCTCATCCTTTCACATGCCACATTCCTGCTCTGGAGCACTCACGGTCCCTCCATGACTTGCCTCAGTGAAAGCCACCCTTCATCTGGCTCAGAGGATGCTATCAGGGAATCCCAGACAGCTCGACTGTCATCTCCAGGCACCTCATGCCTGAAGCCGGCTCAGGGCAGCAGAAAAGGAGCCAGCAAGAAGAAGCCTCGTTAAAAAGCTACCCAGAGAGCATGGAAAAAGGGGGGCTCCGGCATATAGGGGGGATCCTGCATGGGGGGGCTTGGCTCCTGCATACCTCGACTCTCCATGGCGAAGCTGCACAGGCTCCCACTTTGTCATGTAAATGCGGGCGCCGGGGCCGGGGGCTGCAGGGTGAGTGTTGTTCCTGCAGCACAATGCGGCCAGTGAGCGGGATGAAATCCGCTGCCATTAGAAATTCCGCGGCCCGGGAGGAATCACAGACTTTCGCACACAAAGCCGTGCCCTGGGGACGCGCCGGCGGCGGAGCATCGACGCCCTTGCACCGGGTACCGCGGGCAGAGATGGCGGCGAGGGCAGAGCCACCGAAGTGAAAGCAAGTTTGAGGTAATTAGCCCTGGAATACGCTTTGTTTCTGTTATTTATTGTAACAGCTGGGGAACACGACCCGCTGCCCAACAGCTGCCTGCGCCGGGCGAAGCCGCCGGTGGGACGGCATGAAATTACCATGTCATTGAAATCCTCTCCAGCGCCGCATTCAGCCGAGGGGCCGCGGGAACGGGGCCCAGACAAAAGGGAGTTTTATTGCGGCGGCGGCGGGTCCACGCCAGCCCCCTCTCCGCACACCCACCCGCCAAAATACAGCCGGGAATCAGAGAGGTGCAGACGGGGCCGCGGCACAACAAATGCCACCGGACACGCAGAGTGCTCCATCCTCACCTGAGACATCTCCCATCCTAAACCACCCCAGAACCCACCCTGGGAAGTGAAATCCCTGTCGGGGAGCAAAGCAAAGGGCAGCACCAGTGGGAACGGCAGCTGATGGGGAGGGTGAGCAATTGGCATTCCCAATCTCCAGGCTCGACACCTTCAAAATCAAGCTTCAAGCAGCGACCAACACATTCCAAGGAGCCCAGACTTCAAAAAGCCCCATCTCAGCTCTGCCAACCCAGACATCGCTGCCTGTTCCTTCCCGAGGGACCTGAGCACTGCCAGGGTCATGCAGCTGTGGGTGCTTTTTGGTTTGACACCAAACTGAATTTCAGCAGGTGATGCACACATGGGACAGAGGCTCCATCTGCAGCCGTCAGAGCTCAGCATTAAACCTGTCTGTGCACCAGAGCCTGGCTGCTGAGGGCAAGGCTGAGCTGCCCAAGGCTCTGCTCCTGCCCTGCACTGGGGTGGCTGCATGCAAAAAATGAGCCAAAACGGGCTCTAAACTGTTTTACTACAGGACTGACATCTGAAAGCTGCTGAGTTCTTTGTATCCTCACACTAAACAATGCAAAGGACACTGCTGTGCTTCCCACCTGGATCTCACAGGTGACATCCTGAAGTGCAAGCTATAAACCTGCCTGGCTGAATGGGTGTCCCTGCACCCTGGGACGTGCAGTCCCGCAGGTTAAGCCGGGCAGGAGTGTGAAGCTGCGGGTGCTGCAACAGAGCACAAGGAACAGCAGCAAAAGCAGTGCAAACTCCATCACACCTGCGTGCAGGGACTGTACTCCAGCTGCTCTGGCTCTGGAGAGCAGCGTAGTGATGCCAGTGGTGTGGTGATCCCGGTGGTGCAGACGCGGCTCAGTCATGAGCCGACCCGTGAGGGCCCTGCTAAGCTGGCCTCAGCTGTCCAGCAGCAATCTTTTCCAACCCTCTGATGGGGTTTGAGAAGCACAGGCACAGCAAATCCCTGCTGAGCACACCGGGTGGCACATCCAGGCTGTGTGACTCTGCACAGTGACCCTGGGGTTCCCGCTAATGGCGCCTGAGCCGGGTGGAGGCTGACACCCCTTGCCCAGCCCCACAAGGTCTCCTGCTGCTCCTGCACTGCCCAGGCAGCAGCCAGGGACGTGCAGAGCCGGGAGTCACAGACAAAGGCGGCCCTCAGTGCCGGAGGGACAGGACAAAAGCGACGCCAGCTCCTCTCCATGTCCCACCGTGGCTCCGCAGGGCCACCGGCTCCCAGAGGGGAGGTTCTGCCCGCATCACCCTGCCCAAAGAGCAGCTTCCCTGCCTGATTTGGCTTCCTCCTCGCGTCTGCCATCTTAATAACTTGTCTGTGTTTTGTTCTTCCCAGGCTTTAGGGAGAGGCTGCAAAGAGTGTTTAGAGATAAACCATCCATGCTTGTCTCCAGGCAAGGTGCTTCTCCTGGCTTTGTTTCTCGGTCTAATCCCGTCCCAGAACCAGGCATACGCAATTTCGTGTTTCCTGAAGATAAAGAGCCCCAACAGACAGAGCAGCTTTGGGGTTTTTGCAAGGTTCAGCACAGGAAGACAACGGTTGAGATTAACAGCCTTTAGGAAGTTTGAAAGGGATAAAGAAAACTAAAAAGTTGTGGGAAAGTAAGTTTAGTTTTTAAAACCACTGCATGCGTGTGCCTCCCTGAGTTCTGCCTGTGGGTCAGATGTCCTGGGTTTTCCCACTGCCTTTCCAGGCATCTCCATGTTGGGCACATCCAGGCACACGCCAGTTTCTGCTTTATTGCCCTGATAAGCCATAGCATCATCAGAGTTCTCATGAGAGGCTCAGCCCATACTGAGGGTCTGGCATAAGCAAAGGGGTGACACAGCAGGGCAGGATTCACAGCAGCTCTGACAACATGGAGTTCCTGAGTCCCCTGCCCAAGGGGTGAACCTGGGTGGGAGCAGATATCCCCCAGACAAATATGGGGACAGAAAAGGAAACTCCCAAGGGTGCAGCAGCAGAGCCCTGCTCCCCATGCAGCCCTCACAGGCCCAGAGACTGAAAACCAAACCTGTCCACCGAGTGCATCCCCATCCCAACACGAGATTCTTTTAAAGCACCTTAAGAGCATCATTTCAGACTGGGGTAGGAGGGTGCCCAGCAGCGTTATCTGCATGGCCCTGAGGCAGCAGCGCTGCTATCGCCCCAAGGCGCCGGCAAAGCCCGCGGTGCCGCCAAATCACGGTTTCCAGAGGCCATAAATCAGCCCAAACACAAAGCACCAGCAGCCAGAAGGTAGCGCAGACACAGGGAGATTTCTGTGCCACACTTAAAGTAAATATCGTAAGGACTGAAGTTTACAAACAACTCAGCAGGTTTATGTCAAAATCTCACCAGGCTGATGTGTCACCCACCAGCACAAGAGAGGTGGCAGGACAGCGACTGCTGATCCCATTGCCCTGTCCCTCGGAACGGCAGCAGCTCCCCATTCCCATCGCCCTGTGCCTCAGCAGAGCAGTGACCCACGTCTCCACCACCCCATCCTTCCTTCTGCCTTATTTTAGGCACCAAAATCCTTCTGCGACTCAGCAGCGCAAGTTGGCGATGCTCAGGCCAGGCACAGGAGCGAGCGGCAGCCGATGCGACGGCCTAGGGCACAGCTCTCCAAACCCCCGCGCAGCCGCCCGGCACGACGGGCACTGCCAGCTGCTCCCGTCCCTGCAGCCGGGCGTGCGGAGGTTGGGGCAGGGGACACGGGGGTACAGGGTGGCTCTGGAGCTGGCCCCACGGGGCCATGCTGAGCCCCGGCTCCGCGCATGCCCTGGCACGGGCAGAGGAGACGCTTCGTGCTGTCACGGCACACGGCGCGGCCGGCCCCGCGCCAGCTCCAGCCGGCGCCCCGCTCCCTGAACTCGGGAAACGGGGAGCTGGAGGATGGAGGGGGTTGAAATGTGAGATGGGGGGAATAAAATGGC
>JANPWX010000162.1:209383-225843 GCA_024734555.1 Trochalopteron elliotii | reverse complement strand
GCGGGGACCGGGGGGACCCCGGGGAACCGGGATGTCCCCTCAGGACAGCGGCGGGTACCCAGCCGGGGCCTCGCTGCAGCCGGGGAGCGACAGAGCGCTGCCCGCCCGCCGGCGCCCGGCCCTCCCGTTGCGCCGTTGCCATAATTTTTTTTGTTGTTGTTGGGGGTTTTTTTGGTGTGTTGTTTTTGTTTTCTTGGTTTGTTTTTGGTTTTTTTTTACTCATTCTGTGTGCCGGGCCGAGGAGGAAGCTCCATTTATTGTATCGGCCGCTGTGCGGTCATTCTTGAAGTGCCCTGAGTCTCGCCAGGCAGGAGGAGCAGGGCAGGAATTCCCCCTTGGCCCTGCTCCATCTAAATCCATAGAACCGAGCAGAGCATCCCTTTTCCATCGCGTTTCCCACCACTTCGCAGACCTGTCCCTTCCAGGCAGTGCAAATCCCGACCCTGTGCCTTGACTTAGTCAATAACATCATCAACCCCAGGAGCATCATTCCCACAAGGAGCCCAGGTGTGCATGTTCCTGGCTGGGCCATTCCAGGAAACGGTGGAAAAGCCACAGGAATTCAGGCTCTCAAAGCATTCCCACCTCATGCTGTTCTCCCAAAGGATGAGCAGCAGCTCCTGCTGTCCCGAGGGAGGGGCTGGAGCAGAACCCAGCTGGGATTTTGGAGTCAGAGCTGCACACACAACAAGCCTGTGGCACAGAATCCTGCGCATCACTCAGTCCTGGTTTGGTTTGGTCCAAGAGGTCTTTACATCATGTTTGGATGCCACCAGGATGAGCAAACCTTGGGGGTTGAGCTCCTCAGGTTTCTGTGAGGCTGGCTGAACAACCTCGGTGCCAAAGCCCCAGGATGTGCCCTGCAAATAGAAGTGACACCTCACGCAGGGCTGCAGAAGGTGCCGGGCATTTCAGACAATCCTGTCCTGGTTTCAGTCACAGCTCCCACACTCTGGCCTCCTCCAACAGCTTTTCCTGTCCTTCCTGCAGTATTTATAGTGCAGGGCAGCTGTCTGAGGAGACAAACCCTCACCTCACATAGAGAAGATGAAGGAGCCAACAGCTCTTGTATTTACTCATTGCATCTCTCTGATATAGAATCCCCTCTCCAGGCAGGTATAGTCCAAGAACACCAAATTTTCTCTGTAATTTCCCAAACATTACAAAAACAGGCCCATTCTGAACCCTGCCCCTGGGGTTTGAAATTTTAGCTTCCTTTAGGATCCTAACCCTGCCCCTGGGGTTTGAAATTTTAGCTTCTTTTAGGATCCTGGGAGATGTCACCTATACATATTTCTTTAACTTGCTAACTCTTAATGCAACAGAAATAGCTATATTGTGGTAATGAGTTCCACAGGTGACACATTGTGTACAAGTTTTAATTAAAAGTTAAATAGTTTAAGACATTTGTTTACAGGCAACAGTATTGGTTGCTCACTCTGTACATTGCATTTATTGGACAGCAATAAGGAAAAACAGAACATTTGGCACGAGAATGCCAGGTTTTTTTATTATTATTATTATCATTATTTTTGGACACATGAACACAAAATATCCCTGCAGGCTAAAAAAAAAAAAAATACATTGCAATTGTACACGACCAGCATCTTATCTCGACACGAGGCTGTGAGCCCCAGGACAGTTTAGAAAGTACCTCGTATTGCTAGAGACATACATCCAGTCCAAAGTTAATAAAATACCATTTGAAACATTACAAGTCTAACAATATAGAAACCAAAAAATTACATCAGAAGTCAAACTGAACAAATGCAAACATTTTACATTGAAGTTGCAGCCTCTAGACATAGAAATATGAAAATGTCAATAGCAAGGTCTAAGAAAATCTGTTAAGTGATATTTTAGAGCAAGATCTTTCCTCCAGTGCACAGGGAAAGAGCCTCGCAGCAGATCAGGATCGGGATGGATCCAATGCCCTCTGGCCCTGCCTTCTGAAAATGAAAGCAGAGTCACTCCCTCGCTATTGAGCAAGAAAACTCCTACAGCACATCCACAAAGGGGTCGGGGGTCAGCTCTGAACCAGGGCCCTTCCCCACCCGAAGGGCCAAGCGAGGGTGGACACGGGACATCCCGTGCACCGACCTCTGTGCCCTTCGGATGGGCACGACCCTGGGCAACTCACAGCAATACACCAGCCAGACTGGTGGTGACAGGCTAACTAGGGATTGCCAGAGCTTCTTCAGAACTCAGCAGGGACAAAGCAAGCAGAACCGGGTGGAAAACAGGATTTCTGCCCCCTCCCCCCCCTCCCTTTTTTTTTTAATATATTTTTTTAATATATATATCAACCACCCCCTTCCCCAACTCTTTGAACTTTGCTACATTTAAAATCTTTCACACCACAGAGCTAAACAGTGGCCAACAGGCTTTATTTATAAAAAAACCCCAAAAAACAAAAAAACACCCTAAAACTACAGCTACAGAATGCACATCTTCCCATTGATTGACACATGCAGAACGAGTCACTCAGGCCCACAGGGCTCACCCAGGTCCTCAAGTCCTCCAGACTTGGGCTCAGACCTGCCTAGGGCAGCACTGCTGCAACTTGGATCCTGAACTTCAGTGCTTTTCCCCCAAAACTCCAGCCCTGTGCCCGGGGTGGGCTCACACCAGCCCCGCTCGGGTGCTGGCCCAGGGCTCACCAGGGGCTGATGCTCCACCTGGTCTGAGGTCAAAATATCCAGTCACAGGCAAACCAAGGAGAGGCTCTCCCTTCCCTCAGTCTCAACCAGGAGTGCTTGGCACTGGACAACTAATTGGTGATAAAGTTCATTTTTTTTATGCACCCTTGTTAAACCAGCCCCATTCCTAGTGCACAAACTCAAATCAGGGATCTTGGATCCTACCACCTCCAACAGGTGCTCAGGTGCTTTTCAAGGTGCCAAAGTTCTCCGTGTGTGTTGGGTCAGTCAGAGTTCACTCTAAAAAGGGGTTTTGTGTCTTCTCCCTGAACGAGTACTGAGAAAAGCAGCGGTCAGTCTCCCACCCACATGTCCTGATTTTATTACACAAGTGAGGTATTCTTTAAAATAAAAGTTTAAAAACTTAAAAGAATCTTTTTGTTTTTTCAATCTAAACCTGTCCTAGCCTGTGCCAGGAGCAGGGTTCACTTCAGTCCCATTTTCAACAGAAATGAAAAGAGGTTAAACTTAATTTATGAGACATACTACTGGCAAAGAGGTTATAAAACTGTTTGAAGATGTTCAGTGTACTCTGGTACAACTGAAAACAACAGCATTTAGAAATGTAAACTTTCATTTATTTACAAGCTTAAAGACTGAAGGAAACAGCATTTCCTATTGCTGAAATTTGGAGGGGGCTGGTTCCTAAGCTTTGGGACAGCAGACAACTTAGCAGCAAACCCCACACGAGTATCAGAGACCACAGTGCAATCCTTGGGCTTCTCAAACTCCTCCTCAGTTTAGGAATAAGCTTTAATCTGCACTAACTCAGGTATACAGTAAGGAATCTAGTCTTAAATTACTATGTTCATGGATTACAGGAATACCAGGGAAACCAGATCCCTGTTCTGGATTACAGGTTGCAGCTGAAAAAAGCCAAGCAGATTAAAAACCCTAATTTCTAGGCTGGGACAGAATCAGCATTTGAGACTCACACGGGTTCAACATGCTGTAAATGCAATTGTGTGGGCAACCCAGATTCCCAGGAAAAAAAAACAGTTCAAAATGCTGGTACAAGTCCTCAGGTTGCCTGTCACACAATACATTTCAACTGCACACGTTGGCCTTTCCTACATGGAACACCCAGTTTCCAAGCTTATAAAAAATGTTGTAGACAGGACACCAACAGTGAATATAAAACAGTTAAAAATAATTCTTAAAAAAAGCATGGAAATGCGTCTTTTCTAATTTGTTTCAGAAACTGCCAAATTGTGTGTTCAGAAAACGACACGAGAATGTTGGTTAAACTCATGCACAATCCTCAGCTAGAAAATTACACTGTTTGGGGGGGCTTAAAAAACAAAGATTTATTGCCAAAGTTAAACCTTCTATGAGAAAAAAGTTTTAAAATCACTTAGATTTATCAAACCACACAGCAGCATAAAGTGGGCACTTTTGTAAAAGTTTGCAAAATACCTAAAAGCTAAATTTTTTTTTTTTGTTTTATCATTTTTAGAGGGGGGAAATGATGGTTCAGTACTTGTTACGATACCATGGCAGTATTATTTATAACCATTATCATTAAAATCTACTGACAGGCATCACTATTGGTTATATTACACATTCACAGAACAAGAACCACCTATTAACTCGCAGTATAGTGCAATTGCTTTGCAGCCCAAGTCTGCAGAGATTAAAAAGATAATTAGTAAAACTGACAAAAAACTGCAATACCTGTGAAAGTTATGTTTGTTAAAAGGCATTTACAGTAGTGAAGTCTAAAATCTCCATTAAAAAATCTATGGCCCCACACGACAGAAGGATTTACAGCGAGCTGGATAAAACATTTTGCCATCACATCATACTCACGAAGCAGGGCACGGAGACAGAGCAGCAGTCACCGTCAGCTCATGGGATGAGGAGAACTGAAAAACCACAGCTAGCAAAAGATTTGATAGAAACCTTTCGTGCCAAGTCCTTGAAAAATTTCAGGATGATCGGCCTTTGCGCTTTGAGGTAAAAATTCAGTCCAATGCATCAGAAAAGACAAGTCTATGGATTTCTAGTACAGAAAACAATGAAACAAATGGCTCAATTGTGTTGGTGCATCAGACGTTGCAGTGAAGAACAGATTCAGTGCGACTGTCCGGAGCTGCTGGTAGTGGGCAGTCCGAAATCCCCTGGCCCTGGATAGAGCAGGAGGCTTCCAAACAAACACTTCAGGACTGCATGGGTTGTTGTTTTGCCTCATCTTCCCAGGTGCTCTCAAGCGAAGTACATGGTGTGCTGGGTGTCGTGGTGGATCTGCACGGCCTTGGCCAGCGCCTGCGGATCGCGGCCGTTGCTCTGCCCCGACACGTGGCTGCCCTCAGCGCTGTGAGCAGACACACACCCGTGAACAACTGGGACGAGCAGCACAGCTCAGCTTCATTACCTGCTTACCAGAATGATGATGCCGTTCCTTACCTGTCGTGATCCTTGTCCACAAGATGGTACCTGGCCCGAAAGGCCACCAGCCTGGCATAGTAGGCGGGCGCGGGGATGGAGACGGAGCGGGTGCAGCGCACGTACGTGTGGCACAGCTGGTACGTCAGCAGCTGCAGCTCATCCGCCGTGAAGCAGTTGTCATCCCACAACACCTGGTAGTGGGAGGGACGGCTGGTTCCCTGCAGAGAACAGGTGAGCACTCAGCTGGAGAGCAACAGCAAGGACAGAGGTGGTACCTGCAGGCTGCACCTTCCAGCAGGCACCGAGGAGTCAGTGCCAAGCAGGCACCGACACACTCTGAGTTTGCCAAGTGACAAACAGAAGTGACATTTCCCATGGGGACAGCTACAAGGACTTAGTCGCACAGCCTGAGCACAGTAGACCTGACATTACCTGAATTCCTGCATGGCTACAGAGGTAAAAGTCAAATTCAGAGGGATGTGTGATGGTGCTGTCCACAGTAGTGCCTGCTGGTACGTTGCCGCTTTTACCCACCTAGTGAGAAAAGTTTATTATTAGTCCATGAGCTTTTTTGGAAGTGACCTCAAAATGCTTTCAGAGGTAGGCTCTATTGAAAGCTGCTGGAGAATTTACTGCTCAAAAAGGTGAAAAAATATTAAGGTCGTTTACACAGGAGGAATGAAAATGTTCTCTGTGAATTCATTTTTAGAAACTTCACCAAATCCAGCTGGTGTGTCATGAGAAGAAAATAAAACCCTTGCCAGCACCATTAAAACAGCAGAGTGGGATAAAGCCTACACAAGTAATTCAGGATCTGAAAATGCAGGTTCCTGAGATGAATTTATTTCGTATCCTTGTTTGCTCTCACACCCCAGAGATCTGGGTTTTTAAGCAAACTTCAGATTAAGTGCTTCCCTAAAGAAGGTTCCTCAGCTGGCCTGTGGATTTGTGCTACAGGCACACCTTAGCTGCACCTGGACACACAACAGGGTACAGAGTAAACAGCCAGGTCAGCTTATCATCAGGAACCCTGGACTATAAAAACCCAGGATACATCTCCAGGTACACAAATACTGGGATACTGAGCACACCTCTTCCAAAACGGGGAACAAGATGTTCCATCTGATGTAGAGCAATAAAAAAGGGAGGAACTGCTTATTTTGGTAGAGAAAGCCTGTTACCACCCAGTACTGCTGCTGCTTTACAGCTTTAGTGGGCAAGACAGATCCCACCCCACTGAATCAAACAATCCCACTTTGCTGTGCCATCACCTCCCCCTCATGGAGTCAGTACTTGCCCTTTCAGTTTTGTCAGCACAGAACAGCCTGGTGTGATGCCTTTTCTGCACAACAATGTATGTTATTCCAGGTCTGTAATCTTCTTCCAAACTAATGCAGGCCTTCCGGATGGCAATCAGCTCTGGCCAAGCTACCTACAAGCAGAGGATTTAACTATTATGTGATGAATTCAGTAGGTATTTCATTATTTTTTTACCTGTGAAAAAATGCCACATCGTAAGGGACATGATCAGACTGCTAAATGTACACTGTGCATGCCCAGAACAATTCAAGGAAACTTAATTTTTCCAATAACAAAAATAATAAATCTCCAGGCAGCAACTGACAGAACGAGAGGACACAGTCTTAAGCTGTGCAAAGGATAATATAGGTTGGATATTAGGAAAAAGATTTTTACAGAAGGGGTGATAAAGTATTGGAATGGTCTGCCTGGGGAGGTGGTGTCACCATCCCTGGATGTGTTTAAAGAAAGACTTTAAGGATGTGGAACTCGGTGCCATGGTTTAGTTGAGATGTTAAGGCTGGGTTGGACACGATCATCTTGGAAGTCTCTTCCAAACTAGGGATTCTGTGATAATCCACAGAACAAACAAATATATTTTTTCAAAAATATATATACTTTGAATAAATATAAAAATATATATATATTTTCAAGGGCCAGTCCTTTATAACCCACATAACTATATATCAACCCCTTTCCACGAGCAGCAAAAAACCATCAGACAATACCTGTTTCATCTGTCCTTCTGACACTCCCCCTCTGTAGTAGATGATCCTCGTGGGCTTGAAACGAGTGGATTTGTAGAACTGGATCAGCAGCTCCCGCACCATGTTGGTGAGGTCCTGGATGACCTCCTGGCTGTAGAGCAGCTCCTGAGAGGTCTCCTGGCGCGAGGTCTGCACGCGCACCGTGGCGCAGTAGCGGCTGGGGTGCCCGTCCATGCTGCCCACCACGGCCGCGATGGACGGCTTCTTCCCGTCCCCGGCCGGAGGGTGGGTGACGTCTGCTCCCAAAAAGATCACTGGCTGCTGGAACACTGAGGGCCTGTTGGGTAAGATTAAGGGTTATTAGTTAGAATCACAGAATTCCAGAAGGGTTTGAGTTGGGAAAGATCTGAAAGCCCAGCCAGTTCCACCCTCTGCTCTGGGCAAGGACACCTTCCACTATCCCAGGGTGCTCCAAGCCCTGTCCAACTGGCTTTGAACACTACCCAGGGATGAGGCAGCCACAGCTTCTCTGGGCAACCTGTGCTAGGGCCTCACCACCCTCACAGGGAACAATTTCTTCCTAATCTCAACCCTAAATGTACTCTCTTTTAGTTTGAAGCCATTACTACAGTCCCTCTCCAGCCTCCTTGTCACGCCCTTCGGATACTGCAAGGTGCTGTGAGGTTTTCACACAACCTTCTCTTCTCCAGGTTAAATAACCCCAGTTTCCTCACCCTGACTTGAGAGAAGTGGCCTCTTACCAACTCATAACAATAAATAAGAACAGCAAAAAGTAAGAGGGCCAGGAACAAAAAAAATTACAGCTGAGGAAGGTGCATCCAAAGCACTGAACAGAATTAAAACCTGTGAGAGTCTTTAAGGGCAAAATTCTCTGCCTCCAGCACTTACAGTCCAGAAAGAACAGAAAGTGACAAGGACAGGATCAAAGGCAGACCAAGTTACAAGCATTGATTCCAAGTCACTCCTCCTCGCTCCTTCTCTTTCAATTTGGATGCAAACACAGGATGCTTTTGAAGGTTGCAAGAGGAAAAGGTACATCGAGTGAATCCAAAGGCAGGAAAGAGACAGGAAAAAAACCTTGGTGAGTTTGGTAGCTCTGACTGCTGGATGGATCTGACTCCCCTTGGCTCAGGGCTTACTGGGAACACTCCAAATGCAGACATATCCTCCACTGTCCTCTCCAGACTGTGGGAATTTCTAAAGCGTGTTTTATTTTGAAAAGTATCATTTTAGCAAATACAACAAAACAACACCATTTTCCTTGACAATGCAGACATTACAAAGAGCTTTTGATTAAATCTCACCTTTGATGAGGTACCAGCACATTGTTGATTCCTCCGAGCTTGGCGTTGATCTTCAGACACAGGTTGGACAGTGTTTGTGGTGAGGTTTTGACCACATTCTTTACCTGAACACATTGTGTGGCCATGCCTAGAAGAGTATCTCCGACCCGCTTGACTTCAGCTGTGACAGAAAATAAGGAAGTGGTTCCTGCTTGCTCTTACTTTTTTTCAAATGTTACTGTAATTCAGATCCTTGAAACTTCACTGACAAAGGTTCAGTTTGCTATTTGATAATACACAACTTCAACCAGGCCTGACAAACCAGCTCCAAAACACCCTTTTAAAGAGAACCCATTGCCTCCTCTGCCTCCTTCCTGCCGCCCACTTGCAGTACAACTCCTGGTCACTTTACAGCTCCTTCGCCATACCATCACTTTACAGCCCCTTCTCCATACCATACACAGGTGTCTTCCCAGGCAGAATCACCACGATGAGCTGCAGGCCAACATAAGTCAGCTTTAAGTGTTTGAACATGGGCTCCACGCTGTCTGCACCCTGGGCATACTTGCAGAAGCAGGGCTGGCCCTGGATGGGCATCCCGGCGTCCTTGGAGATCTTGCGCAGCTGGTCTGTGAAACTCCTGAAATAGAAGTGGATTTGTTCTGTCCTTTTCACTATGGTTCACTCCTCAGTTTTATCAACCAGATCTACACTGTTTCTGCTATTTCACAGCACTACAGTAATTATTTTTTAGCAATTCTATCCCCGTCAGGAACTCACTAATACGACTCTAATCCTCTCTGAGGAAGGTCATCAGCTTCTGTAATTTTACAAGCCTTACAGAAACAGACTTTTGAGATGAACATCCTAAGGCAGACTCCCAAACTAATACTGATGCTCTGGTATATTTTTACTTATCCACCTAATTTATCTGGGCATTATTGCAGCCACGATTTTTACCAATCAGTGGTTCACAGAACCTCTTTCTTTAGGATTCTGTAGAGTAATCTGAAGGGCAGGGGAAAATCAATTTTTACCCCATATCACCTTTCAGAAACATGAGAAAAATACACCTTGAAATAGAAACCTGAATAAATAGGAAAATACTTACTTTAGCAAGTCTTCCCTGCATTGTTTTTGAGGAGCAAAACAGGCAACAGCCCAAACTTTAATCTCAATGCCAGCATAGAACTGTTTCCCTCTCATGTCCCACACACCTTGGTTTGGTGTGGCCACAGTCTTGTTCTAGGCAAAAACCAAAGGCAAATTAGAAATCAAGTGCTGCTCTAGTTTGACTGTAGCCAACAGAGGAAGCCTGATGAGAAGATGCACAAAACACCTCATGAATTTCAATAACCTCAGGATAAGGAGTTTTACAAGACATGAAGGAAACTCACCCTGCCTCCATACTGCAGCATTGGGGCTGGCAGAACTCTGCCTGTCAGTTCTGTCATTTCGTTATGGACAACAATTCCAAACTCCTTCAGATATGGATCAGGCCCACCAACCATACTGTTACTCTTTACCTGGGGACAAGACAAATATTGATGTCACTACACTAAAGCTTCAGGTGATTCTGCTCTCTTTGTCATTAACAGCCTTTCTGTTTAGAAGGATTTGTTTCAACCAAGACAGATTTTCTAACTCCTGTCTTGGTCACTCTGCTCAACGTTACCTGCTCCAATGCTCTGGAAAAGCCATGAGAAGTGACACACACAGACTGTGCAGCTGGAAAAATACTCACCAGTCTGCTGATCTCCTCCTGCCTGTCTGGGGCAGACCTGGCTGTTGCTTTTATCATGGTCGAGGTCTGATTGTCTGTGAGCTTCTTGATGCACCTCTGGCCAGCCACGATGTTACACACCTGCACAGGAGGAGGAAGAGGTGCTGTGACACCATTTAACATGGGACACCCCACAGTGCAGGACTCTGATCCTTACCTCCAGTGGCAGGTACGTGTGTTTCTGCTCCTGTCCCACTTGGAGACAGGGCAGGTGAGGGTATTTCAGCTGCAGACTGTATTTCTGCTTAAAATACTGAGCTACTGTGCACTCCATGGCCTGCCCATTCTCCAGCTGCAGAGGGAACCTAGAAATGACATTTGTTCTGGTTAGATTTCATCATTTTTTTTTAAAGGAAGAAATGGTATGAAAAACCTATTCCAGACTATCTTTAGCAAATCTGTGTTTTCCTTAGTCACTGGATCTCTTCTCAATGAGAAGATTTTAGACTATATACTGAATTTCTCATATTTTAGCTATTTTAAAAATAGGAGCTTTTGATAACTGTATTTAAAAGCCAGGATATAGCTCAGTTTTCCTGGGTTGAAGGAAATAAAACAGTAGGTAAACCCCACATTATTCCTCTGCTCCACTAAGACGAAACATTCCTGTAAAGCCACACAGCTGCTTCACCTCCAGAATCAACTATTCCTGCATAAACAATATACCAAATATATTCCAGATATATTTAATAGGTTGAAGATATTAAAAACTGTCAGGCAGTGCTTGATACATACGTCTGGTGACTGGCTGGTCGCCGGGTGACATTGCAAACTCGGTATTTTCTCTTCATCTGGCCACAGTGGGTAACCTCTACTTTTAGACCTGAAAACCCAACAGAAAATAAATTCAGGGACAGGAATCACCTTTGAAGAGGATGAAGGCAAAAAGGAACAGCCCAGTTCTCCATGTGCCTTGCAAATTTTCATTACAACATAGTATGAGCAGGTTTCAGTGTTTTCTTGCAGCAGCTTTACGACAAGCTTTTACCTCTGATTTCTTTGGTAAACTTGACACGCTGGGAGTCTGTCAGAGGTTTGCTTTGTTCACTGATGTTCTGGATGTCCAAGACCTCGCACATGAACTCAATGATAGGCTGGGCACGATAGAAAGCAGTCGCTGACACTAAGATAAAAAGACAGGACAATTAACTGGGAGGCACAAAGAGCTCTGTTACACGAGTGAGACAGAATCTCCTACACACCATCGATGTTGAGCATCATGTTCCACATGGCAGGACGGACCGACTGGTGGAAGCCAAACCAGACCTCCCTGCCCCCTCCCAGGGGGTGGTAATAACCTTCAGGAGGGGAGAAAAAGGAGCGACCCACAGGGGTGTACCTGAAAAAAAAAAAAAAAAAAAGAAAATTAATGCTCTCATCATTTCTTTCTGATACACTTTTTACATTCACACCTATGGTATGTAAACCACATTTCTACAGCATGTTATAATGGTCAGAGCTGACTTGTGGCAAGCACACAAAGCCTTTTCTGACAGTACAGCTGGAAAGGGTACAGCAAATTCCTGTTAGAAACATGACCAGCAGACACAAGGCCTTAGTTCAGATCACATTTCCCTATTCTAGTGCAAATTTGTAAGGTAGGTGTTGAATTACGTGGCTGTATCCTTCATCCCTTCTACCACAGGAGTGTAATGGGCAGCAGAGCAGAAGCAAGGAATAACAAACACCAATGTTAAGATGGACAGAAGACATACCCAGTCAGGGAGGCCCCACAGGTACCCACCTCATGGAGGGAAGGTGCCGTGTGATTACGTCCAGTGCCTGTACAGAATCTTCAGGAACTTCATTCAAGTGCCCTGCCAGAGCTTCCAGCAACATCTGAAGGCTGACAACTGACACCCACTGAATGGAAACCTTAAATGTCTGGTCCTTTCCCTCTCCTGGAAGTGTAACCTCCATATCCACCTGCCACAGGGGCAAGAAAATTAACCACAAGCTTTTGTTATGGATTGCAGACAGACACAACACTCAGCAATGATACAGTTTTCTCCTAGGTGTCCTTTGAATCTGTATTTTTGATTATTAGTTTGTGTAATGACCTTAAAATATTACAATTGGTTCCCTCAGGACTTTGAAAGTTTGTCATTTATTCATCTGAGAAACTGCACTGAAGCATCGTTAAATGTAAATTTTAAGCAGTAATTAGTATGGTGACATCAAAGCTCTGGAAAACGGTGAGTCATTTTTTTAAGTCAGCCAATTAATAACAAGATGTTTTGTGAACAAAATGGGAAGGCAAGAAAACCTTTTGGTCAAAAAAGAGACTTGCTGTGAAACACAAATCTCAGAGTTCTGGCACAGCACCTGGCATGATTCTCACATCCCACAGCCCAGAGGGTAACTGTGAACTCATCCTGGACATCCCCCAAGGCACAGCAATGACCAGATCCCTTGGGAGTTCAGTAGATGGGGTGAAGTTTTGTTTTGAGCTGGGGTCCACAAGCAAGGCAGGAACAGCTGATCTGGTTGTTCCCATGGAACAGCACAGATCTCCACAGCTCAACCAAATCCAACCAGAGTCATTGTCAACTACAACGACTTCATCATTCAGCAACAGAACAGGAAAAAGGGAAAAGGGAAGTTCCCATCAGGGTGAAAGAAAAATAGTCTCCTTGCAGCTATAACAGCACAATGTTGTTCTCATGTCTCGTGATATTCTGTAGCTGAAGAACTGGGAATTCGAAACCCAAAGACACAAACTTCAGTAAAACACCAGTGAGCTCCTAGAGACCCTGACTGGTCACATCTGTCATTTCCAAGACTACATCAATACATGTGACAGCATTTTGGGTTAATGTCAATAAAAGAACACTTTTCAAATGACACTGTACCAGTTTTCTTGTGGAAACTTAAAGCAACACTTACTCTGTCCCTGCCAATGGGTAAGGGGTGTGCCGTGTACATGTTCCGCTTCCCATCGTACCCGGGCTGCCGATCCCCAAATATCTGCATCTTGAAGTGCCTCACCATCGTATCCACCACCTCCCTAGGCAGTGATTCATTGAGTTAAGTGGAAGAACAGAAAATTCAGTAATGGGCTTACACAATTTAAAATTCTTTTTTTCACTTTTTCTTAAAGGAGCAAGATGTTAAAAACAATAATGCACAAAAGCACCCCCAGGTCACACCAGAAGCTGTGAATGTCATCTCCAGGTTAAGACACCCAAGTGGCACACAGGTATCTGTGCTGTCAGCAGAGCTATAGCCAAAACAAGCAGAGGAACCTGGAGAGATGTTCACAAACAGGAGCAGACACAAGCACCTGCCTTGGGGTGGGTGGGAATGCTCTGTGGATTGATCCACGTGTGAACTCCAAAATCTACAAGCTGAAATGCCTCCCCTCAGCTGCCACACGTTTGTGTAACAGACTGTGGAACAATTACCAGGGACATTGACTTGCAGACTGTAAAATAAAACCAGCTGGAGGTCAATGCTCAGTACATTTCCCAGAGCCTTCCAGATTACAGGCCAATTGCAAGAATATTACAGTTCACTGAAAAGCAACTGCTGACCACAGTACAAACACAAACAGGCCTTTAGCAGATGAAGAATTCCTAGGACACACAGACTCCTTACATTCAGGTATATACACTTAATTTAAATCAATAAACCTTTATTAAGTAACTCCTACCTGTTGACTCTTCGGGGGCGTTTCTCTGGTTTGATATCTACATCATAGTGATAAACATCAATCTTGGGGATCTGAACCTGGAAGTGGTTGGCCAGCAGCCGGATGGGTTTCCCAACAGTGCCCAGGCCTGGGCGGCGGGGCGGCTGGAAAAGGCTTGTTGGGGGCCCTAGGAAAGTCAAATAAATATGTATGAGATGTGATGGCTCACTCCATGCACCCCTCAGGTGTGCTATGGGTGACTTTTTGACTGGGCAGGAAGAAAAGCTTTCTGAGGGTGTAAACAGAGGCATTTAAAGAGGTTCAGCCTTCCAGCTGCTCAGAACTTCAAGGTAAAAAAACGTGTTCCCTAAAGCATGTATAGGTAGGTGCCATAAATAATTCTTATAATTTTAGTGGCATTTATTCATGACTGTGGTTAAGAACTTCACAGAGTCCTGAGAGGGAATGCAACCATACAGATATTATGTATTTTCACGTAATGCTAAGATAAATACATCTCTAACTCCATTTCTAAAAGAAACCAACAACCACAAAAGCCACATTTTGTCATTGTTTTCATTACAGGCTTAAAGTTCAGATGTCAATGATCCAATGTAAAATTCCAATGTAAAGACAAGAGTGAGGAAAAGTTTAGGCTTTTCTCTAAGTAGAAGGATAGGGGAGAAAGCATTAGACAGGTACGGACTCCTACAGAAATGGAAGAGATATTTTATTGGGAGAAAAGAGGAGCTTCAGGAACAGATCTAAGGAGGAAGTTATTAGAGGCCTGGAAGCATTACTCACATGCAAGCTAGTCACTAGGGAAGCCTTTAGTTACCCTCCTCAAAGTGTTAAGATCTGAGATACCATGTTAACGAGATTAAACTGACTATTTTTTAAATCGATCAGAGCCTCCGCTGACACTGCACATAAAGCAAATGACATTGGTATATTTTCATGGGTTTGTCTATATCTGAGCAGAGCTCAGTGTGATCAAAGTGTCTTCCCTCTGTTGTAGAGTAGCAAAAGAGAGGGCAAGCAGTCTCACTAGAATGCAATAATAAACCTATCATAAAACTTAGGGCAAATTTAGCATTATAACCTGACAGCATCCATGTAAGTCAAAGTCTCAGAGTTTGTACCAGGAGAGAGGAGAGGTAGGTGACTCCTATTTGGGTACACTTCAGGGTGCAGCAATAAACTTTAACACAACCATAAACTAAACTCAGGACCAAATCCCAGGAGATTCCACACTGGATTTAAAAGACATCCATTGGCTACTGCATTCCCAAATACAATTACCAACCTGAGGACACTTGCTCTGGAATATTTTTAAGCAGAAGGGACACAGAGCATGTAAGAAGCTGAAGCCCACTGCCATGTCAGCTCTGCAAAGCTGCAGTGGCAGGGGGCTGCTGGGGACAGCCACCCCACAGGACACGTTCCTGGCTCGGCACCCACCTGACAGATCATGCTCTGTCACGGTCAGACCAGTTGTGGGGGTACAGTTAGTGTTTAAAAAGACTACAGCTGCCTTGACAAGCATGAATCATTGAGGGCAATCAAAGTTTGCTGTGCTTATTTGGATACGAGAGATGATCCATTAATCCCATGCTAATTAGTCTGAAGGAAGTGCAGGCCCTGACCTCCTGCAAGAGATTAAATGACAACTATATTTACCCATTTTCCTCCTTTGGTATTGACAAGTTCTGCAAACACGCCCAGCAACGCTGCCCTCTGTTCTGACCAAAGGAGATAAAACTTACGTTTCCTCTTTCCTAAAGTTATTTCTCAAAGCATTCTAGAGAATCAGCAAAAAATTGTTTTCCCATTTGAAGCCTGGCTGCCCTGGCATCACAGGACTCTTATCTGATCAGTCTGACTAGGGTTGTATGTGCTGTTATATTTTAATTTCTCTTACCGCACAACCATCATGCACTAATCATCTCAACCCAATTGCTTCAGACAGGAAGCAGTTTTCAAAACTGAAAGAGGATCTGCTTCTCCAGCTGGAACTCAGGGAGGCCACGATACATCACACACATACAGCAGGCTCTGAGTCAGCCCTCACTACCTCAAACTCTGGATTCTTCTGGAATTGCACCTTTGTGTCAATAAACGTTTCCTATCACACCAAAATTAACATCACTTCGCTTTTACCGATCGTTTGAATGGGAACTTGATGGGTCAGGTGTACAGGCCACTGAGGGCTAGAAATACATCCCGCAGGCATTTGATGAGAGAATAATCATGGAATAAGACACAAGCAGGAAAGCACCACATGCAAAAAACCCACCAATATTTAAGCGAAGTTTGTTAAAGAAATAAACAGCCGTATGTATTTTCAGACACTATCATCTTAAACTCTCAGCAATGGCTCAATGTCAAATATAAAACTTATCACTGCACAGGTTGCAGGGCGCGCATCGCTGTGACACTTACAGCCCTGCCTGTCCCCGTCCCCTCGCTGTCGCTGTCCCGCTCCCAGCCCCGTCCCGTTCACCGCGGGCAGGGTGAGCCGCGTCCCCCGGCAGCAGCGGGGCCGTGAGGGCGTCCGCAACCCCCGCGCAAAGTTTCGCGACCCGCTGCGGCTCCTCCGCACCGGGCAGCGCCGGCGGCTCGGAGCGGGCCCCGGTGCTGCCGGGGAGC
>JANPWX010000162.1:177762-209003 GCA_024734555.1 Trochalopteron elliotii | reverse complement strand
CCGCCCGCGGGAGCGCGCACGCCGCCCGCGCGACCCCGCGGCCGCAACAGGTGACGGCTCTGAATCACGGAATCCCAGAATCCCAAAATATTAAGGGTTTGAAGGGACCTCTGGAAATCATCCAGTCCAACCCCCCTGCCAAGGCAGGGTCACCGGAGCAGGTGACAGGAACGCCTCCAGGTGGGTTTGGAATGTCTCCATGGCCCTCCCTGGACACCTGTTCCAGCGCTCGGCCACCCTCAACAGAACAGAAGGAAGTTCTTCATCATGTTAAGGTGAAATACTGTGGGTTTGTTTATGGCCATTGCTCCTCATCCCGTTGCTGGGCACCAGCGAAAAGATCCTTTTCAGTGGTGCCCAGCAACAGGGTGAGGAGCAATAGCCATAAACTAAAACACTTCCTCAGCGTAAGGATGGACTTTCCATGAGAGTGGCCAAGCACTGGAACAGGATGCCTCAGTAGAGGTGAGAGCTGCTGCCCCTCGGGCACCAGGAAGGAGGGAATTGTCTGTACCTCTCCTGTTCTGCCCCAAAACCCGACCCCTGCTTGCAGGTTTAATAATTAACCCAGAACTCCAACAAGCACCATGACAGCTACTCTGATGGTGCCTGCCTGGCCAGAGTGGTGCTGCTCCAGCTTCACCACTCCTCCACTGCTCCCCAAAACCAGGGAGATCTCCCTGCTCAATTAATGACACCCTGAATAACTCCCAGTACCAGCTAAACAGCCTCAGTGGGGTTTAAAACACCTGTCAGGTGAGCCACAGCACTGAACCTCTCAGGGTTGTGACCACCAGCCCGTGAGGTGCTCTGTGGACACAGAAAGGCTGATGATCCATGAGGGCTGGAGATCCACGAGTCGCTGGCACAATCGTGGGCATCACCCAGGAGCTGCCTGGGAAGCATTGGCAGTGGGAACCCACTGTGTTCCACTGACCAAGGTGTTCAGCTCCTGGGGTGAACCTTGCCATGGCTCTGTCTCCTTATCCTCACAGACAATAAATTTCTCCACTGTTAAAGAGACAACACTTCCAGCCGTGTGCCATTAAATAAAGGGCCTAGGGACTTTTTGCCTTTTTAAGCAGTTTACACTATTTTAGCAGGCTGCTCCCTTGTGCACCCTCTGGGTTCTGTTTAACCAACAGCTCTCTGGTGACTCACCAAAAAATCAGAAGTCAAAACATTTTATAAATAATAAATGCTAAGTCCACTTTATTTGCCTTTTTTAACCTGTGGGACTGATATTTTCCAAGTTAAAACATCAAAATCTATTTTAAAATGCAATGAAATCTGGGATACTCATATGGATCTGAGATTCTCTCATAATTCCCTGACAGCAGCTGATGAACACCTGAGGAAAAACCAGTTTTACCAGACCAGTAACAAAACTCCACAGTGTCTGGCAACATTTCAATGTTATTATTCAGCATATCTATGTATAAAAAACACGTATGTAGGGCTGCAAAAATTGTACTTTAAAAAAACCTCCCACCAAAGATACAATCTCTCTCAAGAAATTTGCAACACAAAGGCTCAGTCCTGTAAAATGTTGAGTGTGATAACTAAAGCCTTTACTCACTGCATTATAGATTCAATTAACTTGACAATTATTACACATATATTGAGAAATCCCAACTGCCACAGCAGTCAGAACCTTATTTCTCTATGTTAATTCACCCTTATATTGAAAACAGCCACATTTCCAGGGGCAAGGCTGGATTTGGGAATGACAGATCAGAGTTATGACAGGATTAGTTCTGAGGATTTCCTTCTAAACACCTCATCTGTTACAAGCTGGGAAAGAAGTATGTTGTTCAGTAAAAAACAGATTCCTAAACCAGCTTTTATAATATAAACGTCTTAATATGGGGCTTGATCCAGTGCTAAAAGTCTGTATTACATTTAGAACCTCCTTAATGGCAAACATTTTACCTGTTCTGTGGCTGCCTCTGTGTGCCAGGTATGAGTAACAACCCAGGATCAGAACTTACCTAATAAGGCCAATATTTTTGCCAACTTTTCCTTGTCAGCTGACTCTGACTCTCATCCTGATGCAGCAATGAAAGTACAGCCCTGAGGAGGTGTGTTTGTGCAGAGCCAGCATCTGTCCCCCTGTTACTAAACACTAATTATTAAAATTACTAATTACTAATTACTGCAGCTCCTGCAGCAGCTAGAAGAAAGCAGAACTGTGGTGTTTGTGTTGGGGTTTCATGGACATTTGCTTTTCTCACTTCCTCTGTTCTCAGGCTTGTTGGTTCCATGGGAACTGTCGTGGTAGATCAGTGCATCTGCTTCTTGTCCCTGATGAAACCATAGCTGGTAGGAAACACCCAAAAAACTGACTAAACACACCAAAACACCTTTTTTTTTTTACCCCTGGGCTTGCCTTCAGTGATAACAGATTCCCACTGGGTGACTTGGAAGGTCAAGTACTTGTACTTGACTGCAGCAGTATATTCTACACAGTAACTGCAATGATGAAAAAAGTGCCAAATACCCCCAATTATAGATCAGAACAGGGTCCCTGGCACTCACCCCAGCTCAGGGCTCACCCTCCAGCTACTTACAAAAGAACTACAGAACTAGACATAGCAAAAATGGAAAAAGTAGAATATTCTCATACTTGGATTGACTCTGGACTAGAATATCCCTGTATGGACCATCCCCCTTCCAGCTGGACTCGATGATCCTTGTGAGTCCCTTCCAACTTAGAATATTCCGTGAAATCTGTGAAGTATGAAGTAATTTGCATCTGTTGAGTAGTTCTTCATTGACTTACGTGTTTTCACTAAATTTTTCTGGCTTCAGAAGCCTTTCTTCCCTAAAGGAGCGTTAAGCAGCAAGGTTAAGTAAAGAAGTCATTAAGCAACTACATAATGAGACTTGATGACTTGTCAGAGGTAAAACTTAAATCCTCTGTATGTAGAGGGAATATTCAGAAATTCAAGGGAAAAATTGAAATAATTTACCCAAAAGGTTGGAACCTTCATTCATCTAACGTGAGTGGGATTGGCTCAGAGTATATCTGTACAGCAGCCAATGGAAAATGCGTGTATTTTATTCTGTAAATAGGACACTGCTGACAGTAATAGCTTTGTGTATCTAATATCCATGAGCTCGACTCGTGTGCTCTCACTCGCACGCTCACCCGGAGACATGACATGTAGCATATCCCGAACATCGAAACGAAACACAGGCTCTGTTTAACCCATGAAACCAACGTGAAATGTTTTGGCAGCAGAGCCCCGTTCCCACAATGTCGATTTACAGAGCTTTAAGTTCCCGGGCCCTTCACGGCCCCTCCCAGCTCCTCACTTCTCCTCACGTCCCCTCTCGGTCCCTCACGAGCAGTCTCGTGCCCTCACGACTCCGCTCAGTCCCCCACGTCCTCCTCCGCTCCCGACGTCCCCTCGTGTCCCCTCTCGTCCCGTTTCGGCCCCTCACGTCCCCTCACGACCCCTCATGTCCCCCCATGGTCCCCTCACGGCCCCGCCTCAGCCGGGGCGCTGGGAGCACCCCCACCGCAAGGCGGCGCAATAGTGCGTGCCGGCGGCCTGAGAGAGGGAGCCGCGATTGGTCCATACAGAGGGGCGGGGCTCTATGGAACTCCGCCCAACAAAGCGGCCGGGGGCGGGGCCGACGGAGCTGTTCTGGGCAACCATTGGATGATCCCAGAGCGGGGCGGGGCCAGGGCAGCGCGCGAAGGCTCGAAGCGGTCCCCGGGCGGCGGGAGCGCGGGCGGGCCATGGCGGCGGTACCGGTAACAACGGAGGGCCCCGTTGAGGTGAGTCCTGCCGCTCCCCTCCGTTCGGCATGGCCGGCCGGTTGCTGACGGCGGAGGCAGCTCGCGGCGGCCTGCGGCCTTGCGGGTCCTTGGGCTGTGGCGAGGTGGAAGGCCCGGGAGGGACAGCGAGGGAGGTGGCGATTCCAGTAACCGTTCTGGTACGGTGCCTTTTCGGGTAGCAGTGCCGGTGGCGATGCCAGTAGTCACCAGCCACCCCTGCCCGCCGCCCTTGATTGCGGGCGGTCCCGCGCCGTCACCGGGCTCGCCCCTCCCGGCAGACTACAGATCCCAGGATGCCCCTTGCCCGCCCTGCCGGCCGCGGGGCACGCTGGGAAGGCCGCACTCAGCCGGTCTCCGCGGACGCGGTGCATGCCGGGAGGGCGGCTGGGCCCGCGGGGACGGGGGAAATAAATAATAAATAAAATAATGAGTTAAGGTCGTTAAGACTAAGAATAAATAAATAATAAAATAATGAGTTAAGGTCGTTCATTCTGAATTCAATCACATCTGGCAATGTCAATTGTGCTGTTGATGTGCAAACTCGCACGTATACTACCCTATATGTGAACAGTCATTTGTATTGATAAATATGATCAATATCAACAATAATAATAAATACGTAAATATCAACATTGATTGTTAGAATATAAGGAGAATGCATGTGGATTTCATTGTGTGTGAGGGCTTAGCCAAGGTTTTGGAATTAATTTGGATGCCAGCAGTCAGGACTCCATAAATAATATTTACCTCATTACAAAAAATCATGTTTTGCTTTGTAGCTTCCACTGCCAGATTTGAACCCAGACTTGCAGAAACCCCTGGACAGCGACTCTGACAGCGGCCAGGGCAGCTGTGAGACAGCCTCCCCAGGTCCCCTTGGCAAGAGCACAGTGTCCTTTGAGGACAGAGGTCTGTAACACTTTCATGAATTGTTTTTCTCCAGCGCTACTTTTTTTTTTTCATAAATACCTTTTAGGAGGTTGTCACTGCTTGATCTGTAGGAATCCAAACTCTTGTTGCTCGGAATGTGAGCAGGCATCTTTAAACCTCTGAGGAGTGTTTTTTGAGCTATAGAAAGAAAAAGACTGAATGGGATGTGTCTTAATTACTTATTCACTTTCTTTGCTATTTTGGTTAATCTATTTCGTGTAATTTTTATTAATGTGTCAAGGCAAGACACTACAATGAAGGGTTTTGAGCTTTCCCTTTTTTTAAATGTTAAAAACCTTTCCCATCAATTTGGGTTAATTAAATGCTGTTCTCTGGGGAGAAGTGGGTTTTGACAAGTCGAGTTCAAGCTCATTTACTGTAGATGGTGACATATGTCAAATGTAACCTGTGTAAATCTGGTTGTTTGTTAATTAACTGATGGCACCTTCCTTTTTTATTTTCATGTGTTTTGCCAGATTCAGAAGAAGAAATTTTTGTGCGTAAAAAAGCAAAAAACCAGAAGGTGCTTCAGGACAGTGAGAGCGACGAGGGGGAGGATGGAGGCTCATCTGTGCAGGAAGATGCTTTGGCTGGAGACAAGGAAAATGAGGAGGAAAAGGAGAACATTCCTGCTGAAAAGAACAAGAAATCCCATCGGGTCCACCTGGCTCTGCTGGACAGTGATGACAGTGACACTGGTGACCGGCTGCAGATTGAAAACCTTGAAACAGGCAAGATATCTGGCCTGCCTGAGGGTGAGCTAGAAGAGGAGAGACCTCTAAAATCTGGGAAAAAGTACAGAAAACATAAACGTAAACATGACATTGAAGAGGAGCCAGCAAAAGAAGCTGTAGCAAAATCCAGAAGAAGGAAGCAGAAGGAGAAAATAATGGAGTCCATTAAACAGCTGAGGAAAGAAAAGAAGCCTGTGACAGAGGTGGGTATTTTGGCAGAAAACCTCAAAGAATTTCTCAACTAAATTTTGTTTTCTCAATATTTCAATATCTCAATATTTCAAATTCTCAATATCTCAAAATTTCTCAATTTATTTTTGCCTGTGGTTATTCTGTTCCAAAGCTTCAGTATTGTGTCCACATTCCTGCAGCAGGTTTGGGATCCACAGGGATCCATGGAACACCATGCAAATCTAACCTGCAAAGTCTGCAGGTTCATTTCAGCTAAATTACATTAAATTTGCAGTTTAAGGAAGTACAAAACCTAATGCTTGACGATTTAATGCCATTTTAAGTTAATGTCAACTGAAGGGACCTTCTGAAAGGAATCACATGAATATTTTATTCTTCTGGAAGCAGGTGGATGGCAGTGAGAGGCTTACCTTCAATGACAGTGGATGTCTCCTGGATGACAAGGACCTCTTTGATAATGGCTTGGAAGAGGAGAATGATCAAGCCGTTGAGGATGAAGAGTCCCTAGAATCTATACGAGCAGCTGTGAAAAACAAAATAAAAAAATACAAGGTACCAGTTGACTGTGATACAGAATTATTGTAAATGTACTCTCTTTCAAACTGATATAGGTTTAGATTAGATATTGGGTAGAAGTTGTTCCCTGTGAGGGTGAGGAGCCCCTGGCACAGGGTGACCAGAGAAGCTGTGGCTGCCCCTGGATCCCTGGAAGTGTCCAAGGCCAGGCTGGACACTGGGGCTTGGAGCAGCCTGGGACAGTAGAAGGTGTCCCTGCCCATGGCAGAGGGTGGAATAGGATGAGCTTTAAGGTCTTTTGCAACCCAAGTCATTCCATGATTACTGGATTTTGTAGGAATTTGTACCTGAGCAGGTTCTAAAACTCTTTGACCGTGGTGGAGTTGTACTGCTGTGGCAGAAGAGAGGAGAGCATACTGTTTTTTTTGCTTTTAAAGATGTAGGAATGTTGTCCTGGCAAATTAAAAAGATAATGCTGGAGTAGGAGCTTTGGAATCTGCCCTTGTATGGGGTTTGTGCTGGTTTATGAGTACACTTGCTGGCTTTGCTGACCAGTGGTAGTTCTGTACAGTTATTTGTGATGTGTTTGCCCTTGATAGTGCCAGTGTATCAGTAGAAATAGTTTAATTTCTTCTTATGCTCCATAGAACAAAGAACGTTTTCCTGACGATGAAGGCTACAAACATGTATTTGATGAGGAGAATGAGGAGCCTGTATTAAAGGAGCCAAAAAGGAAGGTGAAGTCTTCATCTTTTTAAAGCTCTGTATTGTTGTTTGTCGTGACGAAAATGGTTTTGTATGCACAGTGTGGTTTTATTTGTTTGTTTTTTTTAACTGGTGCTTTATTCTGACTCCTTTCTGTTTGAAAGGGGAAAATAAGCTATTTAAGAAGTAGACAAAGAGCCCCATGTTTTGTTTCCTGGCTTCAGAAGCCTTTCTTTTCTCCCCTTAAGGAGCGGAAAGCAGCAAGGTTAAGTAAAGAAGCCATTAAGCAACTACACAGTGAGACCCAACGACTTATTAGAGGTAAAACTTGAATTCTCTGTATGTAAAGGGGTATAAACTGTTCAGAAATTCAGAGGAGAAATTGAAAGAATTTACCCAGAAGGTTAGAGCCTTCTTTGACCTAACATGACTTATTGAGGGTTGAAGGGTGCAAGACCATTTTTACTGAAGGACCTGTTAAAGGTATTTTTGTAACTAATGAAAATAAAGATACTTGTTATCAAATAAAGGGCTCAGATGATGTTTTAAATCTTCTCTCACCATCTTTCTCTGGCAGAATCATCTGTGTCTCTCCCATACCACGTGCCTGAGGCCAAAAGTGTTCATGACTTCTTCAAGCGCAGACCTCGACCCGCATGTCAAGGAAATGCCATGGCCCTGCTGAAGTAAGGACTTAAACCTTCCTCATCCAATTTTTTCATGAACTTTAAGCATCTATAGCTTTTCTTTTGAGGATAACTAGACTTTCTTAGGCTCCTTTAAATCCATAAAAGTAAGAAATTAGGAGAATGTCATTGCTAACATCAGCCAGTGCTGCTCTCTTGACAGAGTCATACTGTTGGAGTGATCAGGGCCAGGAGTAACTCATATGAAGGAAGCTTGCTGATGCAGGGTTACTTTAATGGGATTTAACCCCAATATTTTACCTGGACTGTTTCTTCTCTGAGTAATGTGTAGTAAAATACTGAAGCTACAGTAGCCACAAAATCCCTCAAGAATTTCATACTGTCATTCTTAACCAGTACAAAGCTTTAACACTTCCTTAAGTTCTTATAATTAAGTTTTCCAAATTTCTGTCCTTTACCTCTTCCTACACATTATTGACAATAATTAGGAAATTATTTCTTCCTCACAGTTTGTTCTCAGCCTTATCTCCTTTCACACTAACCATGGGTGATATGTTTCTTTCTGCCTTTGTTAGGTCCTCTAAATACCAGCTGCCCCTAAATGAAGAACCTGCAGCCATTGGAAACTTGAGCAAGGATTGCAAAGATGGGCCAGTGGAAGGTGATCAGTCAGCAGCTGCTGAACCAGAAATGAGCCTGGGCAGAGATGTTGATGTTTCTGTGACTGAGCCTCTTGCTGCTGAAGGGAAGAACTTGCAAGAGGACTGTGCTGGGCAGCCCACACAGGATAGGGAGGATTCTCCTGCAGTTGCAGGGATTGTAACTGATGATAACACAGAGGAACAACAGCTCTCCAACTGCCTGAGCACTGACTGTGATGAGCAAAAGGAGAATGAAATCCCTCCAGCATCTGGAGATGCCCTCGTGGAAAGAGGGGAAACAGCACCAGATGTACAAGGTGAAACAAGCAGTCAACAAGCAGGGCCTGGACTGGTGGCACAGCCTGAAAAAGTGAGGAAATCCAAGCTGGATAAACTTCGTGAACTGGGAATAGATCTGTCCATCCAGCCAAGAATCTGCTCTGACAATGAATCCTTCATAAACCTCGATGAAGCTGATTCAAATAAAGGTATCACTTATGTTGTAGCCCTAAGCAGTGTTGATCTGAGCTTGGCTGGAAAATTCAGGAGTGTTTAGGTGATAGAAGAGTCAGGCACATTCACTTACTAGTGTAGATTCTTAAGACATGTTTAACAGAAATTTAGAATTGCCTAGGAGGCTGGGTTGGAAATGAATTGAGGTCTTGTGGACAAATGGTAGTCAATGGTAAGATAATTTAATATTAGCTAATATCAATTAAATACAAGCTACAGCAAAAATATTCTGTAGTGGTTTATTATTAGTCTAATAGAATGATTTCCCAAATATTTTAGTATTCAAGATTTAGCTCTTAAACTTGGCTTTAAACTAAACTTTGGGGGCAAAAAAAGCTCAAGACCTACTCTCACTACAACTTTTAACAATCAATGCTTTTACATGCTATCACACTGATTTAATTAATATGTATTTAAAGAACTAGAAGCCCTGAAAGCACGTTTCTTGAAGCACACTCTCCAGACATCAAAATCCAAAGCAGAACGGGCCATAAACATGAACATTATCCGTAAGGAAACGACATCTGATGGGAAAGAGGAGCTGAGAGCAGACGTGGTGCCAGCAGTTTTGGCTGCAGAGAGCCTGGAGGAAACAGTCCACACAAAGCCAGGTTGGTGGGGGAGAAGAAGAGACAAGGATTGAATTGGAAAACAGTTTTGTTTTTATTTTCCTCTCTCATGCTCTGTTTCCCAATGCTGCCCTACAAAATACAGGGGAAGGGGTCTTCATCTGTAAGATGACTGTGTATGTTCCCCCTAATGGATAGCCCTGCTTTAATGGAAAAATTCTTGGTAGACTGCTTAAATAGCAGTGGCCTGTGTTGGACAGCCTCAGTCAGATCTTTCTGACTGGTTCCTTAGATTTTTCATGCTTCCATGAAATGCTGTGGCTGCCCCATCCCTTGAAGTGTCCGAGCCCAGGTTGGATGGGGCTTAGAGCAGCCTGGTCTAGTGGAGGGTGTTCCTGCCCATGGCAGTGGTGGAACTGGGTAAACTTTAAGGTCTGTTCCAACCCAAACCCTTCCCTGAATGTTTTCCTGTGCAGGTGAAAAGCTCCAGGCCCTGAAGGCCAAGCTGCAGGAGGCCATGAAGCTCCGCAGGACCGAGGAGCGCCAGAAGCGGCAAGCGCTCTTTAAGCTGGACAATGAGGAAATGCTGGAGGAAGAGGAGGAAGAAGAGGAGGAAGAGATGACAGATGAGTCTGAGGAGGAGGAGGAGGAAGAAGGAGAAGAAGGTGATCATGAGGTCTGTATGCAACATTTTTCCATAACCTCATCAGCTTCTCCGGTTTTCTTCCTCTCCCCAATGGAATGGGACTTTTGTACACTATTTTATTGGGGAAGTTGCTGAGAATTCTTCCTAGAAGCTAAACATTTGCTATAGTTGGCATATTCAGGGTTTGGACTGTCTAACCTTGAATTCATGAGTATTTTCTTTATTTGTCTAAACTATTAAAACCAAATAGAAATATTTAAAAGATTTTGATGTCCTTTCCTCTTTTTATAAATCCTTGGCTCATTGCTGGCTGGGCCAAACAGGTCACATGCCTCACCTGGGGTAGGGTTTGCCATGACAGTAATCATTATATCTGTGCTGGGTTTGGGGATGTTTTTTAGAATTCAGAATTTCTGCTTGATGAAGCAGAGGAAGATAATGAGGATACAGAAGAGAAACACACTGAAGATGGTGATAAAGAAACTGACAAAGAATCAATTGATGGAGAAAAGCTGGAGAAACCTGAACATGGTGATTCTGTTCTAAAACATCCTTCAACAGAGTCTACATTGATGCTTTTTAAGGACAGCTCTTCAAAAATGGGGTAAATAATTCAAGCCTTAAAAATGGTGACTGAGAAATTTTAAATCTGATCAGCATGTGTAGATTTTTTTTATTTAAAGTGTCTTTTATAAGTATTTTTGTGTTACCTTGTTTTTTTTGCAATTCATCCTAAATTTATTAGAAAATACCTCTTATGAATTGCAGATATTCTCTTCCTGATGGAAAACTGGAAATGGAAGAAACTGTAGACAAAGGACCTACCAAGTTAGGTAAAGTAGAATTATTGCCCTAGATAATTGCCTTTTTTTTTTTTTTTTACTTAGCACATATAAAAGTTTCTGTTAAAGACTGGTATTCAGTATTTCTGTTCTCATTACCTGTATATAGTTATACAGTATGATTTTAAAAGTTTAGATTGATGAATAAAAGGGGGGGCTTGAAAAAACTAGAGGGAAAAAATACTGTTTAAAATAATACTGGAAGAAGTATGAAATGTCAGAAATCAGTACGATAAGTAAAAAAGTGTAATATGCATCCTGAGAGAAGAAGGAAATCCAATATGACCACAAAATGAATTTTTAGCAAGGTGTCAGTGTTGAAAAATACTATATTGAGGTTTTACTGAATTACACAGAATAAAAAAGTTAAGCACTATTTTTTTTATTTCCAGAGGATGATGATTCATTTTCTCTCCCAACACTGGCGAAGGAGAACAGCCACAACAGCAGCTTTGAGCTCATTGGCTCCATGATCCCATCCTACCAGCCCTGTAACAAACAGGCCTCGAGGGGAGGGAGCTTCTTACCTGCAGCAGGGGGATTCAGGTCACCCTCCCCAGGTTTCTTCAGAACAAGTTTTATCAGCTCTGCTTCCAAGGTGAGATTCTCAGTCCTGATCGTGTCTTACTAACACAGGGGGAAGTAAATAAATGTATTTTATTCCTGATGGTCAGATCTGTCAAAAGAATCAAACCAGACAAATGCTTTGGTATCAGTAAGATTTCAGAAGAGCAGACTGTCCCTTGGGTTTGTGTCCACATTGGAATGGATTAAAATGACATTATAAAACTTGTATTCTAAAGCATCAAAGAAAAGATGCTATTATCTGCCTTTTATAGCTAAAATATGTGTGTCATAAATATGGTTTTTAAGAATGCTTACGTGGGCTACACAACATCTGATGTCAGTGAACTCCTGTGGTGTATTGGAGCAGCGTAGACATAATTTGACTCCTGCATGGTTTGGCTTGAAAGGAACCTCAAAGCTCCACTCATCCCATCCCCTGCCATGGGCAGGGACACCTTGCACTGTCCCAGGCTGCTCCAAGCCCCATCCAGCCTGGCCAAGAACACTTTCAGGGATGGGGCAGCCACAGCTTCTCTGAGAAGTCTGTTCCAGTGCCTCTTGCATTTAAATTTCGGCTTGCTAAACAACTTATATATTTTTGTATTCTCTTGACTAGAGCTCAGGAAAGACCTCTGAGCCTTCTCTTCCCATAGAAGATTCCCAGGACCTGTATAATGCCTCTCCTGAGCCCAAGAGTTTATTTCCAGGAGCTGGGGAGTCGAGGTTTCAGTTTTCCCTGGAAGATGACACTCAAAGCCAGCTGCTCGATGCAGATGGGTGAGTGATAGGTGTAAAGGATGGTCTTCTCTGCCTCTTAACAGAAATAGGATGTGCAGACCAGCAAGATTTTTCTAACTACAGCCTTTCTTTCAGGTTCTTGAACGTTGGACAGCACAGGAATAAATACCAGTCCTCAAAGCATCAGCTGCCACTGGCTAGCATGGATGAGAATGCCATGGATGCCAACATGGATGAGTTACTGGACCTGTGTTCTGGGCAATTCAGCAGCCAAGCTCAGCATGTGCCAAACACCAGCAGCACCAAAAAGCAGAACATGGAGGAACTGCTCAATCTTTGTTCAGGAAAATTCGTGTCTCAGAGTATGTCCTGAATTCTCTTTTCAGCTCTGCTGCTTACTTGATTTAGAAATTTTTAACTGCGGTAACTTCAGGTCTGGGCACTGTGGAATTTTGTCTTTGTTGGGAGCATATGCAGTTTTATTTCTAGGTTGTTCTCTGACACTTTAAGAGCAGAAATAAGTTGCCATCTTATTGCTTTCTGTAGCAGGTTCTCCAACATGGGCTTCTTCAGTGTCTTCCAAGGCAGAAAAAGACAGTGACATAGAAGATCCAATGGCAGAGGCTCTGGAGCTCTGTTCAGGCTCCTTTCCCACAGACAGGTTAGAATTACTCTCCTAAAATTTACTGAAGTTAATTCTGGTAACTGTCTTGTTTCAATCTTAGAAGCATTTTCTTGTTTAACATCAATTTGCTGACAGTGAAAGTGTGCTTTGTTTTGGAGGTGAAGGGGAGGAATATTGCAAATTGCCCAGCAATTACTCTAATTGGCAGCATAAACTGTTTCCCGCAGCTACTCTGAAAGGAAATTTTGTCTTTCTCTGTTAGTGAAAGAAACAGTGAAGAACTTTCATTAAACTGAGAAAAGATGATTAAAAGTGGGACTTTTGGAGTCTGTTCTGGGCTGTTCCCAAACTGCCGTAACCAAATGTAAAGTTGGATACTTGAAGTTTTTTATTGACTAAATTGGAAAGTGTATGACTGCCTGACAGAAGGATAGTGCAGCTTAATAATTGGGAAAGTTAAGGGGATCCAAGAGGAATTTGAGACAGGGGGAAAATTGGAAATTAGTGCTTATCCTGTGGTGACAAGTGAAGACCTGAAGTCTTAAAACATCAACCCTAAAGGAGGTTTGGGGCATTTATAGCTAAATGCTGCTGGCAGATTGGAGCTCTGAGCACTCACAGGAAAATGCCTGATAGCAGCTGAGGTGGGCGTTGAAATTTTGCCTTGATTTCCTGGAGGTAAAATGAAAATGCCTTTCTCCCATTTATGTTTTCCCTAGGGAAGAGGAAGAGCAAGAAGAGGAGGAACAAGAAGAACTTGGTGATTTTCAGCTTTTAACAGATGATGAGGCCTTTGCAAGTGAAGAGGTGTGAACTGATGGAGCCAGGCAGCTGCTGGATAAAATGGATAATTCCATTTATCTTCCTAGGTTTTAATATATCCATCAATGCAAAGTACCACAACTTCCATAACAAACCACTAAAACATTTGTCAGAGCAAACTTTGGATCATTTAAAAGATCTCTTTAATATAATGATACAGTGAAAAATGCAAATCCTCCAAAATATGCCTGATGTTTTAGTGTCTTGTTAATTGAAAAAATCTGTTGTTACAAAGCAATCCACTCTCAGAAAATCCTTATTTCTGAAAACTTCCTCTTTGACAGGATGAAAAAGGTGAAGATAGTGCTGCTGAAGAAGCAGAAATGAGTGATGAAGAAGAAGAACTGCTGAGACATAGACCAGGCTTGAAGAAAAAACTGTAATTAGTTTTTTAAATCCTAATTACCAGAGAGAATAGAATATTAATAGCACTAGAAATTTAGTTTGGCATTATTCCCTCTCCAGCAGATGTTTGTATGGTTTGGTTTTTTACTTTGGTGCTAACATGTTGCATGAATTTAACTGTTGATTGTGGGTTATAGGTGATTTCCATAATAATTTTCATTACTGATGGAAATCAAAAAACCACAATAAAAGCAGTGCAACATTTTTTTGACCAAAAAAAGGGATGCAAGAATATTGTTGTCATTTCTCATGTCTTAAGATCTTATTTGTTCTAGTAAGTAAAACACAAAGTTGGCAGTTACTGCCATCATTGGAATCTGGTGGATGGCAATGATTTGGGGTGGTACATGATCTCAGGCCATTTGTGTAAATGTGCAAGAACTCAAGGCTTGTTCTTTCCAAAAATTACATGGGAAATTACAATACAGCCTTATGAAATGTGTTCGTTTTCTGTCAAGAGATAAATCTTGCTTTCAGGAGATTTGTGCAGTGGCTGTTATGCTCCCAAACTGAACTCTTTCAACTCTTTTTTTTCGTAGAAAACTGCAAGATTTCATGGAGGAGGAGGCAGAGCTGTCAGGCAGTGATGTGGGAAGCGAGGACGAGTATGACAGCGAAGACCTGAACGAATATGAAGAGGAGATAATCGACGAGGAGCTCCCAAACGAAGCAGAATTAGGAAACCAAATACAGAAATTCCACATGTCAGTGCCATTATCTGTAGATCTTTGTGAGGTGTGTGAGGCCCTGGCTCTGGGACAGGACCTGAACTAACCTGTCCCTTGTCTCCTGTGCTGGCAGGAAGGCGATGCTGGACGATGACAAGCGCCAGCTCCGCCTGTACCAGGAGAGGTACCTGCTGGATGGGGACCTGCACAGCGACGGCCCGGGCAGGACCAGGAGGTTCAGATGGAAAAACATAGGTGACTTATGATCCAGAGTTAATAGAGGGGGAGAAAGATTGAAAACAGAGCGTGTGTGTGTGTGTGAAGCAGCACTTAGTGATCCTCAATAAAGTATTTCAGGAATAAACTGGAGGGGGGGATGATTCTGGGGTTTTTTGTTTGGTTGGAGGTTTTTTGCCTTGTTTGTTTGATTAGTTTTGGGGTTTTTTCTTGTTGTTTTTTACTAGCCTCCATTTTCAAAATTGATAGCTGACTATCTTGTTTTGTTGCCTAGATTTTGCTTCACAGATGGACTTGTTTCAGAGAGATTCAGATAATGAGGAGGAGAATGAAGAGTTTGATGAGACAGAAGTGAAGTGGAGGAAGGAGCGGTTTGAGCGAGAGCAGTGGCTTCGTGAGCAGGTACTGGTGAGCTGCTAGAAAGGCTTGCTCAGTCTCTGTATCATTGCTGGATGTGAAATTGTTTATTCCTCAAGTTAAACTTCAGTATTACATCAGATTTGTCAGCTGAACATGATGCTGTTCATTAATAGAACAAGGATGACGAAGTATATAAGAAATTGCAATAGCCTTTTGCAGTAGAAAGTAAATAAAAATCAATTTACATAAAGAAAATTATTACTTAAAATACTGAATGAAATGTCCATTTGTAATATGAATTTTTTCAATTGTCTTCTCTCTGCTACAGAAGGAAAAAAATAAAGAGCAGGAGGAGGAGGAAGAAATTGGTGTAGAGAGCGAATTCATGAAGCTGGCAAAAAAAGTGACTGTCAAGTCCCTGCAGAAGAAAGGTGAGCTTGATTTTTATTGAAGTGACAAGAAAAGAAGAGAAAGGGTACAAAAACTGATCTTTCTCCCATGTCTCTGCCAGCCAGCCCAGCAGTGGTGGCACAAGACACAACTCTCTTACCCAGGAACCCGTTTGAAGCCTTCAAACCTGCTGGTGACATCCAGGTGGGTACCAATCCTCAAAAATGGCATTTCCCAACACAGCCAAGTCAGCTGCCCCTGAATTCTGGGCACTCCTGGTTTGTAATGTGTGACTAGAGACTAGATTTTCTCTGAAGAGTAACTTACTAAGCAACCTGCCTTGTTTCCTGAGAGTGGTTCAATGCAGATTTCCTTTGCCTTTCAGATAAAAAATGGGTCACTCTTGAACAGACCTAAAGCTGTCCTTCAGAAGCTGGCAGCCATGTCAGATCTTAATCCAAATGCCCCTCGAAATTCAAGGAATTTTGTCTTCCATACACTTTCACCAGAGAAGAGTGTAGAGGCAAAGGAGAAATCAAAACCTCAGGTAAAGATTTGGGTAGCAGATGCTGCCAAGTTGTGGAGATCATTTGAATACACAGGCACTGAAATCTGCCAAGCAGTTAAGAGCATTGCTGTCTTAAATATTCCCTATGTGCTCTCACACAAATATTTCTCTCATAACTCAGAATTTAAACTTTTTTTTTTTGACATGTTGTATATTCTAATGTTTTGACTGCCCTTAGGTGAAGAAGAGAGGCCCTTCTACACCAATAACATCAGCAGCAAAGCAACCCAGGGTAGAAAGCTCAGAGGAAACCAGTCAAAGCAGAAGCATTTTCCAGTACTTGGAGAGCTGAATATTCCTGTTTGGAGCCAAAGGTTGTCTCTCCTCTCTGCCAGCTGCAGTTTATTTTGCCAATCTGCCAGAAATCACCAGGCAGGGAAACAAATGGGTGCCACCTCATTCACAAGTTCCAGTAATCTCCAGGCAGTGGTTTTGTGCTTTGTTTTTTCTCAGTCCTCTGTGGCAAATGGGAGCACAAATTCCATTCCTGGTTTGGAATTAAATGCTGACTTGATGTTTCCCAAGCATTAAGGAAACTTCCACTGCTGTGTGCTGTCCTCACAGGTGCTGCAGAGGTATCAGTTCCACCTGGAAATGCCATTTGTGTGACAAGGAAATACCTCAGGTAGCTGAAAGCACAATAAAAGAGGAATTTCTACAGCTCTGGGAGAGAATGAAGCAGTGTTGGCCATGGCAGGACACTTGTTTACACTTGCAGCACAAAACTTTAGCTGTGGCTCCCTCCAGTGTCTTATTTTCCTTAATGTTAAACATTTATTAAGCTTAAACTTTTAAGAAGCTCTAATTTATCGTTGAAATGTTTACTTTGTGGAAAGGGTCCCAGTCTCTTCTGAGGCAATATGAGAAGGGTTTCTTTCCAAGTTTTTATTGCTGTTGATGTCCTTAAATTTGCAGATGGATGTGTGTGTGGAGAGGGGAGAATGTGAGTAATGTGTGGGAGAGGAAAAGGTTTGGGGGGGTTTATTTGCATGGGTGGGGGAAGTTGCTGGGGCTGCTTTGATTTGCCCAACTCCAGGCTGTCTTTAACCATCCATTCTGTTGTTTTCCTGGAAGCTGCACTCATCCAAGAGAAACCATCCATTGCTGGGCAGCCAGTAAGGAAAGGGCTGCTCTAGAATGAGGGAATATATAAGGAACCATCATTCTCAACTGTTCTAAACAGTGTGAAAGGGACTTGAGCCAGAGTGTCCAGCATTCCTCACGTTTCTGATCACAAGTTGAACATGTTGGAGAGCAGATAATGGTGCCACAGGGTCCTGCTCGAAGACTAAACATCTTTGGACTGTCACATACTTGAAGTTTCTGAGCTGTAAATTTTGTAACATCTTGAGCACACGCCCAGTGTGCCGTGTGTAAAATATTTTATTGTACAGTATGTTATAAAGAATTATGGTACTAATCGAAGTGCAACTTTACAATAAAACATGGTTTTAATTTTGGAGTCAGTGTGAATTAATTTGTAGGGTTTCATTCACTCAGTTGTATATATGTCTTGGGGTTTTTTATTTTGGTCTATGTCTATTTTTTCATTGCTGCCTCTCTTTTTTTGTAGCCACAACTCAGCCCTTCACTAGGAACAGCTGCAATAATATTGGAATACAACAAAAAAAAACCTCCTTGTGTTTATTGGAGTGTGGATTTTCAACTCCTCAAGCCTTCCACTTGGGTTTGCATAAAATTTTTGGCCTGAAGAATGTTTTTTTCCTGCTTCAATAGTTTTGGATTTTTTAGTTCCTAGACAAAACTTTCTTTATCCTTGTCTTAAGAAGTGTCTACTTGAGTTTACTGCAGCAATTCTAATAATTAGTGTACCTGGATTTGGGATGGGAAGTTTAGGGAAGGGCAATAACCTTTCCTCCTTCATCATCAGACTTTTCTTGAAGGACCACATAACTAAAACATTTGTGACCACCCACTTAATTCTTTATCAGTGTTTCACTGATAGGAAAGTTGTACTAATTCAGCACAGATTTGTTGGCTCCAAACATGAGCATTTTCCCTGAATTTTGCTCCAGCTCTGCCACTAGAGCGCAGCAAGAGAATGTGCTTGCTCTGGCACAGGGGCAAGGCAAAATTATTAAAAGCTTAAACTGTGTCTTGACTCCAGGGGAAATTCTTGCAGTTTTCCATGCTCTGGCATTGCAAGGGATTAAATTTATAGAGACCTATAATTGCTACATTTTTGCATTAGAAAGTGGTAGCTTGAAGAGCAGTTTTAGAGGACTGGCTGAGTCCTGGTGGTTTCCTGGCTCCTCCTAGTAGCACATGCTACTAGCCATAATTAGGGCTTTTATTTTGCTTTCCCTGTAGAATTTTCCCTTTAAAATACATTTTCCTTGTTCCAGCGCCAAGGGTAGAAAAATACTGTCGAGCCTGAGAAGCCTTATAAATTGAAATACATGGAATGGGAATTTTTCTGGCTCCATTTCCCCCACAACAACTTTGCAGTCGTTCAGGGCTTGTGAGTTGCTGCTGGAAGCTCTGCATTGCACCCTAAAAATTCCTTGCCTGGCAGCATCTTCCATGCCAGGCAGCAGTGGGAGGAGGCCAGGGACAGGGTCTGTGGGAGTTGGAATAGCAATGGGAGAGTGGAGCTGTGTGCTGAGATGCTGCTGCTCTCATTGTGCCAGACCATCCCCAGAGCTGGGGGCTTGGGCCTGACCCTTACCTGTGCTCCTGCTCTGTCCTGCTCCCATCCAGCTCCTGCCTCCAGCTTTTCCAGGGCTGCCCCCCTGCTCCTGTCTGGCACATTAACTCAGCTTTGCCTTCTCATTTTCAGGTATTGATTCAGCTCTCCCTTCCTGGCATGGACATGAGGCTGCTGTGCTAATGGGGAGAAAAATTCTCCCCTGTTGGTGCTGGAAGTGCCAAGAGTGGGCTGGGAAGGAGGGAATGGCTCAGGGTGGTGAGGGGTGGGGATGAGGGTCCTGCATCCAGGCACTGCTGCAGCTCAGCCTGAGCAGAAGCTGCTCAAAGATTGGGCTCAATGATCCTGGAGGTCTTTTCCAACCTCTGATTCTGTGAAATGGTGTCTGCAGGGCTATCCTGGGCTGAAGGAAGAGCTGATTCCACTTCCACTTCCCTCCCTTTTTTCTCTCCTAACTGCCTTGGGATAACTTGGAGGAGTTACAGCTGAGAGTTGTGATCAGTGATGTTTGGGTTTGACTTCGATGCAGAAGTGGCTGCAGCCAGAAATTTTCATTTGAGTTAGGTAGCTCTAATAATAGCACCTCTCTGTGCCTCAGTTTCCCTTTCCCACACAGGGCACAGGAGGAATAAAGCCCATGGGCTCTGAGCTCCTGATCCTTGACTGCACCACAGGAGCCTTGATAAGAGCAGTGCTGCTCATACACAACATTATCTGCTGAGTTTGCAGAGAGAATGAGCTTTTGGGAGCCCAAATGATAACAGAGAATTTTTAAAAAAGGGCTTAAAAGCAGAGGGAGGAGCAGCCCTAGGTGTGTGGTAAAGGTTGACATTGCAGACACGTTTATAATCCCAGCTCCCGCCGCCATGCAGCTCCTCAGGGCTCAAGGCACTCACTGAATTATGTTTTCTTTCCCTTTTTTGCCAAGAGACTGAAAAGGGGAGAGAAAAAAAACTATTTGTTTGTCTTGTCTAATTTAATTTATGTTATTTATCAAATAGACAGGTTATTTGGGAAACCAGATGGACCCAGGCTAAAATCATCTGTATTTCCAACATGTGAAAAATTATGTTGGAGTGGACACATGAAAGGCAGCATGGAGCAGGTTTGGTGAGCACTCACCATGTGAGCTCTGCACCTCATCTGTCCCGGGCCTCTAATCAGTTGTCCCAGACCCATTATGAGGGTTAAAGGACAAAAAGACCCCCAGGCACCCACGGGGGTGTCTTCCAGAGCAGCCATGTCACAATTATTTACCCTCCCTGGCTTTCACTCTGCTCATTGACTGGTGCATCCCTTCCCCAGGGATGGATGGGGTAGGTTTTGGGGCCTAAATAAATGTTTTAGTTGGGTTTAGAAGCAGAGCAGGTGATGGGTTTTGGTGTCTGTTTTTTTCTCCTTTGGGTCTTCTTGTTGGAAAAGGAAAAACAGGACATGGAGAGCAACATAGATGGCTGAAAGGGAATAGATAATGCAAGAAATGCAGAAATAAAAAAGAAATTCAATAAAAGGAAGAGCCCTCAGTTACTAATGGGTTGGACACCCTGAGTGCTGCTGCATTCCCAAGAGCTGAGCCTGGAGCAGCCCCCATCACTGGCCTTCCCTGTGCCCCAGGGCAGGACCCTGGCAGCTGGGGGTGTGCTTCTGCCTGTGCAGAGTCCAGACAAGCTCATGGCACAGAAAACAGCTCTGTGAGACCTGCAGGGTTTAGTGGGTGACCTGCAAAGCAAAAGTTTCATTCTGTATTAACTATTAGTCATTAATATTAATTCCAGCGCTGCGCGTGCTCCGTGCAGGCAGACATTCAGTCCTTGGGGGTTGTTATTTTCTCTTGTATCATCCAGAAGCCCAATTTAGGGCTGACTCCAGCTCTGCTTCTCCAGGCAGCAGAGATCTAAACCAGCTGTAATTAAAGAAAACGACATAAAAGATTGCAGGGTGTGTGTGGGGGGAGGGGGATCAGCAAATCTTACAGCTTTGCAAGAGATTAATTTTATTTTTAGCTAATATTTTTCTCTGCTCCTCAGGGCTGTTTTCATGCAACACGCTCTGTGCTGCTTCCCTTGCAGTGGCCCATTGATTTTCAATATTTGATGGTGTTTGTGCACGTGGCCATGGGGGATCAGTATCCCAGGGGCACGTTCATGTGTGTCCTCACACCCTAAAAGCCACCTGTAGTATCCCAGCTCTCACCTTTGCCATGGGGATGCTGCACAAAGCCCAGAGGTCCCACTTCATCCTGGCAGGGCTGACTGTGGCTGCTGTGCCAGGCCAGGATCAGCCCCAAGGTCCTAGCTGGAGTGGGACACAGGCCTGCCCTGCAGCATCTTCCTGCACTGCCCCATTTCCAGCTGCCACTTCACAGACACTCATTTCTGTGCAGGAAGAATAATTAACCACCAAGGCTCTAATGCCACCTTTCTGGTGGCTCAGGATCCAGAGGTGGCATTTCCACATTCCTACTTTAACATGAAGCCTGAAGGAAACCCTTAACCTTTCCCAGATAGCCACCAGATTAGAGAAAAAATGGCTTTTCCTTCCTTCTACCTGCTCCTCAGTGAGCCTGGATGGGGCAGAGGAGCCTAATTGTGCCTGGGAGTGTGAAGTTCAGGAGCTGCCACTTGGGCTGGCTTTGTCCCAGTCCCAGCTCCAGGCTGGCACTGTGCTGGGAAGGGACATTGATGTGGCTCTCTGAGACACCCTGAGCCCCCTGGCTGGCAGCATTGGGGTGCCTCAAGGTGCCTCAATGAGCCTCTCTCAGCAACCTTCCAGTCAAGGAACCACAGAGAGGTTTTGGCATCCAAAGCATCTCCCATCCCATGCAAGCTCTGTGGCAGAGCTGTGGTGACCACAGCCAGCATTCCCAGCAGGATGCACATCCTAGTTCCACCAGTGCCAGCACAGACCCTCCAACCAAAGGCAACTCCAACCCATCTGGCCACTGCTGTAAGAAGATAATTAAATCAACAGGCAATTAAGCCCTCCATGTGGTCTCCATTTTGTGTGACGATGCTCGCGGTGCAAATCTCCAAGGGAGGCATCCGGGATGAGCTCACAGGCAGCACTGGGCTGCTTTGGGTGTCCTTTGCTCCACCTACAGATCTGCTGAGGGTGTGTGATCTTCAGAGCTGGGATGACATGAGCCCCAAAGTATGATAACATCTCCCGAGGTGTGAGTGCAACCAGCCCCCAGCCCCCACAGTGGTTGCTCCATCCCTCCCCTACACTGCAAAGGGTAAAGAAAAGGAAGGAAGGGAAGACAAAGACCCCTGAACGTCTGGAGGAGTGAAGGCAGGGCTGGAGGAGCTGTGTTTGGTACCCCTCAGCCAGCGCCCAACTTAAGCCTTGAGGGTTGGAGATTGTCCCAATGGCTGGGCCTTTCTAAAAGGCTGTGAGTGACAGTGCTGGAGTCTCCAGCTTGAATGGAAACTGGAGATGCCAAACCAAATCCCATTGTGGTGCTGGTGACGACCCCAGTCTGGTGAGGCTGGTGCTGGTGGGCTGGCAGGTGAGCCAGGCATTGGATCCACTCCCTAAAGACACAGCTCTATCCCAAGAGCTGTGCCACAGTAGCCACGGGGGGGGGTTTAATTCAAAGTGCAGCAAAACCAGCAAAATCCTCACACAAATTTTGGCAGGGCCACTATTGAGGGCATGGGGCTGATGGTGTCCCACTGCCCTGGGGGGCCAGCGTGATCCCCAGTGATGGGGGACAATCAGAAGGGGACATTGCTCTCTGCTCTGCCCTGGTCCCCCATGCTCCCCCAGCTCTGGGGTCAGGGCTGGCTGAGCCGGTGTTGCCGGGAGCCACGTGCACATCCTGCAAGGGGAAGAGCCCTGCTCCCAACATCTGCTTGGCGTTTGTTTGTCTTTCATTCCCATTCCTGCCCTGCCTCCCCCTCCACTTTCATCCCTCCATCTGCACAGGCCCAAAAATAGGGCTGTGGCCAGACTCAGTCTGTGCCTCATCAGCCTGTCGGGATCTTGGTATGATCCCGTTTGTGGCCTGACAAGGTGGGGACAGCACCCACCAGTGTCCCTCAGATGCCACTTTCCTGCCACAGATACCAAGTGGCTGTTTTGCCCTGGGCACTGTTCCCTGCTCCCAGCCCAAAATTCTCAATCCTGGGGATGGGGGATCTCAGGCTGAGCCTCATGTCAGACCCTGCATGGCCCCACTGCTGCACCTGGGGTGGGGATGACACCAATTGCAAAGGTGTCCTTGTGGCAGAGGAAGAGCAGAGAGGTGTCTCCAAACCCCCAGCTTGTATAGTCCCCAAAAGTGCTTGGGGTGAGGAAGAGGAGCCACAGGGGCACCCTTATCACCTGGCTGGGGCTGCAGCAGGACCTGGTTCTGCTCTGGGGTCCGTGTGGGCTGCCCCAAAGGTCCCCAGGGGCTGCTCTGGGAGTTTCCATGCCTCCTGCTCTCCAGGCAGGCTCATCCCCTCAGCCTTTCTGGAGTGTGGATCAGGATGAGCATCAATTTGGCACGTCCTTCTGTCCCCCTGCCCCTTCTCCGAGTTGCTATGAATAAATCATTGTTTTATTAAAGAGAAGCAGCTGCTTTTTTTCTTCTCCTTTTTTTTTTTTTTTTTTTTTTTTTTTTTTTTTTTTTTTTTTTGACACCCCATCCGTACCCACGGAGCCCTTTGGCACATGCTCGAACGCTGAAGCCCCATTGAGGGCCCCCAGAGCATAGCAATTGATACACAGAGATCCCCAAATCCTATTCAGGCCCCGCTTTTCTGCACGAGCAGCCTCTAAACAGCTCATTCACTGCTCTTTTTGTCGCCGGGGTTAAGTGGTTAAGTGTGTGTGGATCCCATAAAAGGCCTTTACTCCATGAAAAGCTATATTTACATTGTAATCACCAAAGAACTGTTTAGGCAGTCAATAGTGGGGCAGCAGCGGCGGGGGCTCGGCGGCGTGTCCCTCACCTCTCCCGCTGAGCCCCCCGGAGCAGGACTTTTGTGGGATTACGTCCCCCCTCGCCAGCTGCCGGGGGCCGCGGGAGCCGCCGCTCTTTGTCTCGGCACGGAGCCGGGCACAGCCCAGGCTCCTGAAGCTCCTGAAGCTTCATCCTCCTGCATCCCGGTGGCCCCGGTCCCTCCGGCAGCGACAGCACCCCGGAGTCCCGCTCAGCCCGGGATGGACCTGGTGGGACGGTGGCTCCTGGGTGACCTGTGTGCTGGGTGGGCTGGTGCCAGGGTATTTGTGGCCATGAAAGCACCTTGTTGAGCTCATCCCATCATGGCTGGGAGAATTAGGTTGGATGTCAGGAGAAGGTTCTTCCCCCAGAGGGTGCAGGGGCTCCCCAGGGAATGGTCACAACTCCAAGGCTGCCAGAGCTCCAGGAACATTTGGACAACACTCTCAGGCACAGGGTGGGATTGTTGGGGTGCTCTATGCAGAACCAGGAGTTGGACTCAATGATCCTTTGTGGATCCTTTCCAACTCAGCATATTCAATGATTCTATTCTGTGATTAACCAACCTCTTGGCTCCAAGAGCCTCCCTAGTACCCCGTGAGTGAAGTGTGAGCTAAAATTTTATCACTCTAACAAGATTAATTGAGCAGAGCCAAGAATGGCAAAAGCAAAATTAATTCACTGAGAGCAAGGCAAGGGCTTCCCTTTCCACCAGCAGCAATTTCCATGTAATCAATTAGATGATGTTCCAACTGATATCCCTGTAGGGGAACGTGCCTGCACTCCCCACACGGGAGCAAATATCCATAACAGCAGCACTCAAAGAGTAAATATGGGAGAATCCCCCCATATTCCCCTAGAAACCTCTGTGAGGTGTGCCCAGGAGGGATTAGCACTGAGACAGCTGAGACAGCCAGTGGGAATGGGAGGCTGCATCTCAAAAGGCATTTGGATAGGGATGGAGGTGAGGATGAGGTCAGAAATGAGGCTGGAGATGGAGATGAGAATAGGATGGAACAGGATAGGAGTGGAGATGAGGATGAGAATGAGGATGGGGATGCTTTTGCCAGACACATGCCAGCAGAGATCCCTGTTGAGGAGCAATTCCAAACCACACTGATCCCATCACAAACCCCAGGGAATAAGGTGGGCACAGCCCATGGGGCACAGCCACCAGCCCCCGAGTGCTGGAGTGGTGGTAGAAGAGTTCCCTTCACTTGATGGGAGCTCCCTTCCTCTGCTGTGTTTGTCCTGTTTGCTCCTGAAAAACAGAAATTAGGATGTTTTCACAGTTCTCAGTTACACACTCCTGCTTTTCCTGGTGCCTCATGTGAGATTTGTGATACAAGAAGTTTAGAAGTCTTTTACTGCACCCTCCTGCCCTATGGGAATTGGAATTTTGAGGCTGGGCACACTGGTTAAGTGAAGAAGGTGACTCTGCCAGGAGGCGAAATCCCTGTGGATGTGGTTCCTGGCTCCAGCACAGCCTGAAGGATGGCTTTCCCTGGATGGGAGCTGGGAGAAAGGTGCCTGGTGCCCTGCATGCTCTTGGCTGTGCCCGGCACTGGCAGCACCACTGTATTTCCAGCATCATGGCTGGAGCCTGCAGCACCAGCACCAGCTCTGGTCCCGGCCCTGCCTTGCCGAGCCATTCACATCATCCCAGGATTTTGTTTTCCCTCTGGTTTGGCTCCTGCCTGGATTTTTCAAAGGCTCAGGAGCAGCGAGTGCCCTTCCTCCCCCGGCCGGCGCACATTGTTCGAATTAGTGCCTAAATGAAAGGATATTGTTGGTTCCTGTTGGGAGATAATAACCTCGGTAGCGGAGGGAATTTCACCCATGCAGAGAGAATTTGCTGGGCTGTTCCCGCCAGCAGAGCCCCTCACCGGGATCTGTCTCACTGGGACAATGGCTGATGGGAATGGATCTGCCAGGAAGCCAGGGTTTATCTTGGCATGCTGGTCTAATTGCTGAAAACTTTGCTTTCTGACCTCAAAAATGTGCCACTGCTCCCCATCTGGCACAGGGTCACCTGTGGCACAGCACAGACAGGATCAGAGCTGATAGCAGCCATGATCCCCGTGGAAAAGTGCTCCTGTTCCCAAATTCTTGTGGGATTTTGGTTTTCCCTCTTCCTTCCCATCCGTCTGCCTTCTCCCATGGCTTAAGGAGACATGAACCCCTGGCTGTGCCAAGTGGAAGTGGAAGAAAGAGAAAGGTAAATGTACCCAGACAATGGAAATCCCAGTATTTCCATTTTTACTAAACCACAGAGAATTTCAAGCATATGGAAAACATCCTTGTCAGCCCAAAAGGCACTTTCTGCTCCATTGTTCTGTTGTGGGGATGCCAAGTGGCTCCTGCTGCCACCGTGGCCATCACCACAATCCCCAGGTTGCTGTGGCAGGTACTGGTGGTGTGGACCTCACAGGGACACAGGGACAAGCACAGTGGCACCTGGATGATGCCAGGGCAGGAGGGGATGGGCTGTGGGACCCCCCCATGGGGACATTGCTCCTCTCAGCCTGTGCTGGCCAGGTGGGCACCAGTGCTGAGCCCACATCCAGCCATCCCACCTGGCTTCAACCTGGACAGCCATTTCATTTTACACCCCAAATTTTAATTTTTTTTTTTTTAGCCAGCTGTGCTCTGATTGAATTTTTAACAGATGTTTTGACTTGTTATAGGTGAAGGAAAAATTACTCAAAGTGTTTCTTGATTAGAGCTTGTTCAAAGTTCTCTAGTGGAGCTGTTTCCACATCAGAAAATCCTGACTATGTGCAATCAAACATTTAATTTCCATGGACACAATATCAGAGGATTCCTTCAGGTTAGAATCTGTTACAGTTATTAATCAAAGCGGCGCAGCTGAAATGAAACCTTTTATTGAATGTTGTGACAAAGGGATAAATTAAAGCATTTCTGGAATGTATCAGATTTGGGTCCAAGGCTGAAATTTCAAAATCCTGACGTTTTTTCCGCGTTATGAGGTCCAAATGTGGAGCGTCTCTGTGTCAGAGCAAGTGTGCAGCGCTTGGGGGGATGCTGGGGGCTGCTTGGCCGTCACCGTTCCATCGGCAGGAAGGGAGGGAGGGAACGGTCCCGTGGCTGCCGAGGGGTCGGGGCTACAGCACATGTTACACATCCCCTTCCCAATTAATGACACCGTTGTCCCTTCCAGGGACACACTAGTGAGGATCCCGAGGGAATATTTCCCTGCGTGCCGTGGGCTCGGAACAGCCAAGAGACAGTGATCAAATTAAAAAAAAAAAAAAGTGCTTCAATGTACACTGAGATTTTCATCCCCGAATCCTTGCAGAGAGAGAGAGATCCATCCTGCAGCCAGACGGGGTTGGGAGCGTGGCTGGAGCAGATTTGAGGACCCCAAGGCAGAGACCCGCCCGCGGCTCTGGGAGGTGACGCCGAGGGGCAAAGCCACCCAGAGGCACCGGCTGTGGCGAGCGCCGGTCCCTCCCCCTTCCTTTCCATTTCCCAAACAATTTCCTAATCAGACCTTTCTGTCTGGAGTTTATTAGTGATTCACAGGCCAAGAGGAAATGGTGATTTTTGGGTCCTGGTCTGATGGAAGGGGTGGAGTCGGCAGCAATATTCCGCTTTTGTGGCTCAGCCGCGGATAAACCGCAGAGGAAACGTCAACGGGAGCCAGCCCCTCTCCCCTGGCAGAGCCCTGCTCCCTTGGCTAAGAGAAATTCATTTTTTGGAGAGGGTTTTAGGAAAGCAAAGAGTAAGGAGGATTCCTGCTCAGAATGAGTGCTTTGGCAAGGGGGTCTCTGTCCCCGCTGCATGACAGAGCTGCGTGTCTCCACGTTCCCATCACTGGTGGCTCCGGCGGGAGGGTCACACCTCCACTGGGCTCCCCGGCCCCGCAGGCCTTTCCTCCACCTCCTCCTCCTCCCGGTGCTACCCAAAGGCTGATTCTTGGGGCTGGGAGCTGCTGCCGTGAGCAGGCTCTGACCTCCGGTCTGGTGCAAACGGTCTGGCCTCCGTGGGATTCACAACTCCTCTGAAATCCAATCTGGCTGCAGATTCCTGGCATTTTTCACCAAATACAGTGCATCTGCCACTACTTTTGATTCTGATTGAAAAGGAATTCGAGTTACAGGTAGACATCAAGCAGCAGGACTGGGCAGGGGCTGGGGCTGTGGACAAGGGAATGGGGTCACCTGGATCCAGCCCCCTCTGCCCCTTCCCCAGCCTTCAAGTGGTGTTTTCCCCAGAAAATCCTGTGAGAAATGCAGGCTATGGGATGCTGCACGTGAGAGCTGGGGCTGGGGCTGAGGATGAGGATGGAGCAAGGCCAGGGATGGGGCTGAGCTGGCAGTGATGCTTCTTCCAGACCGGCGGCTTTTCCGGCCCCTCTCCAGAGAGGAACGCCAGCACTTGTACAGCCTGGGGTTGCTTTTCTTTTCCTCAGCCTAAAAAAATGACCCATGGGTCTATGAAAATAAGAGCGTTGTTTTTAAATTTTGTGAGGCCAAGAGGACAAACCTGTTAAAAGCATCTTCCTCCTCCTCCTCCTCCTCCTCTCTCCATCTGCAGGACGTGCCACTGCTCCCAACATGAGGTTTTCCAGCCCCAACTCAGCAGTCACAGGGCAGCTTGGTGGCCCCAGTGGCTCCTGTTCCCACCAGCAATGTTGGACCTGAATCTTCACAGCCCTCAGTCCTTGTGAAGTCCCTCACAGCCAGGGACATCCATGGCCACATCACCCATGGCTATGACCCAATGCTCAGCCCCAATTCCAGCTGGCTATGGGGAGAGCTGTTTCCCCAGAACCCCCTCACTCCCCTCCCCTTGTATTTACCCGAATGTGTTTACAATTACAGGGAATGCCAGGGAACGCAGAGCGCCGTGGCCAGCGAGTCAGCGTCGGGGCAGTGCGGGCTGGAGGTCAGCACACTGTTTACTTTAATTTCTCTGAGAGCTTTTTGGGAGATTTCCCTCCTCCATTATTAAACTCAGATGAGCCGCTGGGGAGGTTAGGTCGCATGTGGTTCAGGGCACTTTTTTCTTTTGTAATTTTTTTTTCCCTGTATTTGCAATGTTTCACCCTTAACTCTTTCGGGCAAGCTGCCCATCTCAGCACTGGGATACCAAGATGAGCCCATGAGTGGGATGGTGACTTCTGGATGAGCTGTGACCTGGGCTGGTGCTGGAGTGCTCAAGGCTTGAAGATGCCAGCATGAGCCCAACCAAGCATCACTGGGAGGTTTATGTTGGCTACCAGGAAAAAGTTCTATCCACAGAAGGTGGTGAAGCACTGAAGAGGCTCCCCAGGGAATGATCACAGCCCCAAGCTGCCAGAACTCCAGGAGCATTTGGAAAATGCTCTCAGGGACATGGTGGAATCCTCAGGGTGTTTCTGTGCAGAGGGCACAGGGGCTGCAGGCAGAACCTGAGGAGCAGCAGCACCAGCACTCAGCTGCTCCTGCACCCCCGGCTCCCAGCAAGGCTGTGCATCCCCAGCCCATCTTGCACCAGGTGGGTTTGAACTCCAGTTCAAACCTCCTTCCCAGCAGAAGGGTCGGGACCGGCTGTGGCTGTGACACGGGGCTGATGTCATGCAGGCACAGGGCCAAGTGCCAGGGCTCCTTCTGGGACCAATTTGGTTCTCAGCCCGTGGCACGTTGCAGCGGTTGGCGGGACGCGCAGCAGATGAGAAGCAGACGGCGGCTTCTTCCCTGAGCAGGATGAGCACAGGGAGTGGGGAGCTGGGCCCTGGGATTGAAGGATGATTTCTATGGCCAGTGCCACGCTCTCATCTCTGGCACATCCCTGTGATGGCACCAGGTGTGTGCTGGTGCAAGGTCACAGAGGCTCCCCCCGCCAGGACAGAGCCTGTGGCCAGGGAAGGGCACGGCATCCAGCCCCAGGGAATGGCCCTAGTGGAGTAATCTGGTGCCAGTGACTTCTGGAGAAGCTCCAGTGGGTCACCCCAGCACCCTTCTTCCTTCCAAGCCTAGCATCCCCAGCTCCAAAACCCCAGTGCATCAAGTCCTGTGCTCAGCCTTCTTAAATAATTTTTAATTTCCTGGATGGAGAGCTTTTAATTTATTTTTGGAATGAAGTGGGGGAAGGGGAGGGGAAGATGACTCTGAAGTCCATCACTAAGCCCCCTCCACTTCCAAACCTTCCCTTTCCAACTGTCCCTAAAAGGACCAGACCAGCCCTCCCTGAGTCCCCATGTCCCCTCTATCCTGTGCCCCAAGCTGGGGTTCCCTGCTCTGGGGTTCCCCACAGTGTCCCCACAGGCAGGTCCTTGCAGCAAGGGACAGCTGTGGCTGAGGGGACACTGGCTTGCAGAGGAATGAAACTGTTTTCACAGGAAGCAGCAAATCCTGCTGGTCTCCATTGGACACAGACAATCCCAGGAGCTGGGCTGAACCTGAGCTCCACCAGTGCAAAATCCCAGTCAAACAGACCCCTGAAAACACTGCTTCTGGATCCCTCTGTGAACCCAGAACTTCCCTGGCTCACACCATGGTTGGCACTTGGGGGCCTCTTGGTAAACTGGGGGGAAAGATCCCTGAATCAATCAAAATTCCCTCTGTGCTCTCCGTGATGAAAATTTCACTCTGTTTGAGTTCAGGCCACGATGGGAGTGAAGCCCAGAGTAGCACAAAGCAAAGGCTGGGCTGATGGCAAAGGCTGAGGTAAAGCCCATTGTGTGCCCAAACTCCTGTTTCTGTCCTGCCCATTCCCAGATGCCTGAGTCAGCTCCTGTCTTTCCTGTGGAACTGGAACAGTTTGTTTCTTTAGTCCCAGGTTTCCCCTGGAGCTGCAGCCCAAGTCTCCCAGTTACAGCTCTTGGTCCTGCCCCTCTGACTGCTCCTCCATGGAGCTGTTGAAGCCTCTGGAGCAGCCAGGAGCAGGAGAGGCTGTCAAGGGGCCTGTCAGGCAGAGGAGAAATTAAAACAACTTATTTATCACTCACATATGGGTGATTGGGGAGTATGTGGCTGCCCCCACCGTGGCTCCCAGCCCCACAAAGCCTCTTTATCTCCCGAGACGTTCCTGGTGCTTCATGTGACCCCGCGCCGGGCCGGAGCTCGTGGGAACCGCTTGATGTTCCTGAGCCTTTTTCTTTTCCATTGTGGACACCCCGGCTCTGGGCACGGGGAATAAAGAACCCACTGAGCACTCAGCTCCATCCCCACCCCCAAGGGGACCTGCTGAGGCTCACGGGACCCACGGGCCGGTGGGAAAGAGCCAGAGGGCCCCAATCCAGCCACCCTGCCCGTGTCGGGGAGCACCCACCCAGCTCCGGGCTGTGTGTGCCGGGGGACTCCAGCTCCTTCTCCCTGACACGGGTGGGAGTTTTCCCCTTTCCCCTGGAGGACAACGGTGGGAGTTTTTCGAGGGATGCTGTGGGTGAACATGGACCCATAGGGATACACACAGTCACAGCAGCCGGGGGCGGGCGGCAGCAGGGGGCACCGGGCAGGACCGGGCAGCCCCAAAAGCCCCGAGCATCTCTTTACCCCCCAGCGTCCCCGTCCCTCCCAGCATCCCCGTCCCCCCCC
>JANPWX010000162.1:100267-177379 GCA_024734555.1 Trochalopteron elliotii | reverse complement strand
TCCCCGGCAAGGGTGGGGGCTCTGCGGGGGCTCTGCAGGGCAGGGATGCTCCCCGGTTCGGCCCCCCCGCCCTGGCCGCGCATCCCCCCGGCAGAGCAGCCCGGCCCCGCGCCTGCGGGGAAATCGCTCCTACGGGCTGCAGCTCTTTTGTGGGGTGCAGCGGTTTTACGGGGGTGTCACCCAGCCCTGGACTGAGCAGATGTCAGTGCGGGGGGCTGCGGGGTGGGGGCCCCGGGGTTCCAGGCCGCTGGCAGCACCCTGAGCTGGGCACGGGCTCCTGCACACCTCCTGCTGCTGTCCGGGGTCAGCCCGGGATACCCGATGGGTTCCTTCCTGCCATTCCTGGGAGCGCGTCCTTGTAGGAGAGGACTTGGAGAGCGCCTCTCGCTGCCAGTGACCCTGCAAGGAAGGCTGGGATAACCTTTCCTTTTCTGGGCCAGTCTGTTCCCAGTCCTGCAGAGAAGGAAGGCCAGTGGGGTCACCAGTTTGGGCGCAGGCAGAGGCCAGCCTCACACCCTGATGCAGGGCTGATGACAGAGGTTGTGCAGAGGAGCCCAGGCAGTCTCAGCTGCTGAAAGACATTTATTTCCGTTGGGAAAGCATCTCCTTCCAAGCACACCTTTACCAGCATGGAATTAATTGCATCTGTCACAGCCCAAATGCTGCCAGCAGCACGTGCAGCTACGTGCCTGTGCCCCGTGATGCCCTTTGGCATCACCCGGGGGATGCTGCAGGAACATGGGCTTGGACTGGATCTCTCAGGGAAGATGGATTGGATGGGAGGTGGCTCCTTGAGCTTCTGCATCAGGTGGGAAGATGCCCTTGGAGGGGTGACATCCCTGCCTATGGCATGGGGTGGGGGAACTAAATGAGCTTTAAGGTCTCTTCCAACCCAATCCATTCCACGATTCCATGATGTTGCATGGGGACATGCTGAGAGCAGCAAACACCCAGGAACGCCGACCCCATGGTAGGTCCAGTACCTTTAAAGAGGTAAATAAAGTTAAGAGCATGTTTTTCCCTGCTGTAGCTGCCCTGAGCTCTGGTTGTGCCAGCCCAGGTGCCCACAGGCGTGTCACTGCTCTGTGTTTCTCTTGCAGGCAGGACACCAGTGAGATGTTTGCTGTCTGCCCAGCAAACCCCCCATTCCAGCAGGGCCGGGGGGGCCCAGCGCTGGGCACGGCCATCCCGGGGGTGGGACATGGGCCAGACTCCAACTCCAACTTCGTGGGAGAGGTGTGTGACAGCAACGAGAACTGGAGCCAGCCAGCACCGGGGTCCCCGCCGGAGGAGGGCTCCAGCCGGAGCGAAAACACCACAAATCCGTCTGATAATCTGCTGTTATTAATGCAGAGACAGATGGTCCAGGGCCGGCTTAGGGACACTGCCCCGGGCCTGGGTGACAAGCACCCCGAGCAGGGGGTGCGCAGCCCCCCCGAGGGGGCGGAGGTCAGCGGGGCAGGGGGACAAAACACCACCGAGGAGGCGGCCGGGGGATGCATGAAGCCCCCGAGCTCCCCTGCAGAGGACAACGGCTACGCCAGCAGCTCCCTCAGCATCGACAGCCCTGAGAGCACCTGCAGCACCACCTGGGACCCTCCTGCCTCTGCCCCCCAAGCCAGGAGCCCCCCTGAGACAGGGCTGGCTGAGCCTGAGCTGGGGACCCTCTTCCCGGTGCTGGCAGAGGCTGTGCAGCACCTCCAGGACAAGGAGCGCTTCAAGGAGCAGGAGAAGGAGAAGCACCACATCCAGCTGGTGATGTACCGGCGCCTGGCCCTGCTGCGCTGGATCCACGGCCTGCAGCAGAAAGTTGTGGACCAGCAGAACCGGCTGCAGGAGAGTTTCGACACCATCCTGGATAATCGCAAGGAGCTCATCCGCTGCATGCAGCAGGGCCCAGCCTGCCTCGCTGCTGCGGCTGCCCCTGGCCCCTGAGGTGCCACCAGGCCCAGCCCTCACCCTCTGGATGGTGTGACGTTGGCTGGTGGCATCTCCATCCTGTGCCAAGCACTCACCGGGCCCCTGGGTGCCCACTCTGCCCTTCCCATCTCTCTCCAAACCCAGCCAAGAGTCCTCGAAGCATTCATCTCCATTATCCCTCTGCACTGGAATTAGTTTTGTCCTGCACCCAGCTCCAGGGTGGCACTGGGCTGGTTGACCTCAGGACTTTGGGGTTTGCAGAGCCTGAGGTGACCAGGTTCATCTTTAAACCTAATCTAGATCATTATTGAGCCTGGCTTAGTCGCACTGGTGCTGGGATGGCTTCATCCCCACATCCCACCTGCACCAGTGCATCCCTGCAGCCACAGCCCAGCCCCTGGTAAATGCTGCTTATTGGTGAGAGTGAGGTGTCCTGGGCTGTGAGAGAGAAAAAAATCATTCTGAAAAGTGACCTCAGAATGCTCTGAAAAGGAAATTTAAGTCAAATGATCCAACACCAATATATGTTTTTAATGTCAGTATTAGTGAAAAGTTAATTTAGGTCTATGTTGTGTGTGCACGTCTGTCTGCTGTGGGCGATGCTCTCGCTCAGTGCATGATCCCAAAGCTGCTCATGAACTTGTGGTGTTGGTGTTTATATTAATTTATCATTTGAGAGCAAAAATAATTTTTTTTTTGAACCTGCATTTTATCCAGCGAGAGGTTTGCACAGAACCCAAAGAACAATTCTCTTAACTAGAGATGGGAAAGGAGCTGCTGTATGTGTTTGCTGTGCTTTGCTGTGTATCCATAGGACACATATTCCATTTAAGTGCTGCTGTGGAGGAGCAGCAGTGGGCAGTGAGGGCTCAGCCAGAGGGGTCTGCACTCCCTGTCCTGCCCCAGCTGCCAAGCAAAGCCAAGCACTGATTCCATTTCTCATCTGCAAAGGAGGGTGATGAGGGATTCCAGAGCTGCCATGTTCCTCCCAGCCAAACTGCTTCCTGCCATCGGAGAAGCCACTTCACCAGGACCCCAGCAAACAGTAGAATTGGCAGCCTGGTCCGATCCTGGCACCCAGCACCCACCAGATGCTCCTGGACTGTGGATAAACAACTATGGCCAAGCCCACCACTGACCCACGGGCCAGGCAGGGGCAGCACCAGCCTTCTCCTGCCCCACATGGGGCACAGCCAGGCTCTGCTCCCCCTGGGGCTGCTGCCAGGGGGTGAAGTGAGGAGATCCACAAAAATCCTCTTCCAAAAAGGACATTTTGGTGGCAAAGGGTGCACTCAGCTCAAAGCAGTGCCAGCGCTGGAGGATTCTGGCAGCTTCCCCCAAGGCTTGTGCTGCCCCCACCTCCCTCCTGCTTGCTCGTGTCCAGCGCCTGCTGCCTCTGTCATATCCCAGACCTGTGATCGTGGGCATGTTGCACACCTTAATAAAAGCCTTAGAGCTGAAGGAGCTGAGCCCCAGCTGGATTTGTTCCTTCCTTTCCCTTCCCAAGCCTGCCGGGCTGGGAGCAGCCACCCCGTGCTGGCCGTGGGGGCTGGAGCGAGCACAGGCGGGACTGTGGGTGAATGGCAGGTCGAGGGCACAGGTCTTGGCACCTTCCTCCCATCCCTGCCTCCCTGAGTATGCTGGCCTGCTGGGCCAGCAGCGCTGTGCCAGCGCTGGCAGTTCATCCAAGCTCAATTCTTAAAGGTTTTTTTAAACTCCGGTGTGTGTTCCTCCTCCCCTCTCTCCCATGGGGCAGCAGGGAGCCGGCGCTGGGGTGCAGTCTGAGTGCAGGATTTATTTTCTGCCCCAGGAGAACGTGGCTGGAACCGGGGGGACCGGATTCCCAGATTCCTGGCACCCTGCCCTGCGGCCCTGCTCGTGGGGAGGGCTGGGGGCAGCTCCGGGTGATGGGGGTGGCAGATAACAACACCTGAGTGTTGACCCAAAGGTGACTTTGCCTCAGGCTTCACAGAGATTAACTAGAGATGAAAAACCGAGGCTGTAGCAGCCCTTTGAACCCTCCCTCACCTTTCCCCCCACCCCTTCCTGCTTCTCCTTTCCAGCCTCTGAGTCTGTGGGAATCCAGGGATGCAATTCAGGGATCCATGTACAGACACAGCAAGGCACGAAGGGCAGAGTGGCCACATTTTTCCATCCTCATCTGTGCCCCGCAGCCCTGGGCTGCCGGGAGGTTTGTCCAAGCCCTCGGGGGTCCTATAGGATGTGGGGTGTTCCTCTCTGAGCCCGTTTTTCATCCACTTTCCATGGAGCCCATGCTCAGTCAGGTTTGGGGGAACATGAGCCCTCCCATCCCCGCAGCAAGACTGAGAGATTCTCTGTTTATCTTGGTCGAATGCTTTACACAAATAATTATTTCCAAGGTAAATATTGTGAAAATCCAGATTATTTGCTCAAGAAATGAAAGAATAACTGCGGGAGCACATCAAAGAGGTGGATCTGCTCTGGCAACAAGAGGCTTCCTCCCTGGTTATTGGGAGCCCGATGCTCCTGCCCCAGGACCTGGCTGGAGATGGCCAGAACTGATTTGTAAAATCAACTTCAGACAGAGCTTTTCCACCCCCAGCTCCCGTGCCCCAAATGAGATTTGGGAATTAATTAAAAACCCAACCAATTGCAGGGGGGAAAAACAATAAAGACACAGAATGCTGCAGGGTTGAGCCCAGGCCAGCTTGGAGGGGGCAGGGATCCACCCCCAGGACACTCTGCCCCTGCATCCCGTGCTCAGCCCCCTCTGGGTGCAATGCAGGTGGGATGGGTGCCACTGCAGGTACCAGCACGGGGCTGGGACAGGGAACTGACCCAGGACTCCATGCCAGGGATTTCCCCATTCTCAGGGATTGCCAAACCTCCATAAAGGGGCTGAATTCTCACCTCATAGAGGGATTAACTTGGCTCTCAGGGCAGCTGCTCCAGCCCCAAACATCCCCAGGTCGGTGGGAATGCCACCAGCAGGATCTGGATCCAGCCATTGGTCTGAGCAGAAACCTGGAGCCACTTTGGGGCTCCCCCCAGCATGGGGGGATCTGAGCTGTGGACCCCACAGCATCTGAGCCTGAATTCCCCTGCCTGACCCACAGCCCCTCTGGTTTTAAGGCCTCCTCTGTAAGTTTATTATTACTATTATATCAAATCCCTGTGACGCTGGGCCGGTTTTACTGCACAAAGCAAGGTTTGGCAAACGTTGCCTTGCTTTGAAAGTTAAAAGAATGGCATTAAACCAAAATCAAGTATTTATGAAGCTTTGGAGGGAAATATTTTACCTTGTAATTGGAATCCACTCTAACCCTTTCCAGTATTTTGTGGGCTTAAAAAAAGTCTTTAAAAATAAAATCGAATGATGTGATAACTGATGCAATGAAAGTACAAAAGAAAATTAATCATCTCAGGCCATTATGCAGAGATCCAGACTGGGACACACTTAAAGCATCCCAGGATCCCTTGTTTATTGTGTCTCAAAGACTTCCAGATCCCACGTTTGGTTTGCAGTGGGAAAAGGGCTTTCCTTGCTCTCAGCTGGCAAGATGAGCACAGCCAGAGCTGCTTCCCTCAGCCCAAATGTCACATCCAGGCAGCACCCAGTGTGGTGAGGGATCCCACACCCCTGGGCACGCCTTGTCCCACCATCACCATCTTTCCCAGACTGCTCCCTGGGGCAGGGAGGAGTGAGGCTGCCTGGAGAGATGAGCATAGCCCATATAGGATCCATATGTGCCACCGTGCTGGGAGCACCTGCCACTGCCTGGGAGGTCCAGGAGGGTGGTGGGGAGCAGGGGGGCTCTGTCCTGCTGCTCCAGGCTGTCCACAGAGAGATCCTCCTTGTCCATCCAGGCTCCTTTTTCCTGCAGCCCTGGGTAAGTGGCACTGGAGTGGGAATTGGAGGGTTGGAGGCAGATCCTGGGATTTCACATGTGGCCCTGAGCCTTGGTGCATCCCTCCTGTTCCAGTGGCATCCACTGGGACAGAACCACCATTCACAGGATTTTTCAGGCTATTCTCACTCCCTGATGTTTTATATTTCATTTTAACTGGCAGAGTAAATACAGTAGAAATACAGTCACCTGCTGCTTGAAACAGCAGAGCAGCACCAGTGCCAAGAGCTCGTGGTGGACAAGGTGGGAAGCAGGATTTGGAATACCAGGATCTTCCTCCCACCTTACACTGCTGAGATGTCAGGACACATTGCAAATCCTGATACCCTTCCAGGGTATTTCTAAAACCTTGGAATGCATTAAAATCCGGGCATCATCCCAGCCTGGTCACTGCAGCCAGAAACGTAAACCTGGAGCACTGCTGCCCCTCCACAGCCAGAACTGGACCACGCTGGGATGTGACTAGCACAGCCCCACTCAGTGGGAGCATCCTCCTCACCCTGGCTCCGATGGTTCATTTTCCAGGACCTGTTTCCCGCTCGTCCTTTCCAGCGGCGTTGGGATGGGCGGGACCCCGAGTGCCGGGCTCTGCCGTGGTATCTGATGGAAACGCAGTTTGAGCCTCCCTTCTTTAATGATTCCCTTTGAAATGTTGTTGCTTCCGCACATCCCCCTTCGGGGTAGAATATTAAGCAAGAGCAACTCGGCTGGAAATTCAGATTGTTTTTGTGTCTGTTTTCATTTACATTTTAATGACAGAGGAATCGTAGCAATAGGGCTGTTTGCAGCAGGGCCAGGGAAAGGGGGAAAAATCACCTGCCACCACCTCACCTTTGCCCTCTGTAAACAGCACCAGGAGCTAGGAATCACCAAGTTTTGGCATGAAAGGGCTCTTTCTCCCTTTCTCCTGCCCAAGCAGGTGGGATTTAAGTCAGAAGTGGGCTCTTGGACCCTTTGCAGGGGCTTTGCCCAGGTGCAGCATTGAGACACAGGTGCACTGGGTGTTTTGGTGCTGGGGAAGGGGATGTGGTGTGAAGGAGTGAGCACATGGATGCTGTTCATTTGGGATGGTTGGGTGTTGAGGCCGAGGGTGCTGGTGCTGCTCCAGGAGCTCACTGCACCTGCAGGAGGAGAGGAAAAAGAGTCTCAGACACCATCCTCTCATCCTCTGCTTTGGACAGAGGTGGGGCAGGATTTCCCCTGTGAGAGCAGAGCCCCATCCCAGGAACCAGCACCTCAGTGCCCAGGAACCAACTCAATGCCTCACCAGCAGCCCCTGACTCTTCAGATGAGGTATGGGGATCCAGGCCTCCCTGAGAAAACAGCTGGGAGTAAAGATCACTGGAAGAGAGGCAATAAACTCTCGGTTATTCTTCTGCCAGGGAGGCCAATCGAGCTGCAAAGAGTGCCCCAAGGCCAGTCGTACATCATTATTTCCTCACACGGGTCCTGTGTGATGTAGTGGCTGTCTTGCTGGAGGGAATGCCTTCCCAGTTTCCAGCATCAGCACTGGAATATCTGGAGCCCTGGAAGCATCGGGTTGAGTCCCAAAAGCCCAAATGCTGCATTTTATTCCTTCAAGAGGATAATAATCCCAGTGCTGCACACACGGCCTGTCCAGGAGTGTTTGATTGAGGGCTAAAAACAAAGGTTCTGCCTGGACAGACAAAAAGCCCCTCTGCAGCCCCAGGGGCTCACTGGGGGGGGCTGCTGGCTCCTCCTGGCCAGGATGGGGGGACATCATTCCCCACAGGCTGCTGCACATTGGGATGAGGCTGGGGGCTGCCAAGGATGGGCTCCAGCTCCGTGACATAGGTGGGTGGGACTGCAGTGTCACCACTGCCAACCTCTGCAGACAGGAACCCCTAGGGTGCAGACTGAGCCCAGGTTTCAGCCTCTGGGATGGCCAGACTGGTCTCCAAGCTCTCCGTGGATGACTGGAAGTGGACAAAAGTTCAGGTCAGTGTGGCGGAGTGAGGCTTCCAGCTTGTCTGTGCTTAGATTTAAACTGAAGTGCCTGGCTCCATTCACAGACTCTATCTATGTTTTCCATCTTGCAATCTCCATTTTCCTCTGTCCTGGCTTAATTTCTCTGCTCTGGACAGGGCTGGAAGGAGAAGACAGCTTCCAGCTCCCAGTCACGGATGGAGGCTGCATTTCACACCAACAACAAAGTGAAACAACAAAGAAATGCATTTGGGTTTTTTAAAGTCCATCGAGGGCTTGGCTCATTTTGTTTTTCCTCCCCAAAGCCTGCTTCCCCCATGGGTCCAGCACTGCCCTGCCAGTGGCACCATCTGTATTTTCATGTTTGAGTGCTGCCAGAGGGAGGAATGCCACCATGGCACTGGCTGTGCCAGGATCCAGGCTCTGGATGCAATCACCACGCTTGCCTTTCATCTCCTGAGCTGTGGCACACTTGGTTTCTCAAGCCATCCAAAAACTTCCCAGGGTAGGGAGACCCAAACTGACTTTCTGTCTCCTTTGTTTGCTCCAGGAGGGCAAGGAGGAGGATGCAGAGCCAGCACTGGGGCACACACCCCCCAGCAAACCCGCCGAAACCCGGGAGAAATGGAAACTTTTTAAAAATTCATGAAAACCGAGGAATACAAAGCCGAATTAGGAGACCCGGTAGTGCTGGGCTGAGTCTGTTTGGTGTTGATACTGTGCAGAATTAAGTCAGACTGGTCTTTCTTGTGGCCAGAGGGTAGGAAAAGGGCTCCCAGTGGAGAGGACCCAGCCCGGCGCTGGCGATGCTGAGTGGGGATTGATAACCCGGCGCGGGGGGCCGCGGCTCCGACGGATGCTGCTCCAGGCCCAAAAGCTGCATTTATCCCAGCGATAGCAGCCGAGCCAGAGCTGCAGGCCTTGGGGGCAAAAAAGGCTTAAAAACCCATCCTTCATTCATCAGGCAGCTGAGACAGAGAGGGGGAGGAGGGGGAGACAAAAATGATGGAGAACGAATTAAGAATTGGAGGAAATGTGGAGAGGGAGCTGCTGTGCCCCGGACAAGGGGCTCAGCCCTTCCCAGACCCTTGCTCACAAAGCCAGGAATGGGCAGGAACCTGGGTGGGGGGGTGCCCAGGAGGGCATGAATCTCACCTGAGGTGTCACTTCCTAATCCCCAAATAATACCCCTCTCCAATCCTGGAGCCACCCACTGCAGATGCTGGTGGGTGGGAGGCAGCAATGGGTGCTGAGGTCTGGGGTCCCCTTTCCAACATCCTCCTCTGGTGCCCTGGCAGTGCTGGGTGGCCACTGGCAATTTTGCAGACAGGGGAATGGCAGGAGAAGGTTCATCAGTCACTTCTCATGAGAAAATAATGCAATGTGACAGCAAGGGGCTGCAAGAGGCTGTGAGGGGCTGCAGAGACCCCTGCATGGAGGGAAACCCACCATGCAGAGAGAATGTGCCTGGCAGCGTGGGCAGGGAGCTGCCAGAGCAGAGATCAGTGTGGGCAGGCAGCAGAGAGGGAACAGGGGGCTGGAGATGCTCATGGCTGAGATCTGCACCCCAAAAACTTCCACTTGCTGTGGGAGATTTGTGCTCTGCCCCCAGCTCCTTGGGACATGCAGGCAGCTCGCCATGGAAAACTTTCTGAAGGACTCGGGTTGGTTGCATGCTGGAAGAAAACCAAGTTTTAAAACCTTGAACAGTTGATGAACCAGTTGTTGTTCCCCAGCCAGCCCCAGTTCTCCACTGATCAACTGCAGGGCCAGAAGGAACCATGACATGAATCAAAGTTGACATTTTACCCAGCCTGGGCCAAGGAAACTCACCCAGAACCTTCTCCACCCGCCCCACAGTTTCTGACAGCAGCGTGGCGGCTGGGAAAGCATCTGTCAGCTCTGTGGCAACAAACAAGGCCATGGGAACAGCAATTAAGTCCCCACACATCCTCAATATTGGGACACCCATGGCAGGTCTGAGAGCAAACATCAAATCCCCCTCTCCACTCATCTTTATGGACACCTGAAATACATTTGGGAATGTGCCAAAGAGGGAAGACTCTCTCTAGGTGCTGGGAATGAGCTGTTTGCACCCCATGGGGGTCACCTGATGGCCACACTGGTCACCCAGGCCAGAAGCAGAAGTGCCACCACCCAACATCTCTTTGTTGAGGAAGGAGTCTCCTGCCACGTTACTCAGTGGGGTTCAAAGCTCCAGGATTGCACTGTGGAAATAATTCAAATTAGGCATGCGTGTAATTACCGATATTTTATCCAAACAGGAGGAGCTGGAACATCCCTGGGTATCTGGGGAATCATCTCACTAGATGCAAAGCAGGAAACGATGTGGTGGATGGGGGACAGGCTGATGTGGACCCTGCCCAGGGCTGCCTGGTGGGACAGGGGGACAATAAATGTCCTGAGGACATGCCCCCAGTGTGAGCATCCCAACCAAGCTCCTCCTCTGCTGCCCCTTCCATCATATATCATGGTGGGACAACCATCCAGACAGTGGATATCCATCACCAAGCATCCTAAATGCTTGGAATGGTAAGCTCTTGTCCCATTCTGCTCATTTGCCAGCCCTCCAAGCCCTGTCAGAGGAGACTGCATCCCTGCTGGTGCTTCCACACCAGAGCCTGCACCTCCCTTGTGTGTGGAGGGTGAGGCTGTGGCAGCTCCCAGCTGTGGGACCTGGAGATGGAGAAGTTGGGTCCAGAGATCTTCAGGGACTGGGAGCCACTGGGAGAGGTGTGGAACCAGCCAAGCTCCTCCAGGCCAGACCTGCTCTGTTTCAGCACCGAGCAAGTTTTCCATGCCCCGGGTCTGCTTGGGGGTTTTTTTGTGGTTTGTTTGTTTGTTTGTTTGTTTTGTTGTTTTGTTTTGGTTTGGTTTGGTTTTTTGTTTGTTTTGTTTTGTTTGGTTTGGTTTTGTTTGGTTTTGTTTGGTTTTGGTTTTGGTTTGTTTTTTTTTGCTTGGAACAAGCCCAACACACCAAATTTTGCATGATTTTCTGCCTCCAGCTCCAGACTTTCCAGAAACTCAACCTCTTGGCTCGTGCCAGACGCCTGCTGCTGGCTCCTGGTGCTGCCAAAACTGCCCTGGAGGCTGCTCACGAGTCGCCAGCTCAAAGCCCAGGCACGAGCCTTACGCGGTGCTCGGCAGCAGCCCCGCGGCTGAGGGGACAAGGTGGGGATGGAGCCCGGGGCATGGGCTCATCCCGGTGCTGCTGGGAGCGTGTCAGAGCGGGTCCCTGCAGTAAAGGTGAAAGTTGCAGGGAGCTCCTCTGAAATGAAAGCAGCCTCTGGAGCAACCTCTCCTCAGGAATTACCCTGCTGATTAATCTCTCCTGAAGTCACCGGTGATAAATGAAGCGATTAAGGGACTGACCTGCCTGTGGGGCTGGAGTTTTGTGGGAGTGGGCAGGGAGGGATGTTTCCCCCCCACCACCGTTTGGGCTCTTTACAGACCTGGCATCTCCTAAATCAGCAGAGCAGCCCTGGGTGGCTCTTGCAGCGGGGATGGCGCTGGGAGAAGGTCACTGATGACCACCCAGGTGTGTCCCTGCTCAGAGGGGACTATGGAAATTGGGGAGAGGGTGTGGAGGCCAGAGTGACCTTGTACAGCCGGGGGCTGGGGCAGAGGGCCGGGGATGCTGCTGCTCTCAGCTGCGTTTGGTGGTCCCCGCGTGTACCAGGGGCTAATACGTGTGAAAAGCAGATTTATTTTTGCCTACGTTTCATATTCTTCACGCTCTACGGCGGGAGACAAAGGATCAGCTCTTCAATGGAGTCCTAAGAATAAACCTTAAACCTCATCAAATCCAATCCGGCAATAAAAATTGCCCGAACAAAAGGCCAGGGACGGAGGGTGGTGGCGGGGCCGTTTCCCCACGATAACAAGTTTTCACAAGACTGTTTATCCGCACAATTTGGAACGACACTTAAAATCTCTAATCCCAATAGGCATGAAAGTGCTTGTCCCAAGCAAGCAGGTGGATTGTCCCGGAGCGGCCGCGTTGCCAATGCTGCTCGGTGGCCGCGGCGGTGCCCGTGGGGGTCACGGGGAATGTGCTGAGACGGGGCAGCTGCAGCCTGAATGCCTCTCTTCAACCTCAAAGCCTCGGCCCCTCTCCCCCGCACCCCTCTCCATCCCACCCCCTATTCAAGGCGGTTTTAAAAGGCAGCAAAATGGTTACAAGGTTTAAGGCAGAGGCGAGCAAAATGCTGCACAAAGGGAGGACAAAGGCGTGCGGCGGCCGGTCCCTAATCCAGCATCGCCCATGGCAATGCAGCCCGGAGCGGCGCTGCGCGGATTAAACCCACTGCCAACGCCGGGGTTTAGCGGCAGGGCTGGGGGGTGCCGAGGGCTGTCCCCCCTTCCCGGCCCACCAGAACCCTCCGGGCCATCCGTCCCTCCAGGGGCTGGTGCAGGAGGTGGGGTGGAGGCAGCGAGGCAGAGACCTCGTCCCTCATCCCAAAGAGCAGCGCCGGTGCTCGGGCTGGTGTGGATCCTGTGGAGGCAGGAGGTGGGATGTTGGGAGCTGGTTGATGTTGGGCTCAGCAGAGGTGCTGAGGGTGGAGCAAGAGCCTCTGTGTCCCCAGTGGCATCTCCAGCCCAAAGAAACCGTTTATTTTTCCTGTTCTTACACAAAATTCCAGAAAGTGTTCACAGCAAATGACAGCTCCTAAATTGCCCAGCCTGAGGCCTTCCAAGGCTGTGCCATGAGTCACTGGACCAGCTGCTTTTCCCTAATGGCTGCTGCCTCCAAGCTCCCAGCTCAGCTCCGTGCCAGGAGCAGGTGCCCACATTCCCAATATAAGGCTCTGTACACGGGGAATTTCCCCTCTGGGGCAGGGATGGGGTGAGCCACAAGCCTCCATACAAACCCAGCAGTCTTATAACCACCAGGACCAGTGACTGAAAAGGACACTTCTTTGTCCCACACACCCCAAATGCCTGGTGGCATCCAGGACAATCTTGGCTCCTGGCACATTCTGCCCACCCTCAGTCTATGGAAAACTCCTTCCTCTGGGCCTGACATTCCCCCAGCCCCCAGAAAAGGAGCTGTCTCCCCCATAGCATAAGTTTTCTCCTCTATCCAAAGTTGGTCTTGAAATTAAGGCAATTATTTTCACACTCCGTGCGTTATGAGCCCGAGCCCGGCGCCGTGCCCGGCTCAGCAGACGGCGGCTAATCCCTTTAGCACTCCAGAACTATCACCCAGACAGCAACGGGGCCCGGGAGAAAAGCAAACTGACATCCCTTTCGCACGTGGGAGTGAGGAGAGACGCATCGGAGGGTCCTCGCTGGGAAGCAGGGCGGGCTGGGACCCCGCGGGGTGTCACGGTGGCAGCGATAAATGAGTGAGTGTCAGCGCAGTGCCACCGAGCCGCGTCTGCGGGTGACAACGGTGGCACCCGTGATTGTCACCGCAACTCTGCCCTGCTTCCCACGCCCACCGTGCACAGGCTGCTCTTGGGGCATGGCTTGGCGGCGGGGAGAATCGCTGGGCTCAGCGTTGGGAGGTGCTCTGGGTGTTCCCGAGGTGGGTGGGATGTTCCAGGGGAAGGACATTCGAGGACAGGTGAGGGGTGTGCTGCATCCCGCTCCCCAGGGCTCAGGTGTGCTGCAGTCCTCGCTGGATGCTCTGAGGCTCCTGCTCGCTGCAAAGAGGCTTTTAATTACTGTCAGTGCCCGAGTCCTGCAGCAAGCTGCTCTTTCCTCTCCCCAAAGATGGGCCAGGGGCAGGTCAGGGCTTTGGGCCATTTTCAGGCACAGATTTGTGATCCAAAGGGAAGGACAGAAATCCCAGGAGTACAACATGCACAGTGCAGCTGGTTTTTAACCAACAGCTAACGGGACACAGGGGGAGCAACTCAATCCCTGCCCAGAGCTGCCCAAGGCATTTCTGGTAAGGAAATCCTCAGAGGGAAAATGTCTTCTCTTCACAATTATGGCCACTGGAGCAGTGTTTGAACACACCCAGTCTGCACAAGACCACCTTTTTCTTCCTTAAGTAATCTGCCTTTAAAACATCTATGAAACCACAGCAAAAGCAACTCCCTATTTGGCCAGGTTGAGTATTTTTTCCTGCCCAAGTTCCTGGCAAAAAGAAGGCACTTGAATAAAGTTGAAAAAAAAAAAGACAGTGAGGTTGAGTTTTAAATTAGCATTAATTTACAAAGCCCAGACAGACCCACTAAGCAAATTGTGCCCATTAATATATTAACAACAGATTTTCCCTACTGCTCCTTTGGGTCTGGAGCCTGAACAGGGGCTGGTGATTAAGGCTTTTTTAATTCTAAGAGCCTCAATGACCGAGCTGGACCCGCGTGTGCCCACGGCCGCCTGCGCTGGGAGGGTGTCAGGGTGACCTCAATAAAGTAGGTGACCACGGCACCTCTAATCCCCTCTTTTAATTGATTACTCTCACCCAGCCCCCGAGGCCATGAGAATGGGGGACCCACCCTCTATAGATTAGCACCCTTTAGTTTACAGATCAGCCACTTTTTCAGTCCTTTGCCCTGCAGCAATGCATGAAAATAACACTAATCTCATTAAGGACAGAAGGGAGCCCTTCAAAGTTTATTAATAATGGGAGCAGACAGGGAGAGAGTCAGGCTCTGGGTCAGATTTCAAAGCCGGGGAAGTGGCAGGAGCTTTCCAAGGGCCTGGTTTTGCCAGTGAGGAGGGTTTTTGCCGTGTTTCCAGCTGGGTGTGGAGGTGCTGGTGGTGGCTCTGAGGCGCACTGGGGCTACTGAGCACCTGCGACCCCCCCAGATATGGCTGGGAAGGGATGGGCAGTGTCCACCGCTGGTTTGGCAGCTTGGGAGCTGCTCCAAGCTCTGCTCCACTGCACAGGACTGTCTTCCCTGCAACTCCCAGCTGAAGAATTTCTTGAATGATGGCAAGATCTCATCACCTTGAAAGAGACCTGGCAAAAAAGATCTTAAGCTTTAAACACCATAGAGGCTGACATTAAAAAGGAGAATAATATTTTCAAACCCAGAGCAGCATCCTAGCCCTGGTGTTGGTGTTTTAGGTGGAATTGAAGAGAAACACAGTCCCTGACAGCTGATGGATGTGGGGTTGTGGCCCTGGAGTAGGGCACAGGCTGCCTATTTCTGCTTTCTGGGAGAAATGTGTCTTGAAGGACCACTGGCACTCAGAGCTGGGCTTGTTCCCTTTCCTCTTCCTCACTGTGGCATGAGAGAAAAACACCTTTCAGCTCAGAGGTCTGGGGCTCTATAAATGTCATGAACAGGCTGTTAATGGTTATGAGAGATCAGCCAATTTCTCCCAAGCCGCCTGAATCCCTCACAAAAGTCCATGAATTTTTAAAGCACATTCCATGTGCAGTGTCCCCAGCACTTTTAGGGATGAGCCCTGATTTATTCCCTGGCTTCAAACAGGAGATGATGGCACAAATGCTTTGGCAGAAGCAGGATCTCAGTGCTGCCACACCTGAACTCCACCTCTGTGATTTCCCAAGCATCCTGAGGGATTGGGATGTGTCACCCTTGACCACACCTGCAGAATGCTGTAAATCCCAGAGGAGCTGCAGAGCCTCAGGGAGACACCTCACCTGTGAGAGGGCTGAACCCAGAGCAGGGATTCCCTCCCACTACCAACACATGTGGGGATCCCATGGCTTGGGAGCTTGGGATGAAACTAAACTGGCATCCTTTTGTCACCTGAAAGTGAGGAGAGAAGCAGCTCATGGACCACAAGTCAGGAGCTGCACTAAATCCATGGAGTTAAAGCCACCAACACCCCAACAGAGCTGGATTTTGGGATGGGTGTCTGGGCTGCAACACCAAGGGTTTGAGGGGAGCTTGGCGAAAGGATGAGCCGGATCAAGAGGAGGGAGGGTCCCAGGCTGCAATCCCTCCAGGCCTAACCTAATCACCATCGCTCTGCATTATTACCCTGCCTAACGTGGCATGCTTTTAAATAAAATATGCAAAGATTTCTCAAATTATTTCCCCCAGGCAAGTGCGTTTTCTATCTTCGCTCGTGCATGTTAATCTGAAAAATGCAAATTCCACACACACCCCCATCTGTTGGGGCTCGGCCATTTATTAACTTTTTTTTTTAATGCAAAATGTTTCTTTCTTTTATATATATATATATGAAAAAGCAATGAGTTTTGTTATCTCTGCCCCTATTTTATTTCATTTAGAGAAAACAGGTTTTAATGGGTAAAAAAAATAAATAATGATAATAATAAAATGGCCCTGAGGTGCTGAGAATTATGACTCACTCAGAGCTGGAGTTTTAATCGGAGATTGGTGTTGGGTAGGATTACGGCTGCAAGAAGGCTGGGTCTGCTTTAAGAAGAAATGCTGATGTTCAGGGGACAAGATTTACTTATTTATTTATCCAGGTTGACTTTGATATTCAGGCCTGAGCCAACAGCACATCTCAAGAGACTGACAGCTTCCCTGTGGCTGCCTGGACTTTGGTGGCACTTCCCCAGGCTGCAGGGCTGTCCCTGTCCCCATCCTCTCCTGCCAGGGGGTGACAGTCCCAGACTCCCCAGAGCATCATGTGGGCAGTGCCCTCATCTCCGTCTTTAGGGCTCCTTTGCAAAATCATTAAAAACATCAAGGAAAAAGCAACCACAGACAAAAAAAAACGGGGGAAAGAAGGACCCCAGTGCCGTTTTTTCCCTGACAAGAACCCGATGTGACAGAGCTCGGCGTGTTGAGCGTAATTGGCAGCCTCTGCCCAGGAGAGGCCCATGGACAAACTTGCTCCAGGACGTGAGGATGCCCCGTCCCCGAGCCTGCGGGTCCCCACGGCGGGGGGTGAACGGGGACCGCGGCTCCGGCACGGCCGCCGTGGGGAACATCAGCCTTCACCTGAGTAATGAGACAAAACCCAGGGAAAATACACATGAAAAGGAAGGGAAAGAGAAACTCTTAGGAAATAAGATCAAAGTCCTGCCTTCAAAAACATTGTCCTGCAGCTACGAAGAAACCCAGATCTCCCTAATTGCGGCAGCCGAGCGCAGCGCTTGGCACAGTGCTGGAGTGGAGGACAGGCTGGGGGGGACCCAGAGGTCCCAGCACCCAGCTGGGAGAGACAGGAACACAATGGGGATATGCTGGCATTGCTGGTTTTATTTTTGGAGTACTCCTGTCCCTGCTCCCACAGGCTCATGTAGCTCAACAATGATGTCTGAATGAGAATCGTGGTGTGGGTCCTCATGTGAAGGAGCAGAGGGAAGCTGCTGGCTTGGGACACATCACACACTGCAGTTAATACAATTGTATTAAATAAATTTGCATTAATATTTATTATCTAAATACAGTATTTTATTAATATTGCTCCCACTAGACAGAGAAACACTGGATAAACTGATGGCCAACTGCTTGGACACAGACTGTTGGTTTATGCAGGGCAAATAGTTACAGAAAAGGAGGTGCACTGAAGAAAAAATGTCCTTCTTTTGGAAAAGTGCAAAGAACTGGAACTGAGGCTGTACCAGGGTCCCAGAGCAACTTCTGGAAGAAGCAATGGAGCAGAGGGAACTCCAGTCATTAAATGTTGGGGGCCAAGGGATGCCCAGGTGTGGTGGGTGCTTTGGGCATGGGAGAGCTGCTATCCTGGGCTGGCCCTTGCCAACCCCCATTTATTGCCACATCCAGGGCACAGAGAGGCTCTGCAGATAAACAACTGCTGCCTTTCCATGGGGCTGGTGCAGGGATGGGTGAGCCAGCAGCTTTGCCTCCTCTCACCCCTTTGCAGCAGTTGCTCCACATCCTTCTCTCTCCTACAGCACCTGGGCAGCTGAGAGGACATGGGGGGCTGGGAGTCACAGCCTCAACCCAGCCTGGCCCCTGTAATGGGTGCAGAGCACCCGGGTCCCCACCACAACGCAGGGAAGCAGCTGGCTGGCCCTTTAAAGCCTTTTTTCCCCCTCTCTTGTTAAAAGATGTCTGGGAGGGGAGCTGCCAATCTGAAAAATGATCCTTCCTTTTTTCCATTTTCTTCCTTCTCTCCTTCTAGCTCATGCTCATCTGTTCAGGTGAACCGCAGGCACATTCATTAAATCTCTGTCTTTGACACCTCAGCTGCTTTGGAGCCCTGGGCTGCTCTTTCTCTTTTCTTTCCATGTTTTTTTCCTGTTCCCCATCTCCGAGCCCGCCTGATCAGCACACTAAGGCAGCGAGAGCGAGCTGCAGAATCGTTAACGAAGCACAACTCTGCTGATGAGGTGCTGAGTGGCCGGTTTTGGGGAGGGTGCTGGGGGCACCCGCTGTGGACAGGGAGCACCAGGGCACTGTGAGATGCCACCGCTGGCACTGGGGTGGCACGGAGGGACATGAGCATGGTGACAGCATAGCCTGCACCCAGCCAGCGCCCCAGGGCTGCGGCCAGCAGCCAAGGGCTTGGCTCGCTCCTCTGTCCTCAGTCCCACTAAATCCTGTTACTCCATGCAGGAATGCCTTCCCTGCTCCCCAGGCCCTCCTGGGTTCCCCAAATCTTCCCAGGGCTCACCCTCATCCACCCATTCCTTGCTTGTCCCATAAGTCCCACCCTGACAGGGTGGCACCGATGGCTCATCTTGCCACAGATTTGCTGCTTGGCCAAGGGGGACAGAGCCCATCTCCAGCAGCTGCTTCTGAATCAGCATCTGACGCTGAGTGGGGCTGGAGGAAAGAGATAACCCGCCCAGCTGCCGCCAGGAAGGATTTGGGCTCGGCTTTGCTGGCCCCTGGCCGGGTACCTGCTGACTGCTCCCAGCCCTGGAAGCCCCAGCACCGAGCAGTGAAGGTGGTGGGGGATGAGATGCTCTCCATGGACTCTGCCTGTGGGTTCAGGACAAAGGAGCAGGAGCAGAAAGGATCCCTTTGGTTAGAGTCAGAGCCCTGGCAATGAGGAGGACGGCAGAAGGACAGGGGCTGGACGCAGCACCTGAGGAAAGCACGTGTCCGAATCCCAGCTCTCTCTGGAATGCAGCGCTTGTACCCAGGGCAGGGCTGTGTGTTCTGCGGGAAGGGACAGCCCGGTGTGGAGAAAGGGCCCAACAGCGAGTGGCTCCAGGAGGCTCAGCAGGACTGGGACTGTAAAGCTGCGAATTCCTGCAGAGTTTTGTTAGCGGGATCGGCGCACAGCCTGGTGCCCTGCTCTGAATTAATTATCCGCTGACACGATTTTGCTTCTTTCCCTTTGTGTTATTTTAATTAACAGAGATCTCCTCCAAGCAAGCCAGCTGTCATGTAAATTGTAAAACTGTCAGCATGTACAGGAACTTAACAGGGACTGGAAGAAAGCCTTGCACAAAGGGATGTGCTACTTTCCCTTTTTGGTTTTCCTTCCCTTTTTTTTAAATCCGGCACATTTGTAAAGTCAAAAAGAAGTGTGAAGACTAGGGTGGGGCAACAGATGGAGAAAGCCCAGCTTTTAACTTTAGATCCATTCCTTGAGGCAGAGGTGCAGAACAGAGGTGTTCTTAAGTACTTTGGATCAGGATTGTTTCCTTGCACATCCCTGTAGCCTGGGCTTTTCTCCCAGTTCCCCTCCCCTTCATCCACACAGGCTGCAAGTGGAATGAAACCTACCGTAGGAAGGACTCAGTATTAAGCCAGGCAAAAGGAGACATCCATGACTTTGATATAATTAATCTGGTCTGTGTTCATTGTGGATTTCACCCACATTCATCCTGAGCTTGATGAACCCCTGTGTGCTGACAGCAAGCTGCAGGGCTGGCTCCAGCTCTACTCCTGCATCACCTAGGCTTGAGATTTTTTAACTATGAGTTGAAACCAGCCAGTTCTTCCCAAGATCAGACTCTGCAAATAAGCAAAACCGTGTTAATGGGCCCCATATGTCTTTGGTTAAAAGCTGCTCAGCAAGAGCAGCAGATGCAGAACGGAGCACGCGGAGCCGGAGGTATGGTGGGAGTTCACGCGAGGATACTCCGTGGACATCCCATCTCCCCCCAGTGGGAGCAGAAGCCTGTGGTAACCCTGCAGCGATCAATTAATAAATGTTTAGGCAAGTCAATGAAGGTTAGCAAGGCCCCAGCTCAACGGGAAGCTCAGGGAGGACAGTGGGAGGTGGAGATGCTCTGGAGCAGTGGATGGCAGCAGGACACCAAGGGCGAGATGTGCCGGGACAGACAGGGGTCTCTGCATTTGGTGGGACCTCACAAGGCTGTGGGGCAGGAGGGATGCTCACCAAACCTGCAGAGGCACTCCCATTTTTGTAAGAAATTATATGTTTTTTTCCCCTGCCTGGTTTTGGGAGAAGATCAGCAGCTGGGGAAGGGCCTGGATTTTCTACAGTGTGATTTTTAGTGCATGTCTCATCCTTACAATCTACAGACCTAGACTATGTCTAGATGAGGACTGAGCTACTTAATTCCATTTCTTCCCTCCCTCACCACAAATGGTTTTTGTTGCCCTTTAAGAACAAAGCAAAAAGATTCCAAACCACATTCTGATAAAGAAGGATGGATTTTTCTTTCCCAGCAGCAGCCAGGGATAAAAGCCTGGAGACAGCTGAGCAAGCTACAGCATCACAGCCCAAATGCTGAGCTTATCCGACGAGCACAGCCGGGCTGTGAGGGCTCCAGCCTGATGCTGAGGGTTCCACAATGAGGCCAGGGGCTGGGATATGCCAGTCGCATATGGAGGTTCCCTCTCAGCCCCGTTTACATGCCAGGCGTGCTGCTTGTCCACTGAAACAAATGACCTTGAGCAGTGCTGCGGGTCAATAAAATAATTTGCTAACTGATCCATCTTCTGTGGCAAACAGATGAATCAACTCCAGCTCCCTGGGCTGTTTTATGTACGGATGGGAGAGCCGTGAAGTTAAAATAACGTGTGCGGCCACATCCATCTCTGTGCAATGAAAGGATGGCTCCGAGTTAATAAAGTTGTGTATTTCTAGATGGGGAAAAGCCATCTCTGAATCTTCTGACACTTGACTTGGTGAGGCTGAGTGCTGTTCCCCAGGACAATGTGGCCCAGGCCATACTCTCCCTTAGTGGAGCATTGTGTCCCCTTGTTCCTGTTTCCACACGTCTCCTCTAGCAGCTCTGCTGCCCTGATGTGTCCCTGATGGCCCCTCCTGGGATTCAGCTCCCAAACAACCCTTGGCCATCCTGTCCCTGCTGCCACCTCGTTTCTCCACAAGGAATGAACCAAAGACTCCAGTTCCAACCACAAAGGGGACTCACAGCCGGAAGCTGGAGTACAGCATGAGGCACACTCTGTTTTTACCAGTCTCCAGTGCAGCAAAGCACTAAGAACAATTAAGAAATGACCATTTCCATCCTGGCAACACAACCTCCAGCAGCATTGGCAGAGGGTGGGCAGAAGCTGGAGTCACTGGGGCTGGTGCACACGGCTGGGCTGCATCTGTCAGAGAACAAGGCAAACTGGGGCATTCAGAGGGAGCAGAAAGGCCCCGAGGCAGCCTGTGCTCACTGAGCCCCTAATCACAGCGAGGTGATTAATGCCCTTCTGCTCCCGTGAGCTGCTGCTCTGTTCTGTGCTCCCCTTGCTCAGCCCTGCTGCCTCGGCAGGTCCCACACCGGTGGGCACCAGGCACTCGGCCTCACAGGGATGGTGCTCAGTTTTCCTGGTGCTGAAAGCAGGGATGGAGTTGGCAATGGTGATGGGCAGGGCAGAGCAAAACCAAGAGTTCATCTTTGGCCATGATAGTCTGTGAACTAATGTCTGTTCTCTGGAGTGGGTTTTTATGACCTTTTCTCCCAGAGCTTCCCAGCTTCCTTTTCTCCCAGCTTCCCCTATCAAGGGTCAGCATATTTCAGGAATCCCAGGGCTGAGACTCAGACCTGGTTCCTGCCTCATGCAGCCTCAGACAGGCTGGAACTGCCCCATATCCATCTCTTTGTAAATCAATCTGATGAGGGCTTGGCTGTTGATTTTAGACTGGTGCAATGAAAGCAGGGTCTGGGAGCAGGAGACAGCCCAGATTTAAGCTCAGGGCCTCGCCAGGGAGTGGCATCCCAGGTTTCAGTGCTGAGGCAGAGGTTGCTGGGGTTAAAAATTCCTTGTGCCCTGCTGCTCCAAATGCTTATTTTCCAAATTCTTTATTAAAATTGCTGGTACAAACAAAATTTTGTAGGAGGTTCCCACAGTCGTCATGCCAGACACAAGCCCGGTGCCCAAACTCCTCCTCTGACAGCTGGAGCACAGAGCTGGCAGCAGAAGGGGGGAGTCCTGGAGCCCAGCACTTGCTGATCTCAACACTGCATTCTGCTGCAGGATGGACACCTTCCTGGGGGATGCAGGTGGAATGTGTCCCCGTTCTGCTCTCCCAGAGTGGGGTGGGTTACCTGGCCATGGTCCTCTGGCTTCTCCCCACAGTTTAACAGGGTTAGGCAGAGCTCAGCCAGGTTAGGCACAGTTCATCCAGGTTAGGCACAGCTCAGCAGCAGCAAATGTCAGTGAGCAGGAACAAGCAGCCGTGCTCATTCCCAGGAGGAGGGAGGTCACGGTTTGCCTGTCCCAGAGGTTAACAAACCCTGCACAGCCACCCTAAGGGCACAGGAGCTGCTTTAGCTGAACACCAGAGATAAAAGAGCTGGTCAGAGGACTCAGAAAAATGGGGTCCCTTCCACAGGGCCACAGGAAACACCTTGTGCCCCAGCAGAGTCATACCGAGCTCCTCTTCTTTGGCCATGTACCGGGCAGAGCTCGCTCTGTGCCGGGATCGCTTCAGGGCACTTCCTGCGAGCCATTAAAGCACGTTGGGTAATTAATACCTTCCATGCATGAGGAAAAATGAAAGGCAGGTGGGAGGAGGAGGAGGGGAGCAGGGAGGAGGCAACTCCATTTTGAAGGCTGTCGGGGTGGTTTTCCCTTGGAGAGTTGTTATAATTTGGAGGCTCCTGCACGCTGCAGCGCTCACACCTCTCAGACGTTATTCAGTGTCTTATTCCAGCCAGCACCACAACGCTGTCAGACTATGCAGGATCCATGCTGCCTGCTGGAGCAGCTCTCCTCCTCCTCATCCCTTGGGACCACTGCAGGATGAGCTGAGGCTGCCCCACACTCCAGGCTCAGCACCCAGCCAGCTTCTCCAAACCCACTCCATAGCTGACAGTTACAGGAAAGGCCCCTCTGTGCTAAAAAAAGCTCCATTTCAGCACCTTAAATACAGTTTCTAAACAAACGAAATGTTTATTTTTCTGAATAATAATAATAATAATAATAATAATAATAATAATAATAATAAAAGAACTCCAGCCTTGGGGCATGTGGTGGGATGGCTGCAAGCTCATTGGAGCGTGTGTCCATTACCGTCCGCGCTCCAGACCCCGGCGCTTTATTCCGGGAGAGTGACTGACAGACCCTGATCGATGCTGATTTGGGTCTTAAATAAACACACTGGCCCTGGTTTGCTGGGAAGAGAGAGGTGTCAGCATCTGGCTGACAGGCAGAGAGAGGCAAACTTTGCCAAATGGGCATTTCTTAGCAATGTTTTCCTTTTTTTACAATTTATTTCCCTTCTCTCATCACTATGCCATGGGAGCTGGGCAGAAGCTGGGATAGGGCAGTCAGGAAGGTTTCAGAACAGGGTTATTTTGCATTTTAGTCCTTTAACTTATGTCTTCTGTAGACAGAAAAATAGAATTCAAATATTCAAACAGAATTGTGCTGGTAAGAGCCACCAGATCTCGCTGGTGCCTGATCAGACCATCAAGCAGGGAAAGGTGCTTCACTGCCGACAGCTGCTGTCAAGAGAAAAGCCCTTTGATAATTTGCTGAGCTGTAGCAATTCACATCTGCAAGAGCTGTAGAGCTCCAAGGAACCCCGAGCTTCTTGGAAATGTTTTTCACCAGCACCATGTAGGTCTTAAAATTACTGGAAATGGCACTTGAGAGTTGAGTGACTCAGGCTGCTACAGTTTGGAAAATATCACTCAGGTCATTTTTTTCACCCTTTGAGCATGATTTTGTCAAATCCAACACTTCCCCAATGCCCATTTCTCCTTTACTGCCATGTCAGGCATCAATACTGAAACAGCTGCAGATAAAGTTTGCTGCTGCGACACCCCAAACACTTTTGTGCACCCATGTTCTGGTGGCTCCCTGTGGGGTGACTCTGTTATCTCCTCATCTCTGACCCTTGCGTGCCAGCAGATTCCAGCCTGGGCAGAAATGAAGGTCACAAGTTACTGAGCCAATCTGGGAAAGAAATTCCAGGAGAGCAGATTGGGATTGTTTTAATTAAAGGAAAGAGGCAGGGAAAGGGGGGCAGAGCAACACTCGAGCAATCAAACAACATTTTTTCCCATGAAGATGAACATTTTGAGGTAGGATTAAGACAGCTGAAATTTTCTTTTTAAAGGAACGCAAAACTGTGGATGTTGGATGATTGACAAATAAAGGGCAGTTTCTTTTAATTTAAATATGCTCCTAGTTTGTGCAGAATATGTTAATTTATACATTGCCTAAATAGCCAGTAGCTATTGTCTGTAAAACCACATCAGATCAGGGCAGCAGGGCAGTTAATGTACTGGCTGGATGTTATGGCTGGTCAGTGAAGCGATCCGAGCTTCCTTCCACTGGCTCCCAACCCCTAAATGGAATAGCTGAGCTGTAAAAAACTGCCAGGGGCATAAACTGAAGTTCATTCTGTCAGCCTTCAATAGGACAAGGCTCTCCTTCCCACAAGGACCCGTCCATACCCTCAGCCCCAGACCAGCTCCTGCTCCTCTGTGACCCCAGAGCTGTTCCCCTTCCACTGGAGAGCCCTCCCAAGCCCCTGTGCTCTCCACAGGGATCATTTTTTGGGGAACATACAGCTCACCCCATAAGCTGTTCACAGCTTTACAGCACCTTCTTGTGACCCTGTGCTCCCCCATGCCTCAGTTTCCCTGGCTGCAGGCTTCTCCCAGACCCTCCAGCCCAGCCCTCCTGGGGCTTTGGTCACATCTCCTGTCTCCCAAGGTCCCATGGCAGCTCTTAGCCTCTAAAAAATGTCCTGCTCTGCTCCTGCCATGCCATGACCTGCCCTGGGATGCTCAGCTGGGCCTCCTGAGCAGCCCTGAGACCCCAGCTGGATTTTTAACCCTGATATTTGGCAGCCTCTGCTCCAAACAAGTCCTGAGCGTGAGCCATTCATGCCTGACCTGCCTCTTCCTCTGCCTTCATGTGTAGCCATGACTTGGTCTGGTCTCTGGAGCAATTTTTAATGCAGAGAGGCTTCTAATTAACAGGATTTTGAAGTTAATTAAAACAATCTCGTTTAGATCTCTCCATGAATGCTCACAAGGGCAATGCTGCTTCCCTGGGCTCCTTGGGAGCCTCTGCTCACCTCACAAATCACACCCCAGGGGCTGTTGTGTCTTCAGAAAAGGGTCTGGTGTTGATACCCTAAAAAGGCTGCCAGGTCATGAGCACTTTTGTCCAAAGGACCGAATGACCAGCATGGAAGTCCAGACTCCACAGATTCCAGGGCCATGCTCCAGCCTTCCTGAGTCCTCCATTCCCTTCTGGGACAAAGCTGCTGTCTCCACAGGTGATTCCTAAGGAGAAACTCTTGTCTCCCATGTCAGCCCAAAACCAGCAACATTACAGACCCATCTTGTTCAAGAAAGGTCCATCCTCTGCATTCCCAATGCATTCCCAAAGATCAGACTGGATTAAGTTTAGAGTGATATGATAAGTAGTAATAATACTGCAGCCTTCCCCCTAATTATTTTCAATATAATTACGTACCCTCAAGAAACCTTTTAAATAGCACACTCTCCTCAGTGCTCCGGTCCAAGGGATTCATTTGTCTCAGGAAAGAAATATTCTTGGGGCTGAATCCTTCATTAGTCTTTCCTGGAGAGACTCGTGCTGAAGTCAGCGGGGTCTGTGTGTCCCACTGGAGGATGTGGGGCTGTGCCTGCCTGGGCAGTGCCCACCACAGGAAGATTTTACAAGCCCCTTGGAATTTGGTTTCTTGGCAGCAAAAAGCCTTTGGCAAGGAAAAAAAGCCTGGAAGTCTGCTGGAAAGTATCAGTGAAAGACTTGAGTTTCACTGTCCTTTATCAGCTTCTTACACTTCCTTCTCTTGTGTTTTAATACCCTACAAGTGCTGTAGCTTTGGTGTGTGAAGAAAAAGAGGGAAGACACTCAGAGTCTGGGATCATACTGTGTAAGCAGGTGAAAATCAAAACCTTCACATCACTGTGGTGCCCTGCCCCACCTGGAGATCAAAACTGGGAAGGAACAGCAAGGCCAGTGTGTTTGGAAGGGAGGAATTAAATGCTTACATTGAATTATTCATACCTGATGGATGAAGCATTTGTGTAAATCAACACCTGCTTGACCCCTAGACCAAGGAACAGGACCCATGGCATCCCCAGTCTGCATGCCTGAAATCCTTTGGGGAAAGGGAGGACTCTTACTGGGAAATGACAGCCCATCCCATCCCTCTCTGTGCATTCCCACACACCTGCATTCCAGACTGTCCCTTCCATGCACCAGTGTCTGAAAACCAGGGATGGCTTTCCAAGGAAATTTCCTCACTGAAATAGTTAATGAGGACTGATCCCATCCCCCAGTTCTCTCCCCGCAGCTCGCCACCCCTCTGAAAAGAAATCAGAATAATAATTAAAAGATGCCTAGAAACGCTCTTGGAAGAGCATAAATTCTGAAGATGAAAGTAAATGATTAAAATAATTAAATACTTCAAGTTGACAAGCAGAAGCAGAATCTTGCCAACGGACATTTGTCGGTAATTAGTTAATTAATCCTAACACAAATTATAAGCCATAACAAACCAGTCAGGCTGAACGCAGCCGGCTGTTCAGAATTAAACTTAGAAAAAGAGGGAGTGAGAGAAAGAAGAAAGAAAAGTTTGGAGATTCTTGCAGATCTGAGGGAAGATGCTGTGCAGGAGCTGGTGTCCCTCTGGAAAGGGCAGCAAGGACAGGGGCAGGACTTGGGGCTGAACAGAGCTGTGTTCCCACCTGGCAGGAGCACAGTGGGGTGGGATGTATGGAATAGGCAGTACAGAGCAGGATTTGGGATTTCCATCCTTTTTCTTTGAGTAAATGCAGCACAAAGGCTTCCTAGCTCTGTTTCCCACTCTGCCACTGGCACCAATGTGCACTTGAGAACATCCTTGCCATGGGAATGAGTTGGTCTGGGCAGGTCCTTCAGGTCTACTGGTGACATTAATCCCGGGGTTTCTGGAAGATGCACAGACCAGCATCTGTGAAGGGCTCAGTTCTGGGGTACTGGGAGGGCAGCTGAAAACCACCATTAACACCCTGGAAATTGTTTCTAGGACAGGCTGGAAGAGCAGGGTCAGTGCTTGGGAGCTGGGTCCTGCCAGGGAAACTCGGTGCAAATGACACTAGGACACGTGTGTGGTCAGCCAAGACCCAGCATGAGCCTGATGCCATCCAGTTTGCTGGGAAGTTGGGGAAGACAGAGCCTTTGTGCAATGGGAAGAGGTTAATGAGCTGTGGGCTGGTTTCTCACCTCCAGTCACCTTGGCTCAGGTCCAGTTTTCAGCCCTAGATTATGTGAGGTTGGTGATCCACAGGCACAACACGGTGACTGACAGCTCATCTATGGCTGCACTGCTGTGTTCACACATCCAGCCAGGGCTAGGGAGGCATGGAAGGGACAGGCTTTGCCCTTCCTCCTGCACAAAAAAGCTCTGGAGCAACCAGAGTCACTATTCTGACAAGAGAGGACCTGCACATCCCCAGCACGGGGACACTGCTGGGTGACAGACTGGGCCAAATAACAGCTGGCAATGCAGCTTAAGTGAGAAATGGGACATACAGGTTGCAAATGGGCTTTTAACAGCACAGAAAAGAAGGCATGAAATGTTTTGAAAGAATAAATAGATACCAGGGAAGTGTGACTATCCCACAGATCCCACACTGTCGGAGGAGTTGCCAGTGACTCATGTGCCACGTCTGGGCACGTATCATGTGAGGGGAAGTACGAACATGTGAGCACACATGACCATCTCCTGATGTGATTTACATGCAGAGGACAAAGAGATTACTTACAAGACAATGAGAATTAACACTGAAGAAATGCAAGGCCCATCTCTTTTGGCCCAAACTCCCTGAGCTGCTCACACAGTGGATTCCTATTTTCCATCAAACCCATCCAGAGCTCTGCTGAAGAGAAAGTTTCATCCGCATGTGCGTGAGCATGTGTACGCGCGTGTTCTAAGTGTTTTGCATTATGTGAGCTCTGACCTTCAGAGGGGAACAGAAGGAATATTTTCCCCCCTGAGGCTAGAGTTGTCAGTGAAATGTCTGTCTTCCTTAATAATTTCAATCCGGGTGACAGGGGACAGGGCATTTTGCTCTGAACGAACGTACTGTAAAAACTGTCAGATAGAATTTGTCTCAAGAAGCAGCATTTCTATCCATTCGGGGTCATAATTACAGGCATCTTATGACCTGTGGAGCAGCACATTTTTCTCAACTGAAAAAAAGGAGTCCTAAAATAGGTGGTTTGGTCTTCTGCAGAGCTTTGAATTGAACCTAAATGGAATCTAACAAACAACGTTGATCTGCAGAATGCTTTCTTCATGATTGCTGGTTGCTTTTTTAAATCCAGAACAAACTGTGCACTGAAGTGACGTAGCAGAAAAGAGGGATAGAAATTGCCATTCACTGGGCTGGAGTAATGGCCTATTTCTCCTATATCCTGTCTCCTAACTGCCTGCCTCTCTGAATTTCCTCCACACTGACACTAGCCAGCATCTTGTTAATGAACTGAATAAGTAACTAAATGGGTGATTAACCAAATGAGCGTGACGATAATTTGATTGCACTTTCCCCACTTTTAAAGCACAGGAAATAGTAAGAAAAGAAATAATTCAGTGACCAGCAGGAATTCAAACAGTACAGAGCTACAGAAGCTGGAGGAAGCTTTGACTAGATGTGGCTGTCAATAAATCCCCCACAGCACTGCAGAAATCTCTGGCTAAATATTTAAATTTCTTGATTTGTCCCTCCACACAGAAGAAAAAAACCTATTCATTGATTTGAAGCAGCTTTTTACTTCTATGGTTTGATTTTATAATTAACAACAATCATGAAATGGATCGTCCTGCTGTTATGTGCAGTTATGAGTCACACACAACTCAATGCTGGACATCATTTTGGGGTCAGCAGCCTGGGTTTGTGTAGCAGAGTCTGCAGTGCCTGCTGTTTCCCCACCTCACTGAGATCTGGGTGACAAATCAGACTGGGAGAGGGAACCCAAAGTTACCACAGTAACTTTGGTCTGCAAAAGAAGATGGTCTGCACTGCTGGGAAGGGAGAAATGTGAAAACTGAGAAATAACCCCCTGTCCTCGGCCATCCCAGCTGCTCACGGTGGATAATCTTCTTCCCCACCCCAAGCAGACAATGGTGACCATGGCAGAAGCACAGGGAAGAGCATCCGGCTGAGAAGCAGGGCCCCAGCTGGAGTCTGGAACGCTCTCACCTGCAAGATCAATCCTGCCAGAGACACAAACGTTAATCAGCTGTTGGCAGGGCAGGTTACAATCCATTTTCACCTGCACACTCCGATGGATGCCCTGTTCTTGCCATCACAGGTGGAGGGGAAACACTTTGCAGTGGGCCTGGGGGTGAGGAGCAGAGCAGCTCTGGGAGGCAGAGGGATGCCTGTAGGATTCACAGAACCAGGCACTGATATTCCCTGACACGTTTGCCAAGAATGAGGACCCTTGGAAGGTGTTTTGCTGGTGGTGGGCAAAGAGGATAGTCCCTCCACACTGATGTTAGCCTGGGAAATGTTTGGAGGGGAATGGAGCATCCCAAGATCAGAACAATCCCTCTGTAATGCTGCTGTGCCCCTGAAAGCAAGCACTGAAAGGAGATGCTGACAGGCTGCTCTGCATGCTGGGAAAGCCAGGCTCAGGATTTAAACCCCACTGACAAACACCTCCATCCAGGTAGTGTCTAGCACTGTCAAAACAAACATGTGAAAGAGATTCTGTAGCTTTGCTCACTAAAAATTCAGCAAGAGCTGCTCTCCAGGGACTCCAAGGCATTGTGGTGGAAAGGACAGAGCCAGACTTGGCACCAGGGTTGCCACAGCCTGGGCATGGGAGGAACAAGGCAAGGCTTGTCCCTGCCCATCCCTGGGGGGAATCTGTTAAAAGACACTATGTTTAGTCCTACAGAAAGTTAGTTCCAGGAGCTCTGTGGAGCCCAGACAGGGAGATTAGGAGCAAAGCCCCATGTAAGCCTTGCAGGGTTCATTTTGGGGTTGGTGATCTGAACCGCACGCTCCGGCAGCTGGAGAGAAGCTCAGACAATCAAGACATTTCTATTCCCATCCACTCTGTTACCCTGCCCTGTGATCTCCTAAATCACTTCTCCTCTCTGCACCTTCATTTCCTGCACCTGAAACAGCAAGAACAAGCAGATCCTTTTCTTCTCTGGCAAGCAGGAGCTCCTGCAGGAAACTTCATCCAGGCATTCCAGTAACTGTAACATCATCTTTACTAATATCATATTGAGAGAAAACAAAGGACAAAAGCTGGTGCAAGCACTGCTCAAACATCCCTGGAATGACAAATCTCTCCCATCCCACCATCCTGAGTCACACCACAGCCCCACACTGGTCATATGAGATGGAGACTGAACAGAAAGCTGAGCCCAGATCCCTCAGGACAGTGTTTCCCAGCCCAAGGCAGTAGCAACGTGCCCTGGAGCCCTTCTGGAAGGAGAACAGGATATTGGGATCACCAGATTGGGAGACAGAGGTAGAACATGCAGAGTGTTCCTCCTCCTCTGCTACATTTAGGGTGCTGTGTTCCCTGTAAAAGGTGTTCTCCTGCTCTCACAGGTGGGAGAGAGAGGAATGCCAGTAGCCTGTGAGACTACTCACAGCTTTTGCTTTTGAAATATCCCCATGGAGATCATGGAGCAAACAACACATAAAAACACACAACTGCAGTGTTTGTCTTAAAAATAAACAGGCAAAGGCACGTTCAATTTTAAGACATGCTGCAGCCTGGACAATTTTCCTTTAATGGTAGAAAACATTCCCTGATTTCTGCTGGTAGAGCTGTCCTGGTGGTGTCATGGACCTGTGTGGGGAACACCTTCACCCCAGAAGGAGGTAGGTGTCCACTGGGTGCACATGTGCTCCTAAACAGGGAAATCTAATCTGTCAAGAAAATTCAATAACAACTTTCACAATTAATTGTACCCCCAAAAAATCAACCAGGATGGTAGTTGTGGATTTTTAAATAACTTTCTCTTTAAAAGGTCTCAAAAAATAACACTGAGTGACAAGGGCTGGTTGTACATGTGGAATATGTGTGGAGATCTACAGGGGAAAAATGCAAAACTTCAGGCTGGATCCACAGAGAAAATCCTTCAGCAGAAGAAATCACCCTCATTTGATTTACACAAGCAGCACTCGATTGAACAAGTGTAGCTACAGGCCATTGGAAAACAGTCAAAATGGTGAATTTGCTGCTTGCACACATTTATACTGTTTGCTGGAGACAATCTGCTGTTTCTTTTTGGCATGTTTAGTATTTTTTAAACCACACAAAGGTTACGTCTGGTTCTCCCAGTGACTGGGTGTTTGCCATATGCTGGAGCATCCTGAGTTTTCTCTCCTGGGGCTGCCTCAAACCCACAGATTTTGGTTGTTTTGGTGGCTCTTTTCCTCAGCGTGGGCTGGATTTGTGGAGCTGCACTCAGAGAACGTGTTAATCATAGAATCATGGAATCTTGCTGGGGCTCAGGCAGGGGCACAAAACAAGAGCCAGTCGGAGCCACCTCAGTGAGACAATGTCCAGGCAATTCCAGTTTGACTTTTCTTCTTTTTTTTTCTCTTGTTATTAATTATCCATATTACAGGGACACCTGGAAGCCTCTGGGTGGAAGTGTCCAAGACTGGAAGAGACTTGGAGCAACCTGGTCATAGAGAAGTGTCTCTGTCCATGGCAGAGAGTAGGACTGGGTGATCCTGAAGATCTTTTCCAGCCCAAACCAATCCAGGATTTTTGTGCAAGAAGGTGCTTTTTGCCCTGAGAAATTTAAGTAGATTGCGACTGGGGCGGGAAAGAAATAGAGAATAATATTCACTGCTCAGCAGCTGCTAGAACCCATGTCCAGCCAGGTGATGAACCACAGATGCCATCCATGGTCTCCACCTGAGCTCATGCAAGAGCTCTGAAGCCATGACACTGATAGAAAAAACCACAGGGTCATCTTCAGCTCTGGGAAAAAATCCTATATTGGCTCAATGGATGAGCCAGGCTTGGCATTGTCCCTTTGGCTGTAAAGAAACCAACTACAATGGTTTTGGGGCACATGGACCCTGACCATCCCCTTGTGCTGGCACTGCTGGGGCTGTACATTGGATCCTGGTGCAGCTCTGGGCTCTTCATGGTAAGAGAGACATTGAGATGTTGGAGAGTATCCAGAGAAGGAACAGAGTTAGGGAAGGGTCTGGAGCACCAGGAATGGCTGAGGTAGCTGGAGGGGCTCAGCCTGGAGAAAAGAAGGCCTAGGTGGGACCTTCTGGCTCTCCATAACTCCCTGACAGGACAGTGGGTGAGGTGGGGCCACGTCTCCTACTATGAGAAGACAGTGAAGGACTAGAGGAAATGGCCTCAAGCTGAGACAGAGGAGGTTCACATTAGATATTGGAAGAAATTTTCATTGTTCACATGGTCACACATTGGAACAGGCTGCCTGGGGAGGTGCTGGAGTCACTGTCCCTCGAGGTGTCCAAGAGGAGCCAGGTGATGTGGTTCCAGAGGCACTGCTGGTTGAGGGACTGAATGATCTTAAATCCAACCTTGATGATTCCATGAAAATCTTACGTGGATGCAGAACTCGGGGACATGGTTAAGTGGGGGGCACGGTGGTGGCCCTGGGCTGAGGGTGACCTCAGGGGTCTTTTCCAACCTCAATGCCTCATTCAGCCACCCTGTGGCTTTTCCACCTTTAACCACCCCGTGATTCCAAAGGGATGGAACTCGACCCCCTCAGATTCAAATTCCTCCCCATTCTTCTCCATCTTTAACCACTCTGTGATTCCAAAGGGATGGAACTGTGAAAAACGAGGATCACTTTCTATGTAAATTTTAAGAAATAGGTTTAATAGAAAATAAGACAATTAGGAGATAGAAAAAAAGCAAAGTACAGCCAGCCAGCTGACTTGGTATTGAGCCAAGTCCACACCGTGCTGTATCAGAGACGTTCTTTAAATACCCTTTCTATTGCATCAGTGTGTTGAATATTCATATTTTTCCATAAACTACTTTCCATATTCCACGAATTGTTTTGCATGGTCCCTCCTTGGGTCTGCCTTTTCAGAGCACATGTGTTTCTGGGCTGTGTCTTCATTATCACCTCCAGCTTGGGCCTTGGTCCATACTTTGTTCAGGTGGTAGATGCTGATAGTTGGTGTATCAATAGCAGGGTCTTCTTTACATGTTCACTGGATCACGTGTGTCTGTTCCCGACCAAACAGACAGTTTAAAGCATACTACATCAACTACTACCACTATGCCTAATTTTCTTTACTAACAGCAGAAATAAAAACTTCTATCCTTACTACAACGTCATTAATCATATACCACACACCTTGCGAAAAGCCAACTTTATAATATACATTTATAACAGAACTCGACTCCCTCTGATTCCCCCCCCCCCGACTCCCCTCAGGGCTCCTCGGCCTCGCGCGGGCGGCGGCTCTCGCGAGCCGTGACGTCATCGGCGCGCGCGAGCGGGCGCGCATGCGCGGCGGGGCGTGCCGGGCCGCGCTGTGTCACGGCCATGGAGTACCTGATCGGCATCCAGGGCCCCGACTATGTCCTGGTGGCCGCGGACACCGTGGCGGCCACCAGCATCATCCAGATGAAGCACGGTGAGACCTTGAGGGGCTCCGAGCCTCCGTGCTAAGCCCTGGCCCCGGTAGGGTGTCCCAGGACTCCGGGTGGGACCGCGGTGTGCGCGGTTGGGGTGCTGCGGGCCCGCCGCTGGGGCTGAGGGGAGGCTGTTCACAGGGGAGGAGGTTTCGCGGTTTGAGCGCTGCCGGGCCCTTCAGGGCAGGTGTAGTCGCTGTAGGAAGTGCCGGGCGGCTTCTGGAGCGCGGAGGTAAAGTGGGGCTTAAATCGCCCCTTGCTCCGGGTAAAGTCCCCAATCGTGACCGAGTATGACCGCTCTGTGTTGGGTTGTCGGCTTAATTTACCTGTTCAGGTGAGCGTTGGCCTGTGACCCCAAGCCTCGCTCTGTACAGCAGTATAAAAGTGTTAAAAACCCGCACACGGGTAACGATGTGTGACTGGAGGTGCTCACTTGTGCCTTATTCACGGGTAAAACTTCATTCATGGGGACTAAAAGTATCAGTAAAATTCATAGCACAGGGCGCAGGGGCCAGACTGAAACATTGCTTTGGTTTCTTTGTGTGGTAAAACATCTAGGGCGTCACCAAGTCTCTGGATATCTCTAAAATCAATTTTTCTTCCTGCTGTTGTAATGGCCTAGACTGAAGCTTGTTCTGTTCTAAAGACTGTGTTTTGGTAGCTCTTCTAAAAAAAAGTTGTAGAATAGAGGATTGCTAGATCCATACAAATGAATATAAAGAAATTTATATAAAAATGTTATAGCACTGCTTTTATCTCAGATGTTTCACTTCAAGTCTTTGATAGCCAACTGGAGCAGTGTTAGAGGCTGTGAAAGCTGGTGGTACGTACAAAATAAAAATTTAATCACTTTAAATAATGTTTTCTAGGTTAATGTTGGTTCCAAATAGATTATTCACAAGCTTTAAGGAAAATGTACTTTAAGCATAGGATTTAGTTGCTTTTGCTGGGGGGGTACCCAATAAATTTCAGATCTGTATTTATATTATTTATTTGTAAATTAATTTCAGCCTGGAGAAGTTTCAAGGGGACCTAATTTCCCCTTCCAGTACCTGAAAGGAGCCTGCAGGAAGGATGGAGAGAGACAATTTACAAGGGCCTGGAATGACAGGACACAGGGAATGGCTTCCCACTGCCAGAGGACAGGGTTAGATTGGGATACTGGCAATGAATTGTTCCCTGTGAGGATGGGCAGGCCCTGGCACAGGGTGCCCAGAGAAGCTGTGGCTGCCCCTGGATCCCTGGAAATGTCCAAGGCCAGGTTGGACACTGAGGCTTGGAGCAACCTGGGATAGTGGAAGGTGTCCCTGCCCATGGAAGGGGATGGGCTTTAAGGGCCCTTCCACCCCAAACCAGTCTGGGACTGCAAGGGCTGGGCAGTGTCAGGGGCTTTCCCTGAGCTCCAGACAGCTCCAGTGCTGTGATAGATTTTGACATGGTTTCAGAGGATTGTGACACTTTGTGCCTGTCTTGCAGCACAGATTGTTCAGCACCATTTAGTGAGGTGGAGGCTTGGTGTTTGTCCAAGCCCTCAGTGGAGAGAAGGGATTTTCCCTTCACTCCAACAGCTGCTCAGTGTCTGTCTGGGATATCCAGGTGTCAGATACCTGCTCTGGTGAGAGGAGACTCTGTGAGCACAGGATTGTCTTCAGCACTGTCATTGCAACAACTTAGATCCCCTCAAAACTTAAAACTGTTTTAAACTGCAGTTATGACTAAAAATATGGATTACTGTTCCTTAATTTCCTGTTTATAAGTGGGCTTCGTTACGATTTATAATTGTTACTTTAATTTTCATTCCCTTTGGTGGTTTGATTTGGTTTTTTCCACAAAAAATGACAAGCAAAAGAAATGTTTTTGGAAAAGCTTCATTCACATAAGCTTCTGGTGTTTGGGACTGCTGGATATAAGGAAGAGGGCATCATTTGACATGGAATTTGTTTCTGGATTTCCTAAGATTGATTTTGCTCAATGTGTTGATATTTCAGCTTTATATTAAATTATTTGCTTCTGTTGCAGAATATTTGAATGAAGTTGAATAGTCACTAAGCAAAATTCTTACTCCTGACCCCGGGAAGCAAAGCCTTATGCTTTGAACATAATATTCTGTATGAAGCTTTATTCTTTCCTACCTTGCTTCTAAGATAGGAAATACTACATATTTCTGTAATGCCTCCCTTCCTGAAGGGCTTTGTTGCTCTTTAACAACTCTTGTGTTCTGTGTCACCAGCTGTGGGACACCAAATGTCAGTGTTTGCTCAGAAAGGCTTTTTGCTGGTGCTCCAGGTCATGATGCACTTATCCAAATCTCTTTCTTGCTTCTGTAAAGTCCTGATGCATCAGGATATTAGTAAAATAATTTATTCTTTGTCATGACCATGGTACTCAATATTGTTTTTCTTTGCCTAGACCATGACAAAATGTTCAAGATGAGTGAAAAGATCTTACTGCTGTGTGTGGGGGAGCCCGGAGACACGGTGCAGTTTGCAGAATACATCCAGAAAAATGTTCAGCTCTACAAAATGAGAAATGGTGAGTGAAGCAGGACAGGCCCTGGGGGTTGGAAGCAGAGCTAAGGGTGGTTTCCAGGTGAATGTTGGTGGAAAATGCTGTTACCAGTTCTTCTGATACATTGGACAGTCAAGCTACATGTCCTTAATATTTTAAGTTTTTGAAGCCATGTGTTTCTATGGTCCATACAGATATGAACTACCCAAACTCTGAGGGCCCTTTTTATGCTTGTAGCTTTCAGAATAAACCAGAATTAGACAAAAGGCACTACACAGTTTGGCACTAAAGATCATTTTGTTATTTCGAAACAGGAATGGGAAGGTGAAACATGAATGATTTGGGCTGTTACCAAATAAATGTTACATTACATACCAAATAAATAGTCACATTTCTTCTCCAGGTTATGAATTGTCTCCCACTGCAGCTGCAAACTTCACCCGGCGAAACCTCGCGGACTATCTGCGGAGTCGGGTGAGTAATAGCTGAGAGATTCTGGCAAGGGCTTCCAGGGAGCATTTCCATCCTCAGATAATGGAGTCTGAAAAAGGTGGAAGCTGCTGTCTTAAGTGATGAATTTGGAGCTGGCTTCTCAGGGATGTAGTGAGGTCAAGGAATGACTCAGTGCTCTGGTCTGGGCAGCAAGGGGTTGATGGGTCACAGGTTGGACTCGATGATCTTGGAGGTCTTCTCCAGCATCAATGATTCTGGGATTCCTTGAGTTCACATTGCTGAAATAATGTCTTAGTAAAACAGAACTTGATTTGCTTATTTTAAAAACTTATCACATCACTTATCAATAACTGATACAACCATGGACTTAAAATTCCAGCCTTGGGCCCAGTAAACAGTTTGTCACACGCTGCAGACATGAAGTGAATTAAACTTCTTGAACATCGAGATAAGGTTGTGAGTTTTCATGCAAATGCACCAAATCCGTTTAATCTTCTTGGAAGATGATTTCATAGAGCAAAGCTGTTTGATGTACTTAGGAAAACAAATGCTTTTTGTAAACAGCAACATGAGGCTTTTGGTAAATACCACATCCAAGTTGGGGTTGTGTTTTCAAGTTACTGAACTGCAATTACTGATGTTTCCCAGGGTGATTTTTTTCAAAGTATGAAGACCTGCTTTGAGGGGGCAAACAAACCTTTATAATGATCCAAGGTTAGGAAGAAGTTCATTGAGAAGAATGTTGATGTGCTGTATGAAAGAAAACAGGATGAAAGAGGATGTGGCGATTGAAGTTGATCAGCTCTGTCAGGGATAGAGGGTGGGTTAAATTATGTTGCTGTTCTTAGAGTGCACTGCTCCTGTCTGAAATCAGGTTTTACAGTAGCAAATAAAGGCCAGTATTAACCTCAGAGCTGTATTGTTGAGAACTACACATGTGGAGTGAGAGTTTTTCCAGAACTCATCCATAGGAACAGCCAGAGATTATTGTTCTTCTTTCAGATGTGGATCACAGCTGCAGGTAGCAATTTTCCCTTGTGGGTCCCTTCCAACTCAGGCTATTCTGTGATTCCACACTACTTTTCCAGTTTAAATGGCTTCATCCAACTGCATGGCTGGCAGGTGGTGGTTGGCAGGAATGCTGTTTGCTTTAGCAAAAAAAAAGGTGTTGAGGTGTGATTTGGAAGGTCTGTGTGTGTTCTGTGCATTCCTGTGCAGTTCATGAGGCTGATGTGAAGCAGTGATGCTGTTGGGACCTCGCCCTGATGCCAGTGTCTCATCTTGGGGACATCTGACCTGCACAGATGAGACTGAATGTCCTGTCCCCTTTCAGCAGGGGCAGCTATTTCTTACATATGATTTAAAGTACCTTTAACAGGCTTTTTGGTAAACCTGCCCATCAGGAGGTGGCACTGACGTGGCACCTTTTTCTTCCTCTGTACCACATCCCTTGGGGCCTGATCCTGCCTTTGGCTCTCCTCCTTCCTGAGCCCATGCCTGTCTTCCAGCTCACCTGCTCCAGATGGGCAGCAGAGTGGGGAGGACACTGGCAGAGGCAGATGTGTTTATTTACTGGAGACAAAACACTGCTCTGGTGCAGATGGCAACGCCCCAGGGCACGTGGGGCTCTCTGACACTGCTGTCACACTACACTGATCTCCACATTGCAGGCAGAACCTTTTTTCTCTAACTGTAGCACTTAGTGGTTTGTTTGTAGCATTTAGAATTTGACAATACAAGCCTTGCCATCAGAGTTGGTTTTTTTCCTGTGAATTTTGTTACAGTTTCATCATAATGTGTGGGATACCAGAAGGGTTAACATTAGTGCTTGGGATCTATTGAAACTGCATAAGGGATTCTTGGAAGCTACTAATGTCATCATGTGGATCATGAAAATAAAATTTAAAAGGTGAAACATGCCATCCCCTCCTGTTAGGAGTGGGAAAATAGTTGAGAAGTAAAAAGTTTGATGGGGAAAAGGTAGTTTGTTGCTTTATTGGTACTCACTGTGTGAAGCTGTTACAGGAGGCCAGAGGGTGTATGAAAGGGAAGGTTAAACTGCAGCAGGCCTTTCTCAGGCATTTAGACTCTTCTTGTGGCCAAGGTCAAAATAGAGCTTGTTCAACATTGTTCATCACCATCTGGGTTCCTCCCTGTTATCCAGTTTGATTTCATTTAGGATTCTCATGACTCATGTAGTCCAAGTTCTTGATATCTTGGGGATGGCTCATAAGGCAGTGCCTTGAAATTGTTCTTCTGGTGGAAAGTGTCAAGTATGAGGACACTGGGCTTGTATCTTAAGGTCATTGCATCACTGTTGTCTTTACTTCTATTTTATAGTCACCATGTGGTTTTTCATGAGATTTCTCTTTTTAAAACATGAGATTTCTGCTCCAAAGCAGGATCTGAAAAGAATCTTTGTGATTTCTGTTTATATATTGCAATTGAGGCAAACCTGGAAGGTGCTTTGGCTTTCATGGAGGTGAGTGGTGCTGTAGTGTGTAGTGACAGGACAAGGGTGAATGGCCTTGAGAGCAGGGTTAGATTGGATATCAGGAAGAAATTGTTCCCTGTGAGGGTGGGGAGGCCCTGGCACTGGTTAAACAGAAAAACTGTGGCTGCCCCCATCCCTGGAAGTGTCCAAGGCCAGGCTGGACAGGGCTTGGAATGACCTGGGATGGTGGAAGGTGTTACTGTCCATGGCAGGGAGTGGAATGGGATGAGCTTTAAGGTCCCTTTCTACCCAAACCATTGGAGGATTCTGTTGTTACCTATTCTAGCACTTCACCTGGTTCACCTGCTGAATCCAGTGCAGGGTTTAGTACATTGAACTCACTGCTGAGGTTGTGTGTGTGTGTGTGTGTGTGTGTGTGAATAGGAAAAACAACCCCCTGCCCTCCAAAGGTGATGAAGTTCAGTCTCTGGTTGTGATGCTGTTTAATTATAGGTGACAGGGTCTGGCTGCATTCCAAAGGCAGCTTTCAGCTCCTCTCCCCATGTCCACACTTGGCAGGAAGCTTCCTTGCTCCCACCTTTTCCCCCTCGCTGTGACTTTGGCTTCCGCCAGATGTCACAGGGCTGTGTCACCACCGAGCTGGGGTTGGGCTCTTCAGCACAACTGTGCTCTTCAGCTGTAAATTCTGAACAATTTCACACATCTCCTAATTGCTGTCGTTATTTTAAATCAAACAGCACCAAGTGCAAAACTACTTGGGATGAGAAATGGTGCTTCTGTAGGAAGGGAATTTTGGGTTAAAAATAATGTCTTGGAGTGTCAGTCCTCACTCATTTGATGGCCCTTTAACCATATCAGCCTTGTAAAGAGTTGAGAATTGTTGGCATGGACCGAGTTAGAGAAGTCAAGGAAGGCTGGTTCAGGAATGGACAAGAGAGTTGGGATGTACAAGAAATTCCAGTCCCAGCATCGAGGTGTTACCCTGAAAATTTCATTTATAATCATGGAAGTAGTAAATAGATTATGTATATTTGCTAATGTTTAAATCCTGCCTTTCTAGAATAATAAGGCATGGGGGATAATTATTTACATTTGAGTTTTAAGAAGTCTCAGAGACCATTAGCAGGAGAACTTAAAACTGAAAATCAGTTTACAGATGGGTTTAAGTCTGTATAACACCATTTATTTATGGTTGAGTATCTCGCATATGCCAATGTTGGTAATTCCAAGTCACACAATAATTTGAGTGATCTTGTGTCATGGCTCTTAAATATCAACTTGTGTGATGTTTCAGAATAAATAAATGATGAAATACGGCCTAATTAAACCAATACAGCTGCATGGTAACTTCTTTCCAAATATTCTTGGATGCTTTGAAGATTAAATCACACAATTTAAAGTGATGTTTTATATATAACTGTAGCCTGCTTTATTCTTTCATACTGTCTGAAAGTAAAAATGTAGTGGCGTGTGATTTTTTGTGTGTGTGTGTGAGTGGAAATTTACTGTATTGAGTATCAAAATGAACTTTTCCTATGATGCAGTTAATGTTTTGGCTTCAGGGTGAAATTTTGTTTGCTTTTTAAATCTGGTAGTTGCATCATCATTTTTTTTTTTCTTATTTTGTTGCTTTTTTGATCTAGGCTTTCCAGCAGTTTGGAGATATCCTGTTAGTACAATTAATTTAATAAGAAACATTGTGTAGATATGGAAATACTGGAAGTATATAAAAGCTGCTTTTAAAAATACATACAATGCCCAGATTTTTTTCTGATCCTACATTTAAAAATAATACAGTGCACGTGTGTTTCATGGTCTTACAAAGTACAGATCTTGGAAGGAGATGTAGGAGAAGAAGAGATGTCTGATTTATTCATGATGGTGGAACACTAAACTCAGAACATGGAGTAAACTGCCAAATATTAAAGATTAAACTTGGTACATGCAATAAAAAACCAAATTGCCAGTGAACAGGACACTGTGTGTAAGTGCACTGTGTGAGAGCTTTCATACATGCTGAGACGGGCCGTGCTCACTGGGAGGGGGACTGGGAAGAGAGCAAAGAGCAGGTTAAATGAACAAAGAGTTCTTAGAAACTGCAAAATGTTCACATTGTGCTCACGTGGCAGCAGTAAAAATCCACAAGCTTTATATTGAGATGAAAGAATCTGGTGTGAAAACTGCATTCAAGTTTTTTAAAGTTTGAGTGTGCTGTGAAAGCTGTAAAAAAACCCCCCGAACACACTGGTTTTCAAGACAATAAGTGTTCTGTGTTTTTATTTGCTTGTGCAGTCCATGTTACCAGAAGACCTGATCACTTTTAGCTTGAGACCCACAATGTGCTGCAGACAGGATTGGTGTAGCATTTCATGATAAGGAATTGGGTAATCAGCTCTGCTGCTGTTCCCTGGTGCACAGGGACTCAGGATTCCAAGATTTGGTGTGAGTGCTCTAACAAAACCATCATTTCTCTTGGCAGACCCCTTACCACGTGAACCTTCTCCTAGCTGGCTATGATGACCACGAGGGCCCTGCCCTGTACTACATGGATTACCTGGCAGCTCTGGCTAAGGCTCCTTTTGCAGCACATGGATATGGAGCATTCCTTACCCTCAGCATCCTTGACCGCTATTACAAGCCAGGTGAGTGGAGCCACTGGGCAGGAAAATTCTCCTGCTTCAATTTAGGCCTTGAGTTTATTAACCAGTGAGACTGACATTTGCTGAATCAGGTGGCATTGCTGTGGTGCAACAGATTGGAACTTGAATTTTGTTAGATAAATAGAGCTCAGAAGGTTGCCTTTGGTTTCACTAGCATGGTAACGGAAAACTAGTCAACTCTTTAATTTTTTTCCTGTTTGCAGCATAACAAACTGGGACTAAAGGACGTTTCAGTTGTTCTAAAACGTGATTAGACTTTTGTGGACCATTGGCAGCTGGTAGTCTGCTTTTGTCAGCAGTTTGACAGCTTTATCTTCTTGCTTGTCTGTTGGCTCTGACATGTACATTTTCCCAGAGTATCAATATTCAAAGGCCAGTCTCAGATCCTATTGCTCCGTATCTTGGATTGGTTTTGTGTGTGATAAATTAAAAACATTCAAGTGAAAAGATATTCCTAGCAAGATCATCTCCAGCACTCTGAAGTGTTGGTGATGAATCACAGAGTGTGGAATGGTTTGGTTTGGCAGGAACCTTAAAGCTCATCTTACTTCACCTCCTGCCATGGGCAGGGACACCTTCCACTAACCTGGCCTTGGACACTTGCAGGGATGGGCAGCCACAGCTTCTCTGGGCAACAGAGAGGTTTTAGACTGATTCACAGCTCTGTGCACTTGGCAGCTGCTCATCATAACTCTTGTACGTGTTTGTACCTGTCTAAACTTTCAGTTTTAGAATCATAATCCACTGCCAAGGAATAAACATGGCCCCATCCCCACTGTGCAGATAAGGAAATGTGCAAAGCACAGAATATTGTTAATCTGACATCTTTGGCTTTAGCTACAAACTATTTGACTCCTGTGTGCAAAGCTGAGTTTGAGTTATTATCTCTGCTCTGAGATTAGAAATCCTTTCATCTACCTCCTTCAAGAAATGTAGCTATAAACTGATCATTTTCACTTAACTTGCCTGAGCAGTGGACACAGATCTGGAACAAAGCCTAGAAAGAAGTTTTAGACCCACGGACCCTGTTTGTTTTCTAGTCATGTCCCTTAAACAATCCATTGTTCCATTTTCACCATTCCTTGTGGAACAGAGGAAAATAATGAACTTCATTGTCATGGCTTGTCACCCCTATAGAGTGCTGGATTTTATCCTGAAGTGTGAGAATAGCAGGAGCATCCCACACGTGCCTTGCCCTTTATTGAGCTCATACCCAGCAGGAACATCACACTAAACCCATCTCCACCTCCTGCCCTGGACTCGCAGCCGGCTGGGGCAGCTGGAGCTGATTTAGAGCTGCAATAAACTGTAGGAGAAGGGAGGTGGCTGGGCTTCTCTGGGCCAGGCCCTGGCCATGGGAGGCAGAATTCCGTCATGCTTCCCGTTCCCTGTAACAAATCGATTCTCAATGGCTTGTTGGGGCGTGAGTGCCGCGGTGCAGGGCGTCCTCAGGACATCTGGAAAGTGTTTTCTGTGAGCTGGGAAGGAGAGGTTTTGGTGCTCAGCTGAAAAGTTGTTTAAATTTAATAAAAGTTTCTGCGGAGAGAGATGGCCTCTAATGAAATCAATCTGTGGATGTTTTCCCTTTCAGGTATCACACGTGAGGAAGCTGTGGAGCTCTTAAAAAAATGTCTAGAGGAGGTGAGTGGCTGAACTCAGGCCCTGATGCTCCTGAGAAAGGAATGTTTGTTTGCATTCATTCCCCAATACTTTCCTGTTCCTCTTGTCGCATTTCTTGCTGCCTTTGCCAGAAGGGTAATAAAGGCACTGGCCAGATGTGGAATAGCTACTGAGGAAAAGGATTTACGGACAGTTGCGTTGCCTTTGCACGGTTCACATCCTCCAGAATGTAAACTTGGAGCTTAATCGTTTTGCTTCCCTTCTGCTTTTTGCGTGCTTAGCATAATATTGATCCAGACTTTTTCCTCTTGTGTTTCTTCTGAACATACTGCAGCATCCTTGTCACTTGTGTTACACTTAAGAACTCTCAGAAATATATACTAATTCTTTTCCAACTTGTGAAGTGATACCTGAGTTAAAGTGTTGACCTTAAAGTCATGACAATTTTAGAGTAAACATTAGACTCCAGACATTTCAGACACCAACGCTTTTATCGTAGGAAATAGTCTTTATCCTTGTCTTTAAGAGATTGATTTGAATGTGACATCAAGAAGAAGTGCTCTGAAGAGGTCCTGTTTGAAGTATCTTTGTGATATGTGCGTTTTGTGTCCAAAATTTTAGCTCACTCTAGTTTTCCTGCTCAAATGTCTTCCTTGTTAACAGGCCTGGCTATTTTGCATCTCTACCTGAGGCTTGTCTAATGTGCATCATCTTACAACAAACTCCCACTAATTCACTGCTGAGTGGTGAAAAAACCCAGTGTAGTTCTAATATTTCAGGTCGCTAGAACCAGGATAGAAATTTAAAGTATACTCTCCTCTTTTATTTAAGCTTTGAGTCAATCTCATTTCTTCTGTCTTTTTGTCTTTGCTGAACAGCTTCAGAAACGCTTCATCCTCAACCTGACCTCCTTCAACGCCCGGTTCATTGACAAGGAGGGCATCCACGAAGTGGACAATATACCCCTTGCCAAAGTGGAGTCCTAATCCCTGAGATCTTTCTTCAGCAGTCTTCTTGTTTTGTTTTCTCTTGGTTTTTTTTTTTTTTTTTCTATTCATTTGAAGCACACGAGTAATGTACTGCAGTGGGAACTCGAATAAAGCCTGACATTTATATAGCCAGTTTTATCTTTTTATTCCACTGATCCTTCCTGAGAGGATTTGAGTAAATTGTTCCACAGTGAAGGTGAAACTTGATTTACAGTTCATGTGGGCACATTCAGGTTATTTATCTTTCCTCTTCTGAGATTTTACTGCTCTCCAAATTTCTCATTTGTGGGAAAACTGTATTTTCTAGATGACATTGTGCTGTCATCCCTCTACATCACTACTCAGCAAACCCCAGACAAGTGGTCCGTGCCAAACATACACCAGCTACCTTATTTTTTCAAAGGTGTTACCACTCTTTGCTGTATAAAATAGTAATCAGATTTTCAAAGACCTAATTTGCTTTTGATAGAACTTTTTTTTCACTTGAATTAGATTAATACAAAGGTTTTCAAGTAGATTGGATTTTAAAATGCACTTTTAACTCACCTGGCAATGGTTCTGTTACTGGGAAAGAGCATTCTGCTGGCACAGTGGGCTCATAACTACATTAAATAGAATTTAAATAGTATTTTAAATAGAATCTGATATATCAGTTGTGTGATTTTTCTTAATTGATGTCTCTGTACATTTAGAAGTACATGAAAGCAGTTCAGTGAGAAATTAAACTGCAGCACTGCTCATAAATCTTTGAATTACTCTCAGCTAGCTAGAGCTTTGTTTCCTTGAGAATAATCCCTGATGATCCATCTAGGCTCAAGATGCTGCTTCCCTATAAAACCCCCATTCATGGAACAGCCTCAGATAATTATCATGTGGCTGATACTTGTGGTCTGCCCAGAAGTGATTCTTTTGAGAACGGTATTTGGTGTGACTCCTTCCCTACTTGAATTGGCATTAAAATTGCTCTGGGTGCTTATTTTATGTTTGAATAAGCTCAGAAAAAGAATCTTGGAAATAGGGTGAGTGTGTACAGGATTGTGTGCAGGCTGATAGTTTTGTGTTGTGGCATAAGACCCAAGTTCTCAGCTGGAAAAGGTGAGTGACAGACTTAACTGTTAATTTGTCTAAGCTTTTTGGTCTTGCCTCGGTGTGTTCGAGAAAGTTTGTTCCTTCCCCAAAAAAAGTTGTCAGTCTTAAAGGATTCCTGCCTTCTGGAATGGATGAGAACTGGATGAGACTGAGACTTGTTTAATGGCACAGAAGAAATTTGCATCTCCAGTGCCTTAACTCACTCTGCCTCTTACTTAAATCTAATTCTTCCCCGGAGTCTCATCAGGCTTTGTAGTTTAATTCTTCCCAGAATGAGTTTAATTACAGCTGGTTTTGCTGTAATGGCTGCAATGGCTTTTATTTAAGGCCAGTGACACAGAACTCCGAAACATTTTGCTAAAACTCACTTTATCTCTTGAAAAAAGTCCCCAGCCTGATGATTTCTTCTTGGCAGGTCACATTTAACACGAGCAGAGTTGGAGCGTTGTCGTTCCGCCACTGAAATCTCACCCCTTCGTGTTGCATTAATGTACTTGTTTAGCTTAATGCAGCATCTCTAATTTATTTTACCACTGATGTTGAATGTTTTTGCAGGTTTCTTGTCTCATTTCAAACTCATCACTGCAGAGGGGCTGAGCTGATGTGATATTTTTGTCACTGCATATCAAAGCAGCGATGCCTCTTCATTGGAGGGATTCATTGTTCAGACACCGAGCTGGGGTGTGGAGCTCTTGGATGATGTGAGCCTGGCAGAGAATCTGCCTGGAGTTTTTATTGGCACCTATTTGCATGCAGGTGATTAATAAACATAAAACAATTATTCTCTGGTTGGATCCAGGTTGGAGTGGAACATATGTTTTGCCCAAGGGCAGGGCCCAGGATCTGAATCCCCCATGGAAAGGAAGATCCAAGGGGTTGCATCCGAAGCCAATGGAGCGGCAACCTCGAGGAATGAATAAATACAGCCCTTGATTCCAACCCAGGAACAAAAGAACTGGCCCACAATGAGATTGGACTATAGCCTCCAACAAAAGAGATTTTTTGAGGACTTTTCAAGAATTCATACTTTTTAAGGAGAAGTGTAGTACTTCTGCTGGAAATTTTTTTTTTTTAAATATCTACAGTGCTGATTTTCAAATTCAGAAACCAGTTTTTTTTTCTGACAATATTACATGGAATCTGTTAGAAAAATCAGTATTTAAATTAATGAAAGAGTACAAGACTTCTTACCTGCTTCAAGTTTAGCCCTGAAGCTTCTGAAAACCATATTTTGCCTAGAATCCAGGAATCCCTTTTCGAAAGAATTCACCTCTCCATTTGTATTTGTCATGACAGGCCTCTCTTTCATAAGAAATCTCTGAAATAATTGAGCATTGCAAGAAAATACTGCTTTGTACTAATTTTTGTGGTTCACATTATGAGAAATGAATGCAGTAGTCAAGGTACTGTGTTCCTGGGGCACTGTGGCCATGGTGAGCTGCTCTGCCTTGCCTTGCCTGGTAATTCTGACCATATGTTTTACTCTCAAAGCCTCAGGGCCCAAAGAGTTAACAAGGCCCTTTTTCTCGTGTTAGGTTTCCTGTTTAAGGATGGTCTTTTCCTGGAGAGCAGATCATCACCAGCTCATCTCTCCAGAGCTTGGAGTTAGCTCCAAGATCAGTTTACAGACTCTCTGTGCCTTAGGCCACATTGGGTTGGGAGTGCTTTGCTGGAAGAGGAATGTGAGCGTAGGTGCAGCGCTCACGGGGCTTTTTCTTGGTGTTAATTACACCTTTCCATGGAAGAAAATCTGTGTTTTGGGATAGACCTCCCTGTGACCAGAAGCATTGGCCCAGAGGAGCTGTCAGAGCTGAGTTGCCTTGTGGAATTGGTCTCACACAAATTTGTAACAGTGCCAGCACAGTTCTGCTGCCTAAAAGTGACTCCATGATTCAAAAGTCATCTTGAGTGAAGTGACAGCCAAGCAGGGTCATCAATCAAAAACTGAAATGCCTGGAAGGTGAAACTCTCCCACCCTGCTGTATTCACTTTTATGGGGAGCTGCTGGTGAGGGGGGAGCCTCCCAGATTCCTTTACCCAGGATTTCTTCAAGAAATCCATGTCTCTCTTCTGTTAAACCAAGAGATCTTGAGCCCTGGGCAGGTGAATAGCCTCAAGCAGGGACTGGGTTTCAGTGCAAACCTGGGTGTCCCCAGCAGAAATTAGTGAGACTGCCTAATAATCAGCATCATCATCATCAAATAGAAATAAAGCGTGTATGATCAGTCCTACAGCATATCCTTGGCACTCCCTGAGGTTCACTTCTGTTCGTGCTGATCAGTCACTGGCAGAAACTTTGTCACCAAATGGAGCTGTCACTTCCCAGAGTCAAGATGTGGGAGCGCAGGGGAGAGATCAGGCTGAGCTCTCCCAAGGATGTGTTTTCCTTTGCTCTTGTCTCTAGTTTTGACAGTAGGTTCCTCCAAGAGGCATTAGCCCATGCCAGGGCTGACATTAGGGATTATGCTCATAGGATTTGGTTGAGTCCATTTTCCCATCTGAAGCAGGGACAGAATATTCCTTTTGTATTAAATAACTTGGCATTTAAGGAAGAAAAAACCTGTTTGCTACCTGTGAAGCACTGGATATATTAAAACTAAAAGTTAGTTTATCCTACTTGTAAAAAGTCTATCCTTCAAGCCATTTTTCATTCTTTCAGGGTTTAACCTTACATAGAGTTTCCATGTGTTGTTATCAGCCATCAACAGTAATTTAGTGCAGGAAATTTTTACTGATCAAACTAAACAGACATCAGTTGTTTTAACAGATTAAAAAACAAAAAAGGCAAAATGTAAATGGTGGAATTAAAATATACAACTTGTCTATTTTTCATGCCCTTGACTCTGTTGGTTTAGATCTCTGACTGGCTGAGGACTATGTTAAAAAATAAGTTAGTTGTCTTGAAAATGTAAAGTGACAGTTTAAGTGTTTTGTTTCTGTGCTAATGTGCAATTAGGTCGTTATCCAATAAGCTGATTCATGTAGTTTAACTCGAGACAGCTGTGGAAGGCAGAGAAAACCCTTAGCTTTTGGGGCATGGGGAGAGGGTGTCTAAAAGGATCTGTTTCAGAGCTGCCAGGATGGTATTTTCCCCTGTGTAATACAGTAAAGTTAGCAATATTTATGAAAAACGAAATTCTACTGATCAAATCTATAGAGAGAAAATCAAAATGTGGGTCTATCTGAATGCCAGCAAGTGTGGTATAATTCTTGAGCTATAAATCAACTCTAAGACAGCCCTACAAGGTGGGACCAATCTAATCACTGAATCCTCTGAAGTGATTTCTTGGTTGGTTGTGTTTTGATTTGGTTAAATTGCCTTTTGCTTAGTAGAGGTTTCCTTGATGTTGTTAAATATTTCTCGTGTTTATGCACAAACATGAAAATTGTGGATCTCCTCGAGTTAATTTACAGCAGACAAAGAAAACTCCATCATTTTTTGTGTCAGTATTTTGAGGATTATTGACAATATCCTGCTACTGTACCACCAAAACACCCGTGGGCCTCAGTGGTGCTTGATCTCCTCTTGCCAAATGTTGCACTGGGAATGCAGCTGATGCCATTCCCTGCTCCCAGAGTTTTTGGTTTGTGGGGAACACCTGTGTGTCTGCCCAGCTCTGGATTCAGCAGAGGGCAGTGATCTTGCACGCTGCTGCCTTCTCCCAAACTGGTTTGTCCTCTTCCTACTTTGCAGATCCACTGGTGGTCACACAACTCGTGGAGGGAGGACCAAAGCCTTGTCCAGCAGTGGAAGGTGGGGGGATGTACAGGGTTGTTTCTTCCCTTGGAAGATTCTTATTTTCACAAATATTGGGCAGTTGTGCTGTGAAAGAGATAATTATCCATATTATCAAAGGAAGATAGCCAGTGACTTGCCAAAAACCCAGAAAGAGCAGCTGGAATCTATCCTGTCCTAGTTTGTCCAAGCACTGCAAGTAGGGATGTGAAGTTGACATAAATCTTGAGATTTTTTAGGATATTACAATTCTCCCTTGCAGAACTGCTCTGGATGTTCACTGTTGTGTGCTCACAGTGAGGATGCTTGCAGGATTTTATCAGCAGCTGTGCCAGGGAGGAAAAGCTCCTGTGCCACATGGTACTGTTTTCAAAGGACTTTCTGTGATCCCACAGCAAAATTTGCTGAAGAAAAAATATCAGGAAAAGTCTGCAATGGCTGATTTGGAATGTGGGATATCACAACCCATTTATTTGCTCCCTCCCAACAAGTCTGCAGTGTGCTGAGGCGGTGGCTCAAGGGTGGCATTATGGGCCTGGCTGGAGCAGAAAATGCACTTGTCTGTGTAATTAAAATGTCCCCAGTTGGATTATATGGGAATCAGAAACTTTCAAGTACATAGCCAGACTCTAACATGGGATTTAGGAAAACATTTCCAAAGCTGTCAGCTCATTTGGTGGTTTTGCTTTTTTTTGGACAGCAGTTGCTGGTATCTTTGAAAGTTTTGTTACTGGGCAAGGCTGAGTTTGGGATATGAAAGGTTTTCCAGGATTTACTTATTCCTTATTTTCTCTGATTTAAAATTATGCAGTTCAAACCTGTTTCTCTTTTTTTTTCTTTTTTTCTAATCATCCTTAAACTCACATGGTTCTTAGTGAGCACTTTCAAGAAGAAAAGAATTAAAACAGGGTTTTAATTTAATTTGTTTTACAGTGTTCACTCAACACACATGAGAAACCTGCCCAGGGCATCACACCAGGGGCTTTGCTTGGGAACATCTGATAATTCTAAAGTTTCTATGTTGGTTTTTGCCTCAGGATTGATGGCCTGTGCTGTGATGAACCAGGGGAAGGCTGGTTGTGTGAGCTCCATGTCCCATGTTCACGTAAACCAGGAAAGGATTTGAGGTTGACCCCTCCCAATATGTTTAGGAGCTGTGAAGCCACACAGTTACAGTTTTGGTTTTGGTTTCCATGTTGGCTCCAAAATTTACAGGGTACTAAAGCAAAAGGTTCTTTATGTTTAAAAGCTGTGAAAAAGCTTATTAACACATGGAATTAATAGAAAACATTTTTGCCCCAAGCAGAGCTGAACAGAGCTATTTTTCCTCACAGGATTTGCTGAATTACTCCTTGGCTCAGCAGGTTCAAAGGCACTGACAATTTTTTTTAGGAATACTTTAAAACAAGAATGTTCCTTAATTTTTTTTAGCATTTCATCTAAGTTTTCTGCTTTACCAGGTAAGACTTTTGTATTCTCTAAATGGTCCATATACCAAATGTCCTGAAAGATGATTCATAGGGTTTTCCCATCTCTTGGGCCTTCCTCACTTTCCTGGGAAGGAAAAGTTTGTCTGAAACCTCCCTTTTGCCCAGTGCCCTGATGTGGCAGGGATGGCCTGTGGATGCCCTGTGCCTCTTTTGGCTCTGGAGAACTTTGAAGAAGTTTTTTTGGAGAAGTTTTGTGCCAAACACCATCTTCCTCACAAAGAGAACCTGAACAGGGTTGAGTCAGGGCTGTCTGTGCTACAGGACTGGTCTCATCTCTCATGGTGATTACTGTGTGCTCCTGGAGGATCCCTGTGATGACCAAATTAGCAGGAAACTCCAAAAGCCATAATCTGTAATAAATAATCATGTGCTGCTGCCATATGACAGGGCTGGGAGAGGAAATGAAATGAAAGTGTGTCAGGAGTGGGAGGCCTGTGCTGAAATAATTCCCTGTGGTGCCAGGGTCCATTTAAGAGGCAAAACAGCAGCACATTACCAAGAGGGTGTAAGAAAGGTTGTCTTCATGGTCCAACTGAGCAAACTGGCCTTTCCAGCAGCCTCCTCCTCATCAGCAGTGCCTGCATCCTCTGTGTCCTGCCTCCCTGCTGGAATGCTTTTACAGATAGTGAGGTTGAACAGAGATTCTTAAAGGAGAGAGTTTTTTATCATTGGAAATAAAATGATAAACATTCAGATTATATTTTTGAAACAGACTGTTGAGACAAATTTTGGGGTTTTTTTTGTAATTATGGTGCTGGAGTTGATTTATCTGTGTTTGAATCCCAACTGTTTCCTAAACTCCCCACGTCCCTTCAGCTCTTTATGTCACATCTATTTTCAGTGAGGTGCAGGTAACTGCTTTCTTTGTAAACTTATCTACTGAAATAGAGATTTGCAGGTGAGACATTTCAGCACAGGGTCTAATATGATGAGGATTTGATGTTTGATGGCACAATAAGGTACTGTGGTAATATAAATGTAACCCTCCTGAAGCAGAGGCAGATATTTGGATTTGATATGTTTTCATAGGAAATGCTCCTTTTTTTGAAACTATTTGCTGCATGATGAGAAAAAAAAATATCTCTGGAAAAGCAACATCCCTGGAAGATCCAGTCTGCACAGGAATCTGGTCAGAATTCCATGTAGCTGCCAATGAGGTCTCCAACACATGGTGAAACTCTCATAACTCCAAAATAAAGGCACTTGGCATTTCAGCCACTGATGTTCTGAATCTCATGCAGTAAAAGAATCCATGGATCCACTTTGATCAGGTCTGTGAGGAAAAGTTTGACTGGAATGCCTTGAGTGTCCAGTGGGAAGAATGTGATTTACCTATTGCACATGTTTAAGGATAAAGAAATCCAAGATGCCATTGCAGAATTATCTGAAACTTCTCTGTTCTGTGAGATAATAAATAGAATCACAGAGAACACGTGGAATTTTAGGCCAGAGGAAGAAGATGGACCAGTTGTTTTTTGTTGGGTGCAAGTCGTTCAGTTAAACCAAGAAAATGCTGCCTCTTGGGGATTTTTCGGTGAATTTAAGGCTCTAAACAGTGGAAAAACTCAAGAAGAATTTAAGGCACTTCTGCACAGCAGAGCCATTATCAGGTGAGAAGCTGCAGCATCCAGACACATCTTGGGGTGCTGCAGAACTTCTTGCCTTGGATCAATAAATTGATCTTTCTCTGAATTCATTTCACATCCCAGAAAAAGCTGAGTTGTCTCCATTTAACATTTTCTTTGGCTATAATATTTGCTACTAAAACAAAGCTATCCTGATGAGAAATCCTTCTAGATCTCAGGGGTTTTAGCCTTTGCTGAAAATAATCAAATTAGAAGCATCTGAAGGTGTCAGGATAAAAACATACAAAGGAACCATCCAGAGTTTCACTGCCATAATTTTTCCTGCCTTGGAGAAGTTCTGGGATGCTTCAGCACCACAATCATGAGGACAAAGCTTGGGTGGATGCTCACTGTCTGGAATTATTATGGTATCCTATTGGAAATGCTCAGGTGGCCACAGTGGGAACTTTTTTCCATATAAAGGAGCTGAGGTGGGAAGACCAAAGTAATAACTTGTGGCTCAGCATGGCCACATTCTGGGTGATGACTGGGTCAGACTCTCTCTGCCAGCTATGTTTGGATAATGAAAGCTCCACATCCTGCACCTGAACAGGGAGAGCAAGGGTCTACACCAAGAATCTCAGGAGCATCATGTCATCCTCACAAATAACATTTATTTTACTGCCTGACTTGAAAAAGTTTCCAGTGTTGGTGTTTTGATTCAGTTGCACCACCAGGAAAAGCTTCCCTTGCTCACAGGCCATGTGGCTCCTTGGATTGTGCATGTAAAATTGGGAATTTAATGGACTCTCCTATAGGAAGGAATGCATTAACTACAGGTCAGCAAACTCTGGTTATTGGGTTGTTTCACACCGAGAGCTGTTATTACCCCGTTGCTTTTAAGGTGCCTGTTTAAAGGTAATTATTTAGTCTGTCCAAAGCTGTGTGGAATTCCAACACAGCCTCTGCTCCCTGGCGTTAATGATGCAGCACAGTCACAGCCCCATGTTCCCCTTGGTTTGCCCTTGGGACAGCTGACTCTTAAGGATTGAAGAGTTTCTCTCCTTTTCTTTTTCACTTGTCAAGGGTTGGTATGTGGTTTCCCTGGATTGGTCATTCATTCAAAATTAATTCAAAAAAGATTTTTTTGTTTGTTTGTTTCATTCCCCTTTAGAATTGAAATTCCAGCATGTTCTGTAACAAGCGTAGAAACCCTGAGCCTGGATCTATTTTTACTCTTTGACACAATCCTATGTATTTTCCCACGACGAGATTTGTAATCAGTGTGGGAATTTGTACTGGGGTTGAGCCTGGAATTGTGTAAAATGTTTTTTTTTTCTCTTAGGATGGGAAGGGAGAGGACATGTTAGGGGATGGCCTTGTTTGACAGGGAGCTGGGAGGAGACTCCAGTACAGACAAGAATTGGCCTTGCATGACCCCTGACTCTTCTAAGTGTCTCTGTGGGCCTGCAGGAATGAGGATGTCCAAAATTTTGGGAAGCCTTGATGCTTTTAGAAAGTTGCTCCTATGTGATGTGTCCATTACTCACCTTGAGCATCTGTGGTGGAATCAACAAGTGAATCCAAATCATGCAACTTCCTCCCACTCACAGGTCATTGGAGGTGTCCTGGCCTTTCAGGCACCAGACTGTTCCTCATAAAACATTCCAAAGACTTGCAGGTATCCAAAAAGGAAAATCAGGAGGGAAGTATTTTCCAGCCCATGGATGTGGTGTGTAATTACTGGAGGCAGATCCTGATTCTCTGTCTGCGTTGCTCATCCGTGCTGTGTCTAAGAATTCCTTGATATTCAAAGTGCCCCAGCCAAGCCAGGTTTGCATAATGTGATTAAATTAGGAAATGATATTTCATGCCTGGATATTACAGTGTGCACACACACACACTTTCATCCTGTGTTGGAGCGTCGCTTGCTCTGCTCTGATACCGTGCACCAGAGGATGTCTGCAAATGGAATTATTTCAGGATAGTTATCCTAAATAACCCCATGTAGGGAAACCTGTATTGTAGCACAAAAGCACCTTACTCTCCTTTATCATAATCCATTTAAATATGGATTATGCTGATGCAGAACAGGGCACTCCTACTTTGGAATAATTTTAAATAGGAATAGTTTTTGTGCTTTTTGGCTCACACCCTGCATTATCCAAACTGGCTTTGAAGTGTAAACAAGCCTCTGATGTGTCTGTAATATTTCCATTCTGCTCCCTGACTCCTCCTTGTTTCTTGGCTCTTCCTTTGGGAAGGTCCAGAGCAAAACCAGACCTGCAGAGCCCGTCATTTAGGTCTCTGCTTTCACAAACCTCATACCAAGGGACGTTTCCAATCCAATTCCCAATTTAAATGCCTCCCTAAGCTTTGAAGGGAATATTTAGATGCGAGTTTCTGACGCTGAGCCATCCCCACAGATTATATTAGGACATTAAACGTTTCCTTTCACACTTTCCTGAAATGGAGGCTTGTGTTTCAAACCTCCTGTGGTCTCTTCTGGGACTGTTTGGGGTTTTCCCTGTATTACCATCAGTCTGTTCTGCACTTCCAGAGAAATCTGGGGGGTGCAACTCTGAGAAGGCTCCAATGCAGGGAGTGCTGCCATAGTTCAGTCCCTCCAGCTCATCCTGTGTGAGGAGCAATGATGTGTAGGGAAGACAGCAAGGAGGCTCCCTAAAATCACCCTCTTCCATTGTGTCAAAAGCCATTTTTACATTTTTTCCCATGAAAAGTCGCAGCTTCTTACCTGAGGCAGGTAAGACTTACTTAAACCTGCTTCCTGACCATTTCATGGGTGTCCTGTCTCTTGGTTTGGTGTCATCTTTCCCTGTTTGTGTTCTTTTATCCCATAGTTTTCCACACCTCTGCCACATCCTGCTCGTGTGCTTCCTCCTGCAGCTCCAGCCCTTGGTCCTGCCTCGCCTGGCAGTTGCTCCCACTTGAGTTCCCCATGGGTTTACCAGCTGGATTTTACCAGATCTGTGAGTGCCATTCAGGACAGAGCAATACAGGGCAAGCACATGGATGTCATGCAACATAATCTAGTTTTTGCTTTGTTAATCCTTTTTCTGAGCATTCCCATTGTGTTTATTTTTAAACTCTGGGAGTAGGAGGTCCTGGTGCAGAGTCCTGCTCGTGGTGACGCCAGGAACCAACTAATTTGGAGTTTCATTGCCTGGAGATCAGTGGGGCTGTTTTATCTTCTGTTTTATCACTGATACCATGAGGTCCTTCTGCAGCTCCTCACAGACAGGTTTAGATTTGACTACCCTGAGTAGTTCTGAAACATCAGCAAACTCATTCATCTCCACTGGCGCCAGCTGGCTCAGCACGAGGGCTGGGGACACCAGGCAGGAACACCAGCTCCTGTCACCCCCTGAGCTCTGTTTGTGGCAGCATTCAACCCCCAGCCATGAAACTGGATAATTCTTTCTTAAATCTATGCATTTTCATATAATTTCCATATAGTAAATTATATAATCAGTTTTAAGGTACAACCACAGAGGTGAAGGATCCTTCTCACAAAGACGATGGAGGTGCTTTCTTCAAATAAAAAGAGGTTTATTAAGAGAATGAGAATGACATTGTAGTGTGGGTGTTGTACATCTATTGCAGCATTAAGAGAAACAACAGCAAGTACAAAATCCTGCAGAACTTCTAGAGTCATCGTCATCACAGCCTAGTTTGTCCATGCTACAGTTTGGTGGATCCAAAACTTCATTCTCATTTCTAATGGCAGAAAATCCAAAGATTTTCGTCTTTCGAAAGAAAAAAACCCAACCCAAAACAAACAAACAAACAAACAAACAAAAGGCAAAACAAAAAACCCAACTCAATTTGATATAAATAACTTGCACTGGACATTTTAAAACTTTCAGATTTTAATTACACATAAATAAATATGTACAGATTTAGAACAGTTCGGTTTGGCCTGGTTCAAGTTCTGCTCCTTGTGCTTTATTTATTATTACTACTAATTTTAGAAACTTGTGTGCTGTTATCTGTAGCTTGTGGAGTTTTATTTAGTCCTGGGTTTAACTTCACCTGCCTTATCCTCAGCTGGGAGGGCAGCAGTCAGGGGGACTCCCCTCGATCCTGCCCTGTGGTGTTCCTCCCTCGTGCCGTGGCTTGGGGCTCCTCAGCCCACAGGAAAATCCACAGCGAGTCTCAGTTTGAAGCTGTAAACAAAGCCTGGACCTGCTTTAAATCCACAGCAGTTCTGCCAGCAATTTTCCTTGGCCTGGCGTCAGGGCTGGGCTGTGGGTGGGGAAATGGGGAAGGTTTCCTGTGTGCCTCAAAACCAGCGGATAAATCCAGGTAGAGCCAGGGCTCCGTCCCCCTGCCCTCAGCTGCTCCTGCTCTGGGTCTTGCACTGATGAGGCTTTTGCTCTTTCCTCTCAGTTTTTCAGTTGGAACAAATTCCTGGAGCACATGAGGATTTCACTATGGGTTTTTTAAAAAGCAAAATAAAATCAAATTGCACATGACTTGGCTTCCTGCATCCACCTTACAAAAACAAAAAGGCAAAACCCCAAAGCCATCAGCCTGGCTTCTCTCAATCTCACTACGTTCATTAGCACTGTTTTCTTCTTAAATTCTTTAAGTCTTCTTTTTTTTTTTTTTTTCCTGTCTTTTCTTTGTTTGCTTTACGAGTTTCCTCACACGTTCAAACTCAGCAGTTCAGAAAACAGTGCACTGGGTCGTCTTTCCCCCTGGAGCCATCGCTGGTGCCCGGGGGGAAGCTCCCACCGGGGGAGGCAGTGCTGTTATTTCCGATGCTTCACCTCTTTGTCTGATGCTTTGGAGTCCCCGGTCGTGTGCCCGTTCCCTGTGCTGTTCATGAATATTTTATCCAGCCCCTTGAGGGACTCTACCAGGTAGTTCTGGAAGGCGGTGAGGGCAGCACAGATGGCTGGGCCCCCGAAGCCGTGGGTTATCAGGCTGAAATGAGTCAAACAGCTCTGGACTCCGGGCTCCAGGATGAGCGAGGGGCGACTGTTCCCCAGCGGAGAGCGATCCTGGGCTATCAGGTCTGCAAACTCCTTGCAAATTTGCCTGAAAGAGAGAGGTTTGGTCACTACAATGCACGTGGAGAGCTGCAGGACACAGTGATAGAATCATAGAACAGTTTGGGTTGGAAAGGACCTAAAAGATCATCCAGTTCCAACCCTTCTGGCGTGGACAGCAGGCTGCTCAGAACTTTGTCCAAGCTAGCATTAAATGCTTTCAGATGTGGGGCATCCATAGCTTTTCTGAGTGTATTTTGGGGTTCTTTTCCTGTTCCCTGCCTGAACAGTCACCTCCCCACTGGGAGTTTTTGGCTCCAGCCTGGGGAGTGCCCCTGGGTGAAGAACTGCAGCCACTGCTGCTGCTCCAGCTCTGAAAGGGCATATGAGGCAGTACTAAAATGCTCCCCGGGGCTGGGTTACCCTCTCCCATGCAGGACCAAACCCTTGAATCCATGCAGGCCGTTCTCCCTGCTGGACACCTTCCTGCAGTGTGAGCCCATCCCTTCCCCACAGAAGAGTAAAGTTTGGGGGCTAATGCTGCGGGTTAGCAGCAGATACCAAATGCACCAGTGGCTCATTGCCCTCTGTACTCACTTGGTCGCCAGCAGCATGTTTTTCCTGGTGTGGAGCTCCGTGGGGTCGGAGTGCTGCCGGCACAGGTATTCTGCCGCCGCCTTGGCTGGGAACTCCGTTTCGCAGACGTAGCCGAAATCCCGAGCCAGGTGAATGGCTTCACCTGCAAACAGGACAGAGGAACATCAGCACTGTGCCAACACCAGTGTGACTGGGAACTGGGAATTGGGAACTTGTGCAGAGCTTCAGCCATCTCACTGTTGGGGCTCAGTTCCGGTGGGACTGAGTTTTTCACAGGAACAATAATAAAGTACTGGAATGGTCTGTCTGGGGAGGTGGTGGAGTCACCATCACTGGATGTGTTTAAAAAAAGACTGGATGTGGCACTTGGTGCCATAGTCTAGTTGGGGTGTTAGGGCAGGGGTTGGACGTGATGATCTTGGAGGTCTCCTCCAACCCAGTGATTCTGTGATTCCCTGTCTCAGTGGCCACCCAAGAGCTCTCCCCACCTTCATCTCTTGCTGCTGAGTTTCTTATTCCCATCTGTAAGGCAATCAGTCTGTGTGGGCCAAATGAGCCAGTGCCAGCTCTAAACAGCAGCTGGGTCCTTCCTTTACTACACTTTACAAAAGCATCAAGACAGTTCTGGCTTTGGAGCAGAGTGAGGTGTGACTTTGGGCACCTGCTGCAAAAGGAAGAACAGCAGAGGCATTTCTTACTTGGGAACATCCGCTGCTGCATCTTTCCCTACTTCTTCCCAAATTTCCTGCTTGGCCTCTCCAAACTGAGAAGGGATTGAAAGGGAGACTGGAGGGTCAAAGAGTGACCTCAGCCCTGTGACTGCTGGACAAGGCAGGGCAGGAGGAAGGAGCAGGAGGAAGGGCAGGAGGAAGGGACAGGAGGAAGGGCAGGAGGAAGGGCAGGAGGAAAGGTAGGAGGAAGGGGCAGGAAGAAGGGGGCTACATCCCCCACAGGGCTGTGGGCCCTCGGGCTGGACGTGCAGGCAGCATATCCATCACCCTGTGGAAATGCCCACCCATTGATGGAATTGATCCATCTCCAGGCGTCCCCGTGGAAATAATCAGAGCTGATGGCAATTGATCATGCCCAACACCCGAAATCCCGGTCAGGCAGGCAGAGCTAATTTGCCTTGCCCCCCTGCTGCTCACACGTATTAGGCCATCCATCCTAATAGCATTAACCCAGATCCCATCCCAGCCTGCCCGGCTCCCCGAGCTCAGACAGTGGAGCCCTGTTACAGGGAAGTGTCTCTGCTTTTCACATAATGACAGTACTTTCCACTTCATCTCCTCCTCCAGAGAAAGAGCAAATAAGGTAAACCTAAAGAATCAGAATTGCAGTTGTTTGTGTGTTAAAAAAAAGCAGTCAGAAAGGAACAACTGCTGAAAAACTGATACTGGGATAATAGAAAAGAGCAGAGTGACCTCCTGGCAAGAGCCAGGGCTGGAGCCAGGATTTATTTCTTCCATGAGTGTGTGAGTGGCTGCACATTTTAATGTTTTTTAAAGGCAATTTGGATGCTAGATTAGAGAGGTGTCAGGGGGGACACTCTGGCTTTAGTGTTAAAGACACATTGAGCCAGATCTTGAAGAGGAGAGGCTGAAGGAGAGTGCACAGAGGGCCATGGTGGGCAGGGGGACAGCAAGAGCCTGGCTGAGGGCAAACTTCCTTTCCAAAGGCTTAGGGATGTTTCTGGAGTGGAAATACAGCCCTGCTGCTCCCCTGGGTCCAGACTGGAGGTGCTGTCATGGAGCACTTGCCCAAGAGAGGGTGAGTGCTTGGTGTATGTGGTGAGGACTCCCAAGGGAGCTAATTCTACCTGGTGCTCCCTGGGTTCTCCAGGAACATCCTCCCCATCTGTATGAGTGGCTGTGGGTTGGTGTAAGAAAAAGTATTTCACTAGCACTGAAAACCCCATCCATTGTCTCTTTTAAATAATTAGACCTCAGGAAGGCAGAGGGGAGAAAACAAATTAAACCAAGACAGCAAATGTTCAGGAAAGAGTGTGTTTGGGGCAGAGGAGCACAAGCCAGTTTGTGTGTGCTAGGTGATGGCAGTGCAGCAGCACCTTCCTCTGTGTGGAAGATCCCCTGGTTCCACCATGCTTACAAGCAGGAGGAAATTATATCCACCAAACACACATGGCACCACTCCTATTTACTATGAGCTGGGAAGCAGGAACCAAAACATCAGCAGCCACTTGGAATCAAACGGTACATTTCTTCCTTCCTTTCTTCCCTTCATTCTTTTCTTCCTTTTCTTTTCATGGAAATCAGCCTTTCATTCAGCACGAACCAACTGCCCTGGGTAACAACCTCCGCCTAATGAAGCGGGTCATTTAATTTGCTGGCGACAATGGAGATGATTTTCTATTCAGGATCCGAAGGCAGCTGCCTGCACCGTGCACGGACACAATGGATTCCTGAGCTCAGAGGGAGGCAGAGCTGTCATTCCATTTGTTTGCATCCCCGTGTGCTTTTCTCCCAGGACGCAGAGGCAACATCATCATTTCCATGGTGGAGAGAAGTAGGAGGGGAGGAAGTAACCGAGTTAGGCAGGGGCACCTCACATGTCTGGGCAGGGCTCTGCCTGCCAGGGCAGCACCTTCTCCATAGCTCTGAGGGCGGCTGCTGCACACCTGAGCTCCACCTGCAAAACCTCAGAGCAGTTTGACATCTCCCTGTGTCTCACTCATTTCCTGGAGGAGGGAAGGACTTGGATATTGGGCATTTCCTTCTTACTGACACAGACCTGAGCCTGGGATTCTGCCCGAGGGTGGTGTGGTGAGAAGCACCCAAACAGTGCTATAGGTGGACACACAGGGCTGCAGACTAGCTGGGAAATTCTTGGCAGCTTTATTCAGGCTTTTTTTGTGTTTGGTCTCTGTGACACAACTGTTAAAATCAGCTCAAAGAAATAGAGGGATACCCTGAGCTCTACCCAGAAGGATACTCACAGTCCTGCTCGTCATCCATGAGGAGGCCTTTTCCTTGGGCCACATCTGATCCAACAGAACTGGCTGAGTTTTGGAAAACAGACATGGAAGGATAGAGTTCTAGAATGGTTTGGGTTGGAAAAGACCTTAAAGGTCATGCAGTTCCAACCTCCTACCACAGCCAGGGCAACCATGCTTGGACATTTTCTTGGACATTTGCTGTCTTGGTTTCATTTGTGTTCTTCCCACTGCCTTCCCAAGAGTCTGCTCATTTAAAAGGACACGCTCTTGAAACAGTGTGGAGACTTACACAGGGACATTGCTCATTCAGTGGTGACCTCTCTATATTTTAAGAGTTCTGCTTTGTGGAAAGCTGGAAATTAAGGGGATGGAAGTTTCAGCACTCCACCCTTGACGGGAGCAGGGAGAGACTCTTACCTTCCACGAGGGATGTGAGCAGGGTGACGTTGGCAGCTTTGCGCCTTCCTGCAGGTAGATTTAGTCCAATTTTCTCTAACCTTTCCCTTAAACACCGACCCCCATTTTTTGATTTGGCTCTGAAAAGAGAGAACAAAGAAGAAAAATAAATTTCCATGTAATTCATGTTAAAATAACCACAATCCCAGCTTAAGCTCTGAGGTTTGAAAGGAAAGAAGAGAAAGCAATAAAAATACTATTCCTCAATGTACCACACACCAGAATTCCTCATCTCTTTATCTGAGGTAAGAGCTGGTGCTGAACACAGATCTTGGGGCTCTTGGGGCAGCTTACCTGCGGAGGACACCTCCGAGGAGAGAGGCATTGAGACACTCAGGGGGTGAGAGCCTCCTCTGCACCTCCCCGACCGTCACCTTGTACTTGGAGGTGGAGCTGAGCAGAGAGAGGCGGCCGGGCACGGAGCAGAAAACCTCGTTGGGATTCGTGACCCCTCCGATCAGGCCGTCTTTGTTCATGGACAGCGTGGAGATGGTGGTGCCGTTGGCCTTCGAGGGGATGGGCACTGGAGACAAGGAAGAGGGAGAGAAGAGGAGACCATGGCTGAGAGACCCAGACTCTCCAGGCAGCTCTCCAGCCCCTCCCAGACAGCAGCACACCTGCTGGGATGTCTCATTAGTTCCTTAGTTTCCTCAATGAGAGAAGCGAGGTGGGGTGATGAAACTAAACTAAATAAAGGTTAAAGGAAAGGAAGAAGTCTGGACGCTGCCCTCACCTGCATTTCCACAACTCCCAGCCCAGCTGTAATTAAAGCCAAGGTTTGGGCTGGTCTTCTGGAAGACTGAGGATTGTCCTCAGTGTCACTGACTGGACCTGTGACCAGCTGGCCTCCCTGTCCCCTCTGGGTGCCCCATGGAGGTGGGTGGCCAGGAAAAACGTCACTGGTCCCGCTGGCCAGGATGCCAATCCTCTCCAGGGATTGCAGTTGCAGCCCAGCTCTGTGCCAGCACACACTGCATCCCACCAGGCAGGATCAACCACCTGAGCCAACACCTCCATTCCCTGCCCCAAACCTTGGAGCTGCTGGGCTGGCCAAGAGCTGTGCTCCCATTATGTGCCCACAGGAACGAGGGGAAAGAGTTTCTTTGCCTTCAGCTCTGGGATTAGCCCCACAAATAGCCTCAGCCCTAAACTTTCATCATCCCTGTCTTAAAGGAAGCTTGAGTAGATCAAACCAAATTAATCCAGCACAAACTTCCCTTTGCTTAATGGGTGAAAGTTAATTAACACAAGGCTAGGCAGGCACTGGTAACTGCAGCATATCATTGGGCCTTTGGCATCACACCAGGGCAAAGGAGCTCGGTTTTCCCATTTGTCATTCCATAAGAAACATTCTTAGACGCAGTAAAGTTTGTAAGTTAAAACTGTGGCTGAGACTTGTGCCAAATCTCTTTGGCTTTTATGCTCTGAAATTAATAACCAATTTAACTTAGGGGGAAAAAAAGCAGCTTTAGAAAGAATCCAAAGATCATTTTAGCCCTGGCATTCTTTGTTCTTCCTCAGGAATGAGTGTTCCACAGTCAGATGGTTCCTGCAAGTAACACAGCAGTGAATGCCATGGTTTATAAAGGAAATATATATGCCCAAAATGAAACAGAAGCCCCAGGATTAACCAGGGAGGGTCCATGGACTGGATCTACGAGGGGGTGCTTACAATTGGCATATTGTAAATCCAGCTGAATGACTTGCTAGCATGGCAATAAAAATCAGCACATGCTGCATAAAAATGACTCATGTTTTAAGACTAAGGGATGAATGGAAAGGAGCTGAAGGACATAGTTTCCTCCCAGCACAAAACTTGCACAAAGGGAGCAAAGGGTGGGATGCACCAGTGCCCTGCTGGAGCCGGCAGCTGCAGTCAGTGTTTGCCATGACTGAAGGTGGTTCAGGGCAGAACAAACACAGGAACATCCCCCTGAGACATAGGAAACCAAAACTATTTCCAGGAAGGAGCAACTTCAAAGCTTTCTTCCACAGTCCCAGAACAGGTTCGGTTACTCTCTAGGGGATCCCTTAAAATCAGAAGTCAGAGCTTGGTTTGCAAATATCTGTGCAGCGCTGCTGAGGTGTGAGGCCCTGCAGGGTCCCAGCCATGAAATTCTGCAGAGAGGGCCACCTCCAAACCAGACCCCCCTGGGGAGCAGGTGTTGCTTGTAGCATGGTGTGAAGAGCTGTTTGTAATTGATACACTCTGTAACCTGGATTATATTTGGATACATCTGTGCATGCCTGCGATCATGCCGTGGCTGTGCTCAAGCCGCATGCGTGGCACACCCGAGGGACAGCAGAGCCATGCAGGGAGAGGGATCGTGCCTCACCACACATCCATGGGACACAGTGTCTGGGGGGGAGGCAAACCCAGCTGCTACCAGTGTGACAACACTGGAGCCTATGGAAAACTGGGCTGGAGAGGGGTTGGATACATCTGTGTTTGCCAGTCGCCCCACAGGCAGTGACAGGGAGGCACGGATGATGTTGATGTGCAGCATGGAGACACAACACTTGGGAAACACGTACTGGAGGTTTTAGGAATGATGCTACTGTCAGAAACAAAGCCCTGGAAAGCTGTGCCCTGGAGCCGACTGCTGTGAAGGGTAAAGCCCAGCACAGCTGGGTCAGCCCAGCTCGGTGCCACAAGCAAACCAGGCAGGCACCAGAACTGAGTGTGGATTTTGGCATTGCTCTTCTGCCTTGAACCCTCAGCCAAGGCCACAGCCCCGTCACTTTGGGCACGTGCAGGTGTGGGACAGGGGGTCTGTGTCACATAGAGCTTGTGCCCTCACAGGGCACACAGGATGTGAGGGAGGGACAGAGCAGGCAGCAGCACTGGGAGCTGAGCCAGGCCCCAGAGTCCTGCAGCAGTGCTTCATCCATTAGACAGCGTTGCCTCAATACAACAAAAATAAACAAAGCCACATTCGCCATTAATCATGAATTATTGTTATTGAGCCTCACCTGCTGCTGTTTGCCTGGTCTGATCTGCAGCTTGTTTGCCCATAAACATGCTGCAGGAGGGAGACAAGCTACCATTAAAGCCTGACAGCTTTGTTTCCTTGGCTTTTGGGGAACCAAAATTGTCTCTTGTCATCTGAGTAAACCAAAAGTCCCCCTCGATCTTCAGTTGCTGCTTTCCTGTTCCCGCAAGCAGCAGGTGATCGGAGCACCTGAGCCAGCCTGCAGACAAGAAGGAAGCATGAGAGCGGTGCGGGCGCCCGGCCGACAGCCCAACGCCCCAGTGCCGACCCCCTGCGCCCGGTGCTGCTCCCACAGCCTCGTGCCGAGGGCTCAGCCCGGCTCCAGCACACAGGAAAGACCCTTTGGAGCAGGGACAGGGTCTGCACGATGAGGTTTGAGGCACTGAACAGCCCCGGTGTGAGTGGGGGGCTGCAGTGTCACTGTGCCCGAGTAAAGCAGCAGCCGGGCACAAAAAGGACCTGAGAGCCACGTGGTGCTTTGCAGCTGGGGATAGAGATCAGAATCAGAATGGAAGAGACCTCCAGGATCATCAAGTCCAACCCAACCCTAACCTCAACTAAACCACGGCACCAAGTGCCACATCCAGTCTTTTCTTAAACACATCCAGAGATGGTGAATCCACCACCTCTGTAAAATGTCACATCACGTCACTACACTCATCATCCCTTCTGAGGTCCTGGGGGATCAGCCATGGGAGACACCCATTTTTGGCAGAGTAGGACATCACCTTTCCTGCACTGACCCAACTCTCCCCCCACTCATCCCCCCGGCAGGAGCTTGGGCAGGCTCAGGTCCCACTCCTGACCATGGAGGATGAGCTTCTCAGCAGAAACACATCCCAGAGATGCTTGTGCTCACAGTGACAGACCAACACGCTACAAAGGCTGATGAGGAAGGGTTGGATGCTGGTGCCCAAACAAGTGTCCCTCCAGTCCTGCCTGGTGATGGGATGGGGTACCCCTGGGTCACCAGCACGCCCCAGGAAGCTATAAAGGGGAGGGCACAAGTGGGAGTTTAGGTTGATTCAACCAAAGAAAGGGGAAGAAGGAGACACAGACATTTAACAACTGCTTAGAGTGCACCTGGGGAGTGCAAGGTCCTCTTCTTTATCTGTCCTTATTATTAATCTATTATTTATTGATGCTTGATTGCTTCACTCTGTCCTCCTAAAGTTTTTTTTTTTTTGCTCTTTTCTTAAACTGCCTGGCATCCCTGAGAGGGTTTTTCCCATGGGAAATGTTATTTATTTAGATTAATCCTACTACTTCTAAATCAGTAAATCCAGGTGAGCTTGGCTGGAGATTTCAAAAACTAAAGCCTCCTTGAAGCATTTTGACCTGCCCTGGGGATGCTGCAGGTGGGCTGGACACAGGTAAGCACGGGTCAGAGGGGTCAGATCTGAAAGGGAAAACAGATTTTGGAACAAGGTTATGCTGGCAGACCTCAAAGGGCTTCACGCGTTGCTGATCCTCAGCCCAGTGCTGGTACAGCACCAGCCACCAGAACCATTAACTCACTCCTGACTCAAGCCAGCTCCTTAGTGCAGCTGGGGAAAATTGAGGCACAGAGCAAGGTAAATGATTTACCACAGCTCAGGTACATGGGCATGATCTGTGTATGTGCAATTCCAGTCTGTGGGAATGCCTTTCTAAGCAATCCAGGCTTCTGCTATTGCCCAAGTGTTGGGAAGTGCTGTGCTGCAGGCTGATTACATACAACCTCTCCTCTTGTAGCTCTGGATTTTCTGTAGGAAGCTGTGAAATCGAGCTGTTTTTCAGCACATCATCTTGGCTTCTGGTGTTGTGGTGATTTGGAGAAGGGCAGCATGGCAGTAACAGGCATACAGCAGAATCCTGCTGAGTGCTGAGAGGGAAATGATCCTCATTTCTTCTGTGCACCTCACAGGAGCTGTTTCCATCAGACTCAGCCTCTCACTGCAGCTCTGAACCTCACAGGGCAGGTTCCACTTGAAATCTCTCATATTCCAGGTGTGTGTGAGCAGCACTGGAGAGACCCAAACTCCCATGAGAGTCGCTTGCCCCTGTGCTTGGAGCAAGTACACGTGACTTCATTTTCCCTGTGAACACAAGGCTTGTGAACTCCCATCAGAAGAGCCTTTTGTGTTGAGTCAGCTCTGGTTTGTCTTTCAAACGTACCCTGGTGCAACTGTCAGATGATGAACCCCCACAACTGCATTTGCTGTGGCTCCAAAAACACTGGCGCAGAGAGAGAGTGATTTCAAACAAGTCCTGGTGTCCAAAACCACCAAGGGCTTCATTCCTTGACTTCCCTGAGCTGGAGAACACCCTGCCTGCCTGGGGTTATCTCCTTGTGTCTGGCACAGCCAGAGTGGAATTGTGTTATGACACAGGACAAGTCACTATCCCAGTTTGGCCTTGACTGTCTCCAGCAACAAATTGCAGATAATAATATAATAATGTCTACCTAGGAGGGATGCTATAATGCCCAATTAAAACTTGCCTAGTAATCTCTAGTGAGAGATTTCTCCAGGTGAGAAGTCCTTGGGTGTTGAATGCAGCCAGGGGGACTTGGTCCAGTGCCTGAGCACAGGATATGATGTCCCTTGGAGCAGACAGGCAATGGAAAGGCAATTCCAATGAACAGCAGGAGTCCCCACACTTCCAGCGATGCTGCAGGTGGGATGGGATGTCACAGCCTTGTCTCCCTGAGGGTTTTTCAGGAGACAGCCGGGAGATAGATATAAACATGGCTGAAAGGATTGCTGGGTTGTGAATCCAGTGAATGGAATAAGGAGCCTTATTGCCTTCAAAGTGTCCCAAAAGAAAGCACAAAATTTCTGCCACTTCTGTTCTGGCTTGCAGAGGTAGGTCCTTTGGCTTTTAAGCTCGAGGTAAAAAGAAGGAGCAAAACAAAGCCATTCTTCAAAGGCTTTTGCCTAGAAAACCTTGGAGAATTTCTTGGGTTTGCCCAATGAAATCCAGCACGAAGCGATCCTCTGCGCCTCTGCTTCCTCATCCTCCCTCTCCGGCATGGTTTGGGCTGAGGATGCTCCATTCCTTAGCTCCTGCATTCCTTCTCCTTCCTCATCTTTGTTCACCAAAGTTTGTGGGTGAAATTACCATTGTGATTCCTGGAAATGGACACTTTGATATGTAAATATTCTGCGAGAAACGTTCAGCTGCAGCCTGGCTCAGCCCTCGGTGCGGGGATTTGCCGGGAGCTGCGGGAGCCGATGTCCATGCTCGGGGGCTGGCAGCAAACCATTCTCTTTGGGTCTAAGAGAAAAGAAACTTTGCCTACAAAAAGAGAAAAATACCAACTACTGACTCGTTTCCATAGGCGAAATATGCTGCCTGCTTGCAAAATGATTTGTAAGCAGGAAAAATTGTGGTACTTGGGAATTGAGTTGCTTATTGTGGTGTTATTTGTTCTGTTCCATTTCCAGCTGGAGCTCGGGGTGCTGTGAGGGGAAAAACAGGTCCAGAGGGAACATGCAAATCGCTGCCCGTCTTACAAGTCTGTTTTCTTCTCTCCCCAGATACACTACAGGTAAATTCTCTTCCTCGGTAAGGCGGAATCCCTGGATATCAGAGCTTTTATTGCGACATCCCTTTAAAAGTGGGAGTGTGCTACAGTTGAGGTTGCATTTTAAAGAGGTATCAGTGAATCGCCTTAGGAGACAACCTGGGACAAAGCAATCGCTCATCTTCAGGCACAACAGGGCTGTCTCCAGCCCCCCACCAAAACCTCTTACCCCCTGTCCCTCTGCAGGGCCGCGCCCCGGTCGGCTCGGCCGCCTCGGGCATCGCTGCGGGGCAAAGACCTGAGCCGCGCCGCCCGGCAAGGGGACACCTGCACCCTCCAAACCTGTCGCAGGTGCCGAGGTTTTGGTTCCATGACTCTGCAGGTCCAGAGATGGCAGCCCCAAAGCCCCCGGTTTGTTCCCCAGCCGGGGGTCCCGCTGGTCTGACCCGCTCTGGGCCGGCAGCGGGGGAAGCTGATGGATGTGTGCGTTCAGCCCCTGATGAAAGTGCTGCAGAGAGGTTTGAGACAACAGAGATTGCTGTTGTCTTCCGGGAAGAGCTGTCAGTGAGCTCGTCTACCCTTCGTTTGAATGTCTCTGATGTAAATTATAAGATGGAGCTACATATATAAAAAATATCTGGATGTGGGTGTGAGCCAGGGGCAGCTGCTCCCGCCATCCCTTTAAAAGCCCTTTTTTCGGGGAGAAGGTGCTGCAGAGTTCAGCTGCTCCAGTTTCCTGGTGTTTCAGCGGAGAGGTATTTATTGATGGTCCAGGGAAGGAGGTCAGAGCCATCAGCTGTATTTCAAACGCGCACTCTGTAATTATCCTCTCTTCCCAGAGGGGATTATACAGGTATTCTCTTTATCTCAAATGCACGGCCTGAACCAAGTCCCCGTGTCAAAGAGCCTCTCTAGGAACCACCATCATCGGCCTTTTCAAATGGAAGGATGGAAAGAATCTCGGTTTTATCTGTGGGTTTTTGAGATCGCTGAGTCCTGATAGGGAAATGAATCTCGGACCCTCAGAGGAGAGCAGGGATACAACTTGAAACTATTCCCATGAGAAAGCTAATCAGGAGAGGTCCCATGCCTATGCAAAACTCCCATATTTAACATTTTGTTTCCCATGCAAATCCATTCATCAGGTTGGGAAAGAAATATGAAGTTGCCATGTGATATTAATTCCATTTTTCATTCTGTACCTCTGTTTGACCCAGTGAAGTCCCAGCCAGGCATCACTGCAGGTGTCTCCTGGGGAGCTTTGGGATGGATCGATGGAGCAGGAAGGTTCAGACTCCCCCAAATCCATAGGTACAATGGCTTGGTTAAGGATGGTCCCTGCTGGGTACATTGTGTTTTGATAGGAATGGCCAGCTGATATAATAATAAAATTTACTCAGCTCCCTGTGCTCCTGCAGGACGTGGGAAGGGAATTAGAAAGCGCTTTGCAGTTGATAATTTCAGCTAATGCATTTTCCTGCTTCACCATTTAGGAATGACTCGACCTCAAATATGCTGCTGTTCAGAATAGTTTGTCAGTTTTTTGGAAACTGCACACAATTAATTTGTGGTGAGTTCCCACATGTTTCCTTTCCATGCTTCATTTCATGCACTGGATTCTGCTGTCTGGAGAACCCTGATGTCACAGCCTGAGCCAAAACACTTCACTGGAAGGCACTGAACATCAGTGATTAAAATGTCCCCCTAAATAGTAAAACTCAGGTGTCTGAACCTTTGAAGAGAATGAATGAAAATTATTTGGGTTCTGCTTTTGAGTGACAAAGTGTTTGGAGATATTTCCTGCACTGTTGGTTGGAAGCCGCCCCGATGCAGTGACTTCATTGGAGAAGTCAGTTTAGTCTGGTAATTCACATTATTTCCCTCCCCCTTGATTCTAAATTACTTTTCCTAAATCTGCAGCTATGTCCTTCCATATCTACATTAGAAAATTAACTATTTCAATTTCAGTTCAATTACTGGATAATTATTTAAAATTCAGTTTGAATTCTGCCCTTATAGAATTCATGTTTCACAGCACAAACCAAGCAGGTTTAGAAACGGGAGGCTGGAGAGCTGGAGGATTTGAGCCAGAGAAATTGGGAACCCACACTGCTCCATGCTGTGACACCAAGGGAAGTTCCCCATCCAATGTCACCCCTGGCTGTGCTGCAGTGGGTGCTCCCGGCCCCACACACTCCACAACTCTGCCTTGTAGCATCAACCACCCCTAGTTTACTCCTTTAGCAGCACAAACACTTTGGCACCCAGTCTATGAGATCTTTACGTGTTTAATCCATTTTACAATGACATGCACGAGAGATTTTCCCTGTATTCCCTACAGATAACACCTGAATTTGTGTGGCTGGGATCTCCACAGGCTAAAAGGGGAGAACAAAGCTGTGACATCGAGGTGAGTGGTGGCCGATCCCGTGGAAGCCGCTGCGATGCTCCTGTCAATTCGTTAAATCTATTCAGGTTGTTGAAGGGCAAAAGACCATTCAGCAAAGGTTAGACATGAATAATAATAGAAAAAATTCCTCCCTTCATACTGAGGGAAGAATTTCGCTGCCAGCCCGCCGAGCTGGCGGGGTTTCAGTCTGGGTCTGACCACAGCAACGTGAATCTCTCGGTTCAGTGGCTCCTCCAGAGCTGCCGGCTTGTCTGGGGATTGCTCTGGGGACAGGCACTGCTCACCCACTGTCACAGCAAAAATGGCTTTTTCTTTTCCTTGCTCAGATGCCCTGGGTTGCTGACACCAGTGTATTGGTGAGACAAATCCTCTGATGATGGTTTTTCAACGGCTGCCCCGTCTCTTGCTAACTGGCATCTTGTGCTGGAAACCTCCCTAAGCACCCTTGGTCACATCCTCTGCTTGCACCTCTCCAGCCCTGGGACGGTGGCTCTGCTCTCTTCCATGCATGTGGCCACTTTGGGGCTCCCAAGGGAGCCCTGGGGACACCACTTGCTCCCTGGGACCTGTCTGACCAGTCCGGAGGGAACAGGGCCTGACCCAATCCCTCTCTCCCTGGCGCCTCGGCACTCTGGTGACTGATGCCAGATAAATGCCTGAGATAGAGGGTGGGGAGACTCAGCCCGGCTGGAATCCCAAGCATGCACTGCAGACACTGAGGATGGATTTTTAAGCCACGAAGGTGAACCTGCTCCCAGCTCCCCTCATTCTGCTCCAAGCCCCAAGCTCCTGCCATGCTGTGTTTTGGGGTTGTTTAATTGCAATGGGTACCTTGGGCTTGTCTCTAGCAATTCCCTTTCGTTCCCAAGTGCTTCTCTGCCCTTTCCCCCCAAACCACAACACTTCCCACCTAAGGGAAGGCAATACCCCGGCACAGTGGAGCTGGACTGGGGACAGGCCAGGGAGATGAGAGCTGAGCACAGAGCAGCTCCAAGCATCACATCCAGATTTGCTAATTAGTTCCTCCATTAAGAATTAAAATAAACAAACAAATGGAAGGACAGCAAGAGTGAGTAATTCCCTGGATCACACAGGAAAGGGTGGGATGGTTTAGTGGTTAGAGTGCTAGTCTAGGACTTCAGAGAACCTCATTTAGGCTCTTCAAATAATTAAAAGAGATTGCAAACATTTTTTTTCCTGAGATCATGTATCTTGGAATATTATTAAACTGGGAGGAATAATCTGTGTTTGCCTCTGCTCTGCTGCAGGTTTAGTGTGACCCTGGGCTGGAGTGACATCAATGGGTCCCCATGGGTCTTGTCTGTGTCTGTGCTGCCGTGGGTGTGTGTCCTGATGGACCCCAGTGAGGCAGATGCTTGTGCTGTCACACAAATTAAGACCTTGGCACCACTTCCTTTGCAGGGACAAGCCCCAAAGGTGTCACCTGGCCAAGGCTGTCCTGCTGCTAGTCCACTTGTGGATAAAGTAGCCCCTGTGGGAGCCAGGGTAGTGATGTGACAGTGGCCACCGAACTGCAAAAATACCCCACAGCCCCCAAAATGAAGGGAAAAGTGCTCCAGAGCAAGCCCAACACGTCTGTGCTGGTTGCTCAGTGCCGTCCATGGAGAAGCCTCACCTGGGGTCCTCCTCCTGGAGCAGAGGTGCTACTGCTTTGGCTCAAGCCACATGCCAAAAAACAACCCAGGCTGGCTTTCCTGAACCTACCCTTTAAGAGTTGCTCTTTATTTCTAACAAAGAAAAAAAAAAATTCATTTAAAAACATCTAATTAAACAGTAAGTCATGACAAGGTACATGAAACTTGGAGATAACACATGCCTGGGAGGCACTGGGGAGGTTGAGACAAAGCCCAGCGCCTTCACCAGTACCCGCGTGTGTTATCTCACATGAACACACACCTGGGCTTATCCTGGTGCAATTATAGGACATTAAAAATATATTTTTAATGGAGGAATGGTGATCTGGATGCAGTTCAGAGTAAAAACTTTCTTTTAAGTTTCTCTGTTTGATTAGTAGGTGTTCCTGCCGCGCACCGTGTGCGCGCGAGGGGGAAGCGCCGGCATCGGGAGGTGTGACTGTGTTTTGAGGAACGTTGCTCTATCTCCCGGTGTGTGCGAGGGCTTGTCAAAACTTTAAAGCATTCGTGAGCAGCATTAAGGCAGCAAAACTTCCAGTCAAGACCTGGCTTGTCCCGGGTGAGCCCCTTTTCCTACTCAGGCAAACTACCGCTGCAGATGAAGCTGCAGAGAGCTGGGAGGGCTCTCCAGCGAGCCCAGCACCCCGAGCTGACTGAAAGCCAAGGACCTCCACCCACGGCCCTGGACAGTCCTATAAAAGCTGTGTCTTCACAGCCCCAGGTGTTTTACAGGATGATCTCATTTATTACCTTGCTCTTCACAGGAAATGATGTTTATCTAATCTACCATTCTTTCAGGATTTTTCTTTTCCCTGCTACCTCTGGCTTCTTACATTTCTTACAGCTCAATTCCTCCTTGCATCAAAACAAAGGAGAAATGGCACTGCTGCTGTCATGCCAGTGCCCCAGTGCCACCAGCCTGAGAAGGAGCCAAGAAGCTTCAAAACCTGGAGCTTGCGTGCGGTGGCAAGTGGATCTAAGGATCTTGGTCTTAATCTCCCTCCTCTGCCGCATTCCTTAGTAGTGACAGCTACTTCTTGCAATATTCCTGACTGTGGGCTCTGAGGCACAGCTTTCCATCTGTCTGTCCAGTATCCAGCCAAACAGGTCCACATTCCTGAGCAGAAACGCTAGCACTGCCCCTCGGAGCGGCTCGAAAGCCTCGGATGGAAATTGGAACAAGTCACAAACATGAGGGAGGGCAGCAGCAGCCAGATCCACAAACATGAGGGACAGTGGCAGCACCAGATTCACAAAAAGAGGGACAGTGGCAGCACCAGATCCACAAACACAAGGCACAGTGGCAAGAGCCAGGTCCACAAACACAAGGCACAGTGGCAGGACCAGGTCCCACTGCCCCAGCACAGAGCCCGGGGATGTGAGCTGCGTGCAACTGAGTGCCAGTGTGAGCCCACGCTGGTCACACCCTACTCTGTCTCTACTCCAGGTTGTAAAATGCCACAGCCAAAACTTGTGCCCAGGAGCGGGTGCACCGGCCCCTGTGGTTCACCCTGCTCCTGCTGCCACAGGGCCCCAGCTCACTCCAGCCCAACGCCGGCAGGACCCTGGGCTGATCCTGCACCCCAGCATGTCCCCAGGTGCCAGGGAAAGATATTTCTATTTTTCTTTGTAATAAAAAGGCTCTCTCAGAAGCTTTCTGCTGATCCCAAAAGGATGTGAATGCAATAAAACCCCTCCTTATTTTACAACCAAGCTGCAGGATTTTTTGCTACTGAGCACAACAACCTAATGCTTGATTTCATAACCAGAAAGTCGCACCCTGCACCAGGAGCTTGGGGCTTGCTGAATTCCCAGTTTCATGTCTGGGGGGTCTCACAGCCAGACCTTGGTAGCTGACCTGGGCATCTAAATAGCAGGGCAGCAGGTGAGTGGAGCAGAAAATCCCTGAGCTGCTGTAAACTAAAGCAGCCAGAGCCCCAACTAAACTTTTTCAGAACTAATTTTAATGTTTCCCAGTCTAATTATCTTCCAGGTCTTGTATAAATGCTTGGAAGGAAAAGCAATAATAATAATAAAAAATAATAATAATACCAACCACAAACAAAACAACAACAAAAGAAAGACAAAGAAAACAATTTCTGAAATACTTCTGTAAAAAAAAGGGAGAATGAACAAACGGGGGTACAAGATATTCATAAATGTTCTACTGCCCTATCCAAAATTTTATCCATTTAATTCCTGAGCAAAATCTATTGCCCCGTTTGTCACGACAGCACGGGGGAAAATCTCATCCTCCATTTTTCAGAGCTATCACATCTCTCCCCGCTCCAAGTGAAGTCCCAGCTCACACAACCAACCTGGGCCCCCTCACCGGGGGTTTCCCGGTACCCCGAATCACCCGGCGCCTCCAGCCCTAGGGATCACCACGGCGATAACGAACCGGAACCAGTCCCGAGGGCAAGGCTGGAAATGGGTGTTTGAACGCCTGTTTCCAGCCGGGATCTGCCTCCCTGGGCTGCACCCGCCGCCCATGCGGCGATGCGGGCACCGGGCAGCCACAGCCGGCACTGCGGGATGGGGGTCCCGGGACAGACCCCCGAGCCCGTGCTGGGGCGAATCTCCCCTTTTTCCTCTCCTTGCTTAATTCGGGGTTACTCGTAGCCAAGGGGCCGGAGCGCGGCGGGCTCGGGAAAACACTCGGAGGGGAGAGGGTGGCAATGCACCGCGTCTCCGAGATGCCCACAAAAATCCCTGGAATTATATTAACGGCTGGAAGTGTGGAAGTTTATTTAAGAAGGAAAAGGAGGGAAAACAGACACGCAGTCGGGGATGCTCCCACATAGCACCCCGAGGCTACGGGCAGCATCCTCCCTGCGCCGGGCAGCGCAGCTCCGCGCCCGCGGAGGGTCCCGTCCGTGCGGGGGGACATCGGCAGTGACCCCCCCTGCCGTGGGGATGGCCCCGAAATCCCGGGATACGGGAGAGGACAGGCTGCGGGAACAGCTCGGAGCTGCGGGCTCTTCCCTCCCGTTCCGGGCTGTTTCTGACCGGGGACTAAATGCGGCTTCAAGGATGGGAGTTAAAAGGGAGATTTGGGGATTTGAGGCAGGTGATTAATAGTTTGTTGAACCAGGACAACAGTATCTCGGCAATTAATTAGGTGAGATAAATCTGTTTTCACAAGCACAGATTTCTATCAGGTTTCTGTCCGACGGCCATTCCGTCAGGAATTCCAGGATTAATCGGTATTTGGGATCTCGGTGTGATTTAGGACAAAACTATGCCTTTTAGGGTTTATCCTCGCTCTCTTCAGAGAGGGGATCCTCGAGCCCTGCTACCCAGCTGCCCCCTCCGGCACCTTCTGCCCGGGACCCGCCGGGAGCTGCCTCAGATTATTTTAATTTAATTTTGTTTTTCCTGGGGTGTCATTCACCCGCGGGGGCCCGGGCACGGCTCTGGCCCCTTTGGGGTTCTAGAACACAGCTCAAAGCTGACAGAGCCAGTGGAGTGAAAATGACCACATTTTATACATCCTAAAAAATTAAATAAAGCCGAATGTAAAGGAATTTATTCCCCGGGCCGCGTGGAGGGCTGAGGCGTTTGATCCGGGATTCCCGGCTGCAGCTTCCATAATTCCTCCGATTTCTTTTGAGCTGAACTCGCCCGTTTGGGAGCTTCCAGGGGCAGGGAAAGGGGAACGCGGCCATCGGCTTCGGTCCCCGTTCTCCCGATCCCCGACAGCGGGTGGGTGACAGAGCGGTGCCAGGGCAGAGTCGCCGCTGCTGCCGCCGCTTCCAGGAGCCCACGGTGGCTCCGTCCCGCCGCTTCCAGCGTGGCTGCCCAATTCCCCCTACAAACACGCTCTTGGCTTTGGATTTATCGATTTCTCCAGCAAACTCGGAGCTTCGCGCTCCAAACACAGGGATAATAATAATAATAAAAGAAAATAATAAAAAAAGAAGGCAAAAACAGGGACGGAAGAGATATAGTAATATTAAAAAAAAATTTAAAAATACCCAAACGAGAACAGGCATGGAAGAATAACTGTACGTGAGCACAGGGGTTGTGGTCGAGCTCTTTGCCCCATTCCCGCTTTCAGCCAGAGAAATTTTTATTTTATTTTTCCTTTTTTTTTTTTCCTTCTTTTTTGTCTTTTTTCTTTCTTTCCAAGACTAGAGGACTAGCGAATCTTCAAGGGCAAAAACCAGGCACTGAACAACGACAAATCCTCCCGGTAGGAGCCAAAAAATTCTAAGTAATGGCGCTTTTGGAAAAAAAGGAGGGGGAAAACCCAAACGAACCACTATAACTCCAACCTTCCAGAACTTCCAGACAAACATTCCCACTGCAGGATGTTTCCCGAGCGCTCCGGGGTGCTCCTGCCCGGCCCAAGCCGCGGAGGTACGGTCGGTGCCGGCCCACACACCCCTCAGCTTCTTGCAACCATTCCTCACCTCCGAATGTTTAATGAAACGCCTCTCCAGCGTTCTGATTAAAGCTCAATTAATGCGGGTCATTAATGTCCCGCTGGCAGCCGCGTGTTCCTAGAACAGCCTTTTCTAGGGAAAGGGGCTTCGGCGCACCGGGAGCGCCGCTCCCCCCGTGAAACGAACCGGTGGCAGCTGGGGGAGAACACCACGATCGGGAGGATTTTCGTGCAGTTACCGGGGATCGGCTACGGCCGGGACCAGCACCGGGCCTGCGGGGCCGTAGCACCCACCGGCCCACGTTACCGACCCGCCCCGGTAGCTGCGGTTCCGTTCGCACTGGGGGTCGGAGCTTAAACGCGTCCTTCCCATCCACATATTTCCGTAAAAAACCGCGGGGAGAAGGCAAGAGCAGTGCTGGAATATTCCATAGTAGCGATAGCCCCGAGAACCGCGCTGAACGCTCCGGGGGCCCCCTCCTCGCTCTCGCAATGCCCCGGCAGAAGGTCTAGCACAGAAATATTTTAGCGAGTTGAGCTGTTCTACCCACCGGCTGGTTGGGATGTGGGGGACTGGTAGCGTGAGGGGTAGAATCAGACCCGGGACACCTCGGGGGTCGAGCAGAACTTCTGCCCAGCTCCGTTCCCCGCGCTGGACCCGGAGGGGAAGGCTGTTCCTCCCCTCCGGTCCCGGAGAGAAGCCTCGGTTCTGGAGCGCCAGAGGGGGTCTCCGCAGACCCCGGTTTTGCCGAGATAGGGGGCTGCGGGACGCCCCCGACTACAAGGACCGGCAGCACCGGCCCCAAAGCCGCGCCACTTCTCGTCTCGATTGAACCCGCCTTCCCCTCGGTACCAATCCGCGCCGAACGGGCCCGATCCGCCGCGGTCCCGGGCGGTGTGAAGCGGCTCGCGGCCCGCGCTGCCTCCCCTCGAACCCTACTAAGA
>JANPWX010000162.1:0-84770 GCA_024734555.1 Trochalopteron elliotii | reverse complement strand
GGCGGCACGGGGCGATGCCGCCTCCCGCGGGGCCCGGGCCCGGTCCCGGGGGCTCTGTGCTGGGGGCTCCGGCCGGGCAGGTGCGGGGACCGGGGATCTGGGGCGGCGGAAAGTTTCCTCAAGGACCTGTTGGCTGAGCAGGCGCGGGTTTATATCTTCCCCCGTGAAGTTTTCCTCCCATGGCTGTTCCTGCTCTGCCGCGGACGGTTGAGTGCAATTCCTCGAGGTGTAAGAAGCTCTGAGTGCTTGAGAAGCGCTGGTGGGTCTGGCTGTAACAGCATTCCCTTTGGATTCTTCAGAACTGGCAGATTTAATGCCGTTTAGTGCCTAATGATGCTTTCATTACTCCCTTAAAATAGATACTATTTATTACCTGTGAAATAATTAATGTTCTTCTACCGCATCACCTACAGATACTTTCCATTTAATTAGCATATCAGGCTATTAAATAACCTTTGGCGTTAGAAAAGCAGAGAAGTTTGGTGATCCCTGCCCTGTGAAGCAAAATAAGAAGCAAACCAGGGCGTTAGCTCCCGGTTTCCCAACGTTGCTGTGCTCTCGTTTTCCCTTTTTCTGGCTGGCACCAGCCAGCACGGATGTGCCTGTATGACATCGCTGGGCAGATGGGCAGGGGTTGTCAGTGCCTGTGTTATCCTGGGTGTCCAGTCCTCAGGCTTATTTCAAACTGAAATTTCAAATCCAGTGGACAGCTTCTGTGATATCAGGTGAAAAATGGGGTCTGGAGGAGAAAACCACAAGGGAAATGCCCCCTGCACTCAGCACTGGGAGCTGTGCCACTACAAATTTCATTTTGGTGTCAGACATTGATAGTTCCTTAGCAACAGCTGGACTAATCACAGTTGATAAGGCATTCCTGTTTCCTCCACAAATGCTCTGTTCACTTTGCACTCTTGCTGGATCTGTGCAGGAACGTTTAAATTGCCATGGGATGTTTTGTGTTTCATACCCTACACATTTCTAGAACTCTGCTGCTGCCCACAAAGGCCATGGAGAAGAGGTTGGAAGCCAAGCCCAGCATCAGCACCTGGTTCCTGTCACGATACTGCCTGGGAAAAGCTGTGAGGGAGCTGGGAATTCTGCAGCTGTTCTACCTGTGCACTTGCCTGTGTGCCTTGTGCTCCTCTGCAGGTGACTCTTCTGTTCTCTCTGGGACTGTGTGCATGGTTTTTTATGGTCTTTATCCCTCTTACTTGTTTAAAATACTCAGAGGGAAAAGTGAAATGATTTGCTGGTAGACATTGTAGGGTTGATTTCTTATTGGTTTCCTTTTAAATTGATTTTTTTAGAACAAACCAAAGCTGTTGTGTTTTTTTAAACCAAACAAAAGACCACCCATAGCAGTTACTAAATGAACTCTCAAAAGTGTAGCTGGTATCTCAGAGGGCTTTTTCTGACCTTAATTTTTGACAAAAGGAACAAGTGATAAACTGGAAAATAATTTAGTTTAAGGAAAGCAACCTGAAAAGGCAGGAATATTTTTTAGCCCTAAGATGTTGAACGCTTTTCCCAAGAACAGTGTGTCAGAAGTCTTTATTTGCCTACAGGCAATGGTTATGTTTGTTTTTATCATTTCCTGTTCAAACTTGAGGAACCAACCTTCTGCTCAAGTAAATAAGCAAGTTAGTGGCTTGGGATGGAAGTTCTCCTCTAATGGATTGTGTGATGTTTGGTTTGGGAAGGGTTTGGTTTTCTTTGTTTCCCAGTTATGTGGACATGTTCTCCAGACAGCTGCAGCATCTCTGTTGTGTTACTGGACCTTCCTGGACAGTTCCCAGTGGCAGATTTGATTAAGCTAATGATCTGTGTGATCTTAATCACCTAACTTAGACCCTGGAAAGACATGTTTGTATTCCTAGCTCTAGCAAAGGGTTGCGTGTTTGAATGGTGTTTCCTTGTCAGCTGGGCTTCCTGCATGCATTTCCTGGCTTTAGTAATTTCTTGGAAGTTTAGAGTTAGAGCTCCTATGAGACTCCTGAGGGTGTTCTAGACAGTATTGGTGTGTTTAAGGGCTGCTCTGTTGGAAAGAGTTAAAGCCAACTCATAGATGTGTTAGAGGTGGAACAATATAGGTCTGAAATCATCAAGTCCAAGGGTTAAATGAGTGAAGAGTCCATTAAATTAAGGTTTTTGCGTGTGCAGAAATAAATATAATTATACAGACATAGTTACCCTGATGTGGACATTTTTTCCATTGCAGAGTTTTGGTTATTTTGGGCTTGTTTGTGTCACTCAGGCAGCGGGGTTTGTGAAGCTGAGGAGGAGTTATGGCTGCCTAGAAATGAGCGTGGTCATGTGGAGTTACGCAAGGCGGATTGTGTTGACATAACTGACTGACTTGTGGCAGGCTTAAAAAGTCCCCGGAGTTAAGTGTTTAATCATTAATCTGGTATCAAGGCAGGATTGACTGCCTGGGCAAGTCTGCAAACCTGAAGTTATTAATAGAAGCTGTGCCTGTGTGTTCCATTCCCCTGCTGCTCAGCAAAGCTGTGAGCTGCATCCCTGGGACAGGAACTCCTGAGTTCCTGGGGAGACCAGTTTTCTCCAGTGATGTGACAAAAACAATATGGAAAAGTGACTAAGCACACCCACTGAGCAGCTGTCTTGTGACTTGTGTGGTGCTGAGCTTAGGAGGGAGCTCATCCTCAGGAATATTCCTGCTCTCTACAGATGAAATGCAAGTGTAGACTCTTTTCTTCCAGGGCACATCGAGTTGTCTGAATGCTTGATGCCCGCCAAAGGCCGTGGAACTTGAAAATGAAAAGTGAAAATCAGTGTGTCTCTGTGGAAAATTCACATCTGGAATGCTGGGCTGGGGTGCTGGGAGTTTCCTGTTCACTTCTTTCATTTCTGAGAGTTATCTGAGTTTTAAGCTGTCCATGTACAGCAATTCAGAAGAACATACTGGCTAATTTCAAATTAACATGTCCCAAGCGGCCATTAGCAGAGTTCTGAAAATGAAATGTAGCCAAGATATTATTCAAGTCTTGTTTTGGCAGTGTGTTAAAAGAGAAGCAGAATGCTCTCAGCATGGTAGTGTTGTGTCATCCAAGCTAAGTCATGGCTCTGACATGGTGAGGGGATGTTTCTGGGGATCCAGGCTTTACATTTGAGATGAATAAATATAACACCTGTGTTATGTAGTGATTTGTCACCAGGGATATCTTCCTTGGGAACATTTTTCTCTTATGTGTACCCCATTCTGTGTGTGCCCCATTTCTAAGCTTAGTACTAGAAACTGCTGCTGAATTTCACTGCTTCCATATCAAGCCTTAATTTGAGTGGTATGTGTGAGCCAGGCCTGACATATGAGGAGAGATGGATGAGCAGTGGTGGAGGAGGAGGAGGAAGGATTTTGAGAATGTGGGAAGCAGCACATTTCCCTCATGCACAGGATATTTTAGGGGTAGTGATTCACCTTTAACAGAAAGGCAATTTTACGGGCAAAACGTAAATCTGGGTGGATGAGATCCTGTTGGAATTCACAGGAATGGTGTAATTCTTCAATTTGTTATTGTTTTTCCAAGTCTGGAGAGAGTGTGTGTGCATACACGTGGATTTGGTGTGTACACACATTCCATATTCTGCTCTAATTCCATCCCCATCAGGTTGGTGCCAGGAACTTGTCCCTGCCTGTGACTATGACAGTGGTGCCAGGGACTGGCTGTCCAGGTGTTCCAGGTGTGATGAGGTTGGCTGTTGCCCTGGGCACACAGATTCCCTGTCTGCTCTCTCTCCAAGGAGTTGATGAGGGTGTTGAGGTTTTTAAAGGTGCTGATGTCAACTTCTCTTGCTGTTGAACACTTGCAGAGTTTCTTTTACACATTGCATTGCTTGAGCGGAGCCTCTCTCCCCTTCTGCACAGTGGTGGGTTCAGACACCTGCAGGGAGCTCTGTCCCCCATGACTTGGTCAATAAATTCGAGTTCATTCTTGATCAGGATACTGTAACTTAAATTCAGACTTTATTTTAATGGAGAAAACTTTCCCATTTGTGTTGTGTTCAAGAAACCCCATTCTTGACAGGGAGGGAGCCAGATCTGGAGTGTGTTCTCCAGCTGCACAGCAACAGTTTGTAAAGTAATCTTCCAATGACCTATTATCACTTGGATGCTGAACACAGCACTGTGTAACAGTCCCATAGGTCATTAGGCTATTTTTAGGGAATCCTTAATCTGCAGAGCTCTGAATTTTGGAAGCCTTTAATCCATTGATCCCTGCAAGCACTCAAAATTTTCATGCTAGGAAAAAAAGAATCTGTATGCAAAGCAGTTGCTGCTTTACTGCAGAGCTGAGACCTGAAGTGACTTGACTCTTAACAGAAATTATGTCAAGTGTTTGAGGGTTTTTAATGAAAAACACTATGGTAGGGTGGGTGGCAAGGCTTTGCCTTGCAGAGCCCTTTTCTAGAAGCTGTTAACAACTTCCCAAGTGGAGCAAATTCAGTCAAAATAAGCAACTGATGTCAAATATCAGCATGGAGGAGTTAAAAATGCCTCTGTACTGTGCACCAAGCCAGTGTTACTGTTTGCAGTGTTTTCCTTCTAGGCAGACTGTGGGCAGAGAGGCAAGGCCATAACTGGTTAGACTAAAGAGCTGCACTTGGGATTTTGGGGTCCAATTTCTGGCTCTGAACTTGCTGTGTCACCTTGGTCCAGCTGCTTAGTGTGGGCATTATGGGCTCCTCTGAAACAGGAACATTTTTGTCTTTACTTTTGCTTCTCCATCCCTGTTGGAAAGGGTGGTGGTGGCTTAGGTAGGAGGAGCAGATTGTTCCTTAAAATCTTGTGGAAGTACTGGATAGCGAAGCCAGATAGAGATTCTGAGAAGTCAGATTTACTTTCCTATATCTGCTCTCCTACGTTATTCCTGTGCCCCAAATTCATCTTGACAATGGTGACGAGATCTATCATCCACTGCTTTAAAGGATTGAGGATTGTCTGTTTGTCTTCCCTCCTCTTTCCCAGATGCAAACTGGAACAGGTCTAAATGTGAGCTGGGGAAGGTCCTGCCTGGTGGCCGTTTGACATCGTGGGCAGGTCACCATCTGCAGCTTCTGGAAGGGTTCCATACTCTGAGCTCCTGTCAGACCACTTGCTGCCAGCGCCCCACCTGTGATGCCTTTTGGTTCTTGGAAAACATGTGCATCCAGGTGAACTGCACCGTGCCTGGCACGTGTCAGGCCAACAAGACTGGCTTTTCAGATTCTGTTTTGGTGTTTTTAAAGAAATCAAAAAGCACAGAGCACTTGTTAAACTTCCACACGGAAGGTGACGTGAAGACTTGGAGTCACAAGTGGTTGGACTGGGACATCCCTGTCCAGAGGAAGAAAAGACTGAGGAGATCATTCCAGGAGTGGAGGTTGGCAGGTGACAGGATGCAGCTCCTGAGAAGGGATCTGGCAGAGAACTCCAGAAGCAGCCAGAGTGAAGCAGAGCGCTTGAAGGATCAGGTCCTGAGGTATTTAGTGGCAGACAGAGCTGCTCCTGAGAGAGAAAATCAAAAGCAAGACTTGCTGAAAAATGGACAGAATCCAAGAGAACACTACCCCAGAAGCCTACTCCCTCTTCAGAGCAATAATGTGAACAGGTCACAGGATGCTAATGGTGACTCTCCCCAGGTAAGTGGTTGCTGGGGCTGGAGTGGGGCTCTCTGGGACAGCTGTCCTCCTCCTCAGTCTGGCTTTAGGCAGATTCCAGCCAGTTTTTTTACCAGTTTTCAACCTCCTGTCAGCAAGGCATGGCCAGCAGTTTGGGATTTAGTTTGGGTTTTGGGATAGGTTTTTCCCTCTTCCCCTTCCTTAGCTGGGATAAACTGCTGAAGTGGGAAGGTGAGGCAGAATGGAGTCTGTGATAATGCTTATCCTCTGTGTACTCACAGTGTGCTTGCCAGATGAGAAGGAAGGGTGACAGTCAGTGGGAATTGTCTGGGAGCTGAAAACTGTTACCTGTAAAAGTACCTGTTCAGATCCACACAATAAAGTAAGCTGTTTTCATTTAAATGCTGAATCGAGGCAGTTCAATACATTATTTTATAGAGTCATGCATACAGCTCACAGTGTACTTCAATGTCAATCTGCTTGCTTGAGTTGGCATCCTAATGCCAAATGTTCTCTTTTTTGAAGAGTGCTCCTGTTTCTCAAATCCACCAAAGCTTACCTTGGCACTGGGTGAATGAAATCAGTTTAGTCTCTACTCCAAATACATACAGTGTTAAGTCAGTACATCTTGATGTTACACAGAATTTGGCACATTTGAATTGTTAAGTGATGTTTGTATTTTGACATCTGCAAGTAATTTTTTGAGCCTTATCTCAAAAATGCTTGCGCACTCCTGATGGTGAAATATAATTCTACTTTGTGAAACTGTTCCTGAAATAGCTTTTGCCGTGTTTCAGGGATTTGGCATAGTACAAATCTGCTGCCTCTGGTTCTGGAAATGACTGAATTTTTCAAATCCTGGTTGCAGGTAGGGCTGTGACTGCCTGAGCCACCACCCTGGAGCAGGATGTGGCGAGCAGCCAAGGGACGCTGCCGAGAGCTCCCGGGCAGCCAGGGTGACACGTGTGAAACCAGGCACTAAAGCTTGACAAATGTTTGATTTTCCAGACCCCCCCCCCAGCATTTGGGGCTGACTCGAGCTCAGCTTTCTCTCTCCCCTGCAATGCTGCAGCATTTCCACCCTCCCTGTTTTCCCTCCTCCTAGCAGTTGAGCTGAGCACGGTGACCCCATTCTCTCAGCTGTCGCACATTTGAGATGTCTTTGCAGCCACTCTTAAATGTCTTCTCTTGCTCTTGGGGAGCAGCTTTTACATCTCCCTGCTTGTTCTGTTTGCAGTTTTGCTTTCCAGGTTATCCTGCTATTACTGTCCAGTGTGTCTAGTAAACTGGTTGCAAATATTAAATTACACTGATCAATCAGCTTCTGAATGTTGCTGAACATGCTGGATTTCCCATCTTTAAGAAGTGCTCCCATTGTCATTAATGGGCACTCTTGGAGGTGTGCTAGGGAAAGGTTTTTACTCTCCTTGATGATTTTTTCTAATAAATCCATGTCTCTTAACAAAATGCAAGTTCATAAAAATAAGAATTTCCTACTAAAATATAGTGGTGTGATGGAATCCCTGGCATTTGCATTTTTGAGGTTTAGGATGGAGTTTTTGAGGAGAAGGAAGAATTAAAATATCCACCTGGGCTAATTCCAGGATTATTGAACCATCCAACTTTACCTGCAAAATGCAAAGCCAGCTCTGCAGCTGTCCTTGCACTTCAAATCCAAGAGCAGTTTAATGTGAACCAAGGATTCAACATTGGAGGCTGTGTTCTTGAGGCATGGCCAGACTTTCCAGGAGGAAGGTATTCCAAGCTGGGTTGGTTATGGACCAGAATGAAGTTACACCCATGCTGAAATCAGTAGAATTTCTCCTGGGCTACATTTGGCCCAGTTCATGGAGCACATGGCTGGGTGTTTAATGCTGTTCTTTAGGAAGGGTTGGAAGATGGGGACAGTACTGGTTTGTACTGGCTCTTCATACCTGAGAGCATCAAACACCTGAAGTAGGAAAGGACGTTTGAAATCAAAGTGCGTTTTCTCCTCTGCTGCTGCTAAGCATTGAATATGTGGAAGGCAAATATTTTCCTTTGCTCTTGCAGGCTCAGAGAGAAGGAAAATGACAGTTTTGGGAAAACATTGCCCCTGTGGGTTTTCATTTTCCTCTTGGAGTTCTGATGTCTCCACAGCCATCTGCAATGGCATTTGCTGATGTGCAGTGAACATTAATTTCTGGTTTTACTGTATCCATGCTACGGAACCAGGATAAACCACAGTGCATCCTGCTCATCAACCCTTAACTAAGAAAGACTTACTTTTTTATTAAAGTGAGTGTCATTTTCCAGGCACCAGGCTTTTTTCTGTCTCGTTGTAGAATTCCTTGTCAATTTTAAAATATAGCAGCACATTTAATAGCCAGTCAGGAGAAGCATTTAAGTGCAGCACTGCTGATGAGCAGGGCTGCTGCAGCACTGCAGCAGCTCTGCAGGCAGACTGGGAAGGGCTGGAGCAGGAGCATTGCAACAAAACCAGAGAATGCATTCCTGCCCTCACATCAAGCCCACTGTTTGGCTCTTGCTGTCACACTTCCTGCAAGTGCTGGGTGCTTTTCATCCACAAGGAACAAGGAAATGTCTCTCTTTACCACCAGCACTAACTCTGTAATGGTTTGTGACATTACCTACATTTTAGTGTCTTAAGAGTCTTCCCAGATGTGGCACTTGCTGCAGACAGCAAGGAACCATCTAAGCTGAAAAGAGCCCATTTTGTAAATTCAGACGAGGCCTATTTAAATTTAAAAATAAAAGAAAATTCCAGAACAGAGGTATTTTTCTCTCAAGTAACTTGGGCTCAGTGTGGATTCTGATGAACAGGGCTGCTCTAGTCCCTCTAACAGACATGGGACTCTCAGACAAGGACACTGGGTTATTTGTCTCAGGCCAAAGGCATTTAGGGGTTGGAATCAAAATTGTCTGAGGCTCCTGTGTTGACTCAGGCCAATATGTCACTTCTCTCTATTTTCTAAGCTAATAAGATAGGACAGCTGGCAAACTTCTAGTCTCCTTGTCATTTATCCCCAAGAATGAAATAATCTGTTCTTTCCTTTAAAGAATTCAGAGTTATGGAGCAAAGATAAGGAATGTCTTAGCTTGCAAGCATTAGAGGCATTTTGGCTGTTATGTTGCCCCAGGCAAAGCTTATCTAATTCAAGCTCTCTACAGACATTTGGCTGTCAATTCATCCTGAAGACTTTTGGAAGGAAGAGGATCTCTCAACTGTAAAGTGGTGTTTTTTTGGGAATTAAAAGTGAGTCAAGAAAGGATTCAGCTCACTGAAAATATTGCCAAGCAAAGTGGGAACTCTGCTGTGGCCAGCAGGGGAATGTGGATCTCCTGTGTGTTGTTTGTGACTCTTGTTCTTGTGACTTTTCTGGGTTGATTCGTGAGAAGCAAAAACTGGTTTCCTGTAGTGGTAGGGAATCATGGAAACATTCTGCTCCTGTGCCATTCCTAGAGTCTGTCTCACTTGAGTTCCTGCCTGGCTGTTCTCCTCTTTCTCCTGCCAGCATTTCAAACTTTATCTTGAGGAAAGGGAGTCAGTACCCTTTGCAGTTGTCAGTGAGTGGAAGAGGATACAGCTTTGGACATCCAGCTATCCTGAGGCCACTGAGGAAGAGCAGCATGCCAGATTTTTCCTGCATGGTTTCCAAAGAATCCATGCTTTTTTTTAAGTAAGTCCATTAGCAAGTAACCAAATAAAGGAAGACAGCTTATGTCTGTAACACTAACAAATAGTGTCTGATTCTTTGGTCCATAAAGCTCAGATGTTAACCAAACAATTGTTTTACATTCTGTGAGCAAAGTGAGCTGAGCTATTTGCCCAAGGCTGAAACATGAACCTTGCAGAGAAGCCCTCGGTGCCTTCACTGCTGCTCCTGGCTTGCCTGGTTGTTCAATGTGGGCATCACAGCTTTATTTTTACAACCAACATTTAGTGTTTTCTAAAGCCCAGCCCATTTACTGACAAGGATGTTGCCCACCATGGTCTGGAGTGTTTTCCCTGTTCCTGTTTCCTGGACTGAATGCCAGCAGCATGGTCTAAAACCTTGGGTATATTTCCTCCAATATGAGCTTTTAATCACTCCTCTAATGGGGAGTAGTGGTGGGAAATTCAGCTCCAAAGCAGTTTCTGAGTCAAAGATGGTAAATTGCTCCATTTTAAATATTTAGCAGATGTTCTCAAAATAGAGTTAGCTAAAAAAAAATGTGCTACACACGTGGACTTCACAGTGAAGTAAATTGTCATGAGTGTAGCCTGGCAGGCTAGGAACTGGAATGGGGCTAGGGAAAAGGAATTTTCTGATGAAAGAAAGGAAATTGTTCCTGCCACTCTGATTATTTTCAATCAAGTGGCTCATCCTGTGTGGATGTGAGCAGACTTTGTGCCCTTCAGCTCCTCTCCCTGCCCAGCAGCATCTCCTGGGGTAGGCACACAGGGAGCTGTGTGTGTCAGCTCACCTTGCTTTGAAGAGCAATTCCAAAATAAATTTCCCCTTGCTGCAACAATTCAGTTATTACATAAAAATGCCACTGCAATCCTCCTGCTTCGTGTTGGCCAACTGCATGGCTTCAGGAAAAGGAAATCACAGTTCAGAGTAAATGACCCCCAGTTTTTGGTCCCTGTCTTTAGGGTCTGTCTTATCCCATCTTTCTGTTCTTTTAGTTCCACTCACTGCAGTTTTGAACTTGGATCTTCTGTTTGCCACATCAACAGCCTTGGTACTTCAATGCTGTAGCTAGATCTGATGTTAACTGGTGTTCAGCTGGGGTGGAAATGGCCTGTCTGCTGTGGAGGGAGAACATGGAGAAACACTTCAGAAGAGAGAAGAGGAAGCTGTAAAAACAAACCAGGGATTTTTCAGTCTCCCTAATTGTGGAGAAGGGCAACTTAAAACTGACATTCAGTGTTCAGGTCAAACTCAGACAACTTTTTCCCTTACAGATCCACACAGGAACATCTACACCAGAATCATCAGTGCTGGCTACATTTTCCAGCCCTGTGGCACTGGATTTGACAGCTGCAGGGAAGACTGAGAAGCCTGGGCAGCCTGATGATGCCCATCCTCACTCTGAGGTGTTTCCCACAGCCAGCCCCGTGCCAGTGAAAAGCACAGCAAAGACACAGGCAGCAACTTCTGTTCCCAGTGGAATCCCCACAAATGGCAGTGTTCCTACAGCCCAGAGCAGCACTGCTGCAGCCCCAAGCACTGCTGCCACCACTCCAGGTGAGGACTTGCAGGGCTTCAGCAAATGTCACCTGCTCAGGCTATTTCAAGCCATGTTAGTGTGGAAAAACAGGAGGTAATTATGGTACCTTGGAGAAAATACTGAGGCAGCTGTGTCAACACATGTGCTGTTGGATCCCAGTAACTCCTGAAGTCTGGAATGGGACTTGGGCATCATAAATCTGCACATGACCATTGCATGTGAGGACAGCTGGGAACTAATGGGGGATATCTTAATTCCCAAAGTGAAGGCTGAGATGTGATGCAGGGCAGAGTCCTGGGAAGCATTTTTCCAGTAGCCTTGGCACACTGCTATCCATCAAATCAAGCAGAAATCTTAATGTGTGCTCAAAAAAGGGTGTGACTGATTATTTTCTGTCCCTGAGGTGTCACTGCACCGTTCAGCCGTGGAGAACAGTGTACTTGGCTGTTAGCCAGTGCTGTGCTTTGCAGCATGATGATGTTTCTGTTCACACTGGTATGTCCTAAAACAGACTGTTGAAAATGCAGAAAGGCCAAAATGCCCTTTGGCAGCTCTGTTCCCTCAGGCAGGCTGTCAGCTCTCCCTGTAGGGGTGGCTACGCACAGGGAATGGCGTGTACTGCTCGCGTGGTGTCTCAGGAGTCAGTTAATCCAGGGTGCTGAAGCATTCACAGCTGAATTTCTTTTGAATGTAGGGTTCCTTTCCCTTACAAGGGAACAAATGGAAAGTGTAAAGGAAGCACTGCATCCAAAGATGTTTTTTTGGCAGGAAGCTCATTGGCTGCTTGTGCTGACAAGTTAATGGTTTGTTTTGGTTTTTTTTAAGGGCTTACCCCAGCTAAAACTGGAAAATATGCTTTAAACATCTTCATTGGTTTGTCTGGGAAGACTAATATAGCCAGGGCCTCATGGTTTTGCTAAGCAATGCAAAGATGATGTAAAGAGTAGTTTTTCCAAGCTGCAAAGTTTTCCAAGTTTTTTTATCTGTTTGTCTGGGGTTTTTTTACTATTTCTTAATGAGATCTGATTGCTTTTTGCCTCGGAACTCTTTGCTGGTGAAAGGCTGATGGAGTATTTGAGGGAGAAAAAAAAGGTGGTTAATTCCACTAGCTATTAAAATTGGAAGATAGATAAATAATAGATAATAGAAGTGGGAAAATAGCTGAATGTTTAAGGTCCTTTTTTCCCATTTTTTTTGACTTGGATTTTTTGTACATACCTCTGAAACATTGTCTTTGACAGGGTCAAACTAAAGAAAGCATATTTTCTATGCATAATTCCCAGGTCCAATAATAAAAAGACAAATATAAAGTAAATGGGAAGGGAAGAGAGAGATGAGGAGGCCAAGAGGTGTTTTTAAGAAATGTGTTCAACTTTCTGGTTATCATAATGCTAATAAAAAGCAGAAAAAAATATGTCCCTGGCCATAATATTCAAGGTTACCCTGTAGTCTTTAAAAGCAACCTGTCAGTTTATTTGAAATGGAATGGCAAGAAAATTCTTGAGCGGGGGTGGAAAAGAAAATATAAATGAAAGGACCAGGTTTGTATCTTGAGCTTCCATATCCAGTGTGGCAGCCATGCAGGTTTAAAAAAATTCTCTTAGCCCTCAAGCAGTTTTTCAAAAAAGAATTTCTGTGGATTCTTTATATATTTTTGAAGCTCTGGAATTGCAGTTTGGAAGTAGCTGTGTTTGTCTTGCTGTGCCATGAGCCTGCAGCTGAGTTCTCTGCCAAAAAGCTGTCAAGTAAAACCCTTCCCATCCTGCTGGACCTGGGTGAAGAGACTCCCCTGTGCAGGGCCCAAGGGCCATGTTTCAGCCCAGTATCTGCAAAGAGAGAGGTGACTGAGTAATTTTGGGCTTGTCTAAAAATTGTAAACCCCCATTAATGCTTTTGCATTCACAGGGAGAACAAAACCTGAAATGGGAGGTCTGTTGAGGAACAGGATGTTTACAAAATACATCATTTGTAGCTGAGGTTTATTCCATAAACTGAAACCAAGGTGGATTTATGTACTTTTTTTTTTTTTAATCCTGTTCCTCTTCCAATTCTGTTTTTGTCCCTTTCAGCTATGAAGGAGCTGGTGGTTTCTGCTGGGGACAGTGTGGAAGTGACCCTGCCAAACAACGAAGTTCAGCTGAACGCGTTTGTTCTTCCTGAACCACCACCTCGTAAGGCTTCCCTGGGAATTCTGCTCAGGGCCTGGGGTGTGAAAAGGAAAACAGTCATTATGTATGGCATGTAATAAGGGCAGGCTTGAAAATGTCTTTTGTCAGAGAGCACTTTCCTGTGGAGATTTTTCATACTCAGCCATTACCTCGTGCTGCCTCTTAGAGAAAATTGGGAGACACAAAAAAATGGAAAGTGCTACAAAGCCAGTGGATTTGGGAGATTGTGGGAAGAGATGGCACATTCTCAGGGTGGTGTGTGAGGAAGAATTGGATTTTTAGCATCTATTCTTGAGATTTGCTGATAGGAACTGAGCTGTATTAGCAAGTGATTGAAATCTGAATTGGGGCATTTGCCTGCTGAGGGACACATTCTATACACTCCTCATTTCATCATGCAAATTGTTGGCAAGTATTTTTAAAGTTCATATCTTAACTCTGTCCACTGTGGCAGTGGGACCTGTAGAGGCAGGTGTATTCTGTGTTGTGTGACAGCAAGGATTGATTCATTCCTGTTCAGAAATTGGCATTCTTGTGTCTGCAGGATCTGAGGATGTGATAAGGCTTTTTTCTCTTATTATCTTGGAGCTGTGATTGTTCCAAAGCTCTTTATTGCCTTGGAGGGTGGAAGATGGGTTTTGATTCCAGAGTAAATGAGTTTAGAAGCACAGATTGTTTCTTTTCCTGGGTATATTCCCAAAAAGCCTCAGCCCAAGCTGTCTCATTTCTCCACAGTGCAGCAGAATGTGCCTTGTAAATGTTTAATACCTTTGCAGTTCTTTAGCATGGCAGAAAGACATGCTTTGAAAACAAACATCTGGACCTTTTTTCTTAAGGAACCACATATTCCTATGAGTGGGAGTTGATTACTCATCCAAAAGACTACAGTGGAGAAATGGCAGGGAAGCACTCCAAGACCCTGAAGTTGTCTAAGGTAAAGCTTTGGCTGCTTCGTATCCTGTTGTGTTAAATGCCAAGTGGAGAAGATGGGGACCCCAGCAGTCAGGAAAGACTTGTATGGGATTTCAGGATGAATAGGAAATTGCATGATGGGCAAGCAGCCAACATTTGACTGCAAGCCCTCTTCTGAGGCTCTTAGAAAAGGGAGATTGGTCTGGCACGAGGGAAAGCAGAAATTGATTTCAGGAGGTACAAGCTGCCTACAAGCAGTGTGACAAGGCACACAAATGGCACAATTTAACAGTAACAAGGGGTGGGAATTATTCCTGGAACTGTGTGGTAGTCTGGTTAGGTCTGAGCCTTGTACTGCCCACTGGAAGAGGGACTTGGTGCTTCCATTAATGAGAGTCTTGCAATACCTCATGGCATGTCCCTGGCTGCTGCTCTTAGAAAAGCTGTAACAGGGAAAAGGTTGCCAGTTCCTGCACGTGGGGATTCTTAACAAGGAAATGACTCTAAGTACTGTGAATATACAGTTCTGTACTTGAGACATTGCTTTGAGCAGCCTGGATTCTACTGCACTCAGAAAAAAATCTACAGGCTTTAATAAGGATATTATGCAGAGCCAAACTTGTTGAAAAGGAGTGTGCAGGTCTCTGTCAGGGCTTCAGCCTTTTGGGTATCAAGATTTGTTATGCAGCATCTGGTCCCTCACCCTGTCATTTTGGCTCAAGAGTGAACAGTGAAGAGGTGACTGCCTGGCTCATGTCACCTGGAAGGAAGAGAAGGAACATTTGCATTTATAAAAACACACAAGGAGAGATTTTCTTCTTACATGTAGCCTTTCTCACCTCAAATGCAATCTGCTGGTACAGATTCCTGTGGCCAGACAGCCTGAACTAATCTCTGTTATCTCTCTTCTGTTTGCTTTTTGTTGCTGGAACATAAAGCTTGACTGACAATCCTGTGGCAGAGAGAAATACAAGTCTTTGGACTCTTTCTGCATAGCCATTGTAAACTAAAATATGTTTAATACCATTTTGGCCTGGAAACCATCCTTTGCTGTGTATGCAGAGGCTGAAGCACAATTGCTTGGGTGCTCCTGTGCCAAAACACAGGAACTTGACCTTCCAATAGGACCTGACAAGGTGCCACCAACCTGTAGGTAAATAATCCTTTGTGTTTGTTTCCAGCTTACTGTTGGCCTGTACGAGTTCAAAGTTGTCGTTGATGGGGAAAATGCACACGGAGAGGGATATGTGAATGTAACAGTGAATCCAAGTGAGTGGTGGGATTGGATTTTCCTTGACTTCACCCTTCTTTGACAAGCCAAGCCAGCTGTATCATGGGGTTAGATTATTTGGTTTAGTGGGGTGATAATTCATTGTGCTGTGAACTTGCAGTGTTTGTGTATATATATGTATATATACACACATACAGACATATATATGTATGTTTTAAATAATTTCCTGAGATGGGAAGCTATTGCTAATACACAGATATTTTTGCTGTACTGCATCAAGCCAACCACTTGATGAAAGAGCTGTAATCCTGATAGGGAAGTGCTCAGCAAACAGCTCACCCTGAAAGGCCACTGCTTCTATAAAATCTAGCTGCAGTCTAACAAAAAAGCTTATAGCAGCAGGAGCAAAAACTGAAGAGAAGCCAGAGCTTTGACACTCCTTTGGTGGTGCTTCTCTTCCCTGTCCAGTGAAGAATATCATTCCCAACCACAGGCAGGTTAAGTCAAATCTCATTCCTTATCATAAGACATGGTTTGCAGATGAGCTGGTGGAGATACAGCATCTTGTGCTCACTGCCTCACTTTTTAGGTGGCCGGTGTAAAGAGACAACCACAGGTTTCAATAAAACCCTTTCATTTTGCAGTCTTCAGCAAGACTTCTTGTACAAGCTTTGTGGGCAAAGAAGGGCTCTTGCACTCCCTAAATTAGCAGGAGTGTGTGGCTGGTCTTCTGGGTGCTGTGGCTGATCATTTCCATATAAGCAGTGACTTTGCAGCTGGCAGCATGCACCAAAATCCTTCACTTTTCAGAGCAGCAGCCACACTGTGGCAAGAAGCTGTAGGTGCTTGACCCAATAGGGGAAAACTGATGCAGTGCAGCCTTCCCAGAGCACTGGTGTGCTGACTGCTCACCTCCACACAGTTTGAACCTCCTTTTGCTAGCACTGATTCCCCAAGCTGGTGTAGAACGTGCTGGAAGCACAAATCACTGCTGCTGATAGTTTGGCAGTTCCTTTGCCAGGGCTTTCTGCCTGTATTGTCATGGTAACAGCTGGATTGTTGTTGCAGAGCCCCGGGTGAATCAGCCTCCTGTTGCCATCGTGTCCCCACCGTTCCAGGAAATCTCCCTGCCAACCATTTCCACTCTGATCGACGGCAGCAGTGAGTACCTGCAGGTTTAAGTGCAGCATCCAGCAGGGCTGCTTTGTGTTTGGTCCTGGGCTGGCCTTTTGCATAAAGTTTAAGAGAAACAGTGACACTGTCAAACACAATTCAGTGAAGAGAATTAGCCTCTCTGGCCAGGAGAGCAGAGCACACACAACAGCACCTCTCCATGTTCCCTTTTGAAGGGCACTGGCCAGAGCCAATCTCCTAAAAAAGGAAAAGCTCTGGAGGTTGCTGCTTAGAATCAAAAAATAATTAGGATCAGTCAAAATTACTGGGCTCTTGGCTAAACTTCAAACATGTAAATTACTGACATGCCACCTTCAGTGATCTTGACCTGCACTAGAGTTTTTCAGGAGTTCCTTTAAACAAATTCAGGTTGTCTTAGCCCCAACTAGCACTGATTTGTTACAGTTTGGGTGTCTGAGCATAACAGTGACTCTGGGCTTGGACCAAAAATACCTTTGCCCACTAAGCCCAGGGCAGAAGTAGGGACTGACCATCTGGCATCTGTGAAGCAGCATTTTCCAACTCCTTGTGTGTGTGTTTTCCTCCATTACTGAAACAGAAAGCACTGATGATGATAAAATTATTAGCTACCACTGGGAAGAGCTGAAGGGTCCCCTGCGGGAGGAGAAGGTTTCCAGTGATACTGACATACTGACACTGACCAACCTGGTACCTGGGAATTACACCTTCAGGTAGGTCACACCTGGGAGAGTCCATCAGTTCTCATCCCTTAGGAGTGAAATGTATGAGACTCCTGAAGTGTTAATGTGGTTTAAAAAAAAAAAAAAAAACACCGCAAAAAATGGAGAGAACCCCATTTTGTGTTGTTCTCTCTCCACTCCTACACTTTGAAGTAGTTTTGTAGCTTTGCACTTCAGGAGAGATAAGCTGTCCAACTACTTCTTATTCTTGGCTTATAGCCCTGGTTAAGATGATGGCTGGTCTGTCAGTGCTGTGAAATGTCTCTCGAAATGTCAAATCTAAACTCTTTGGGTAAAGGCTTAGGAAGAAATGCAATCTTCAAATCCAGTTTTTAAATGCAATGTGTTTGTCTCAGATAAGTGAATGAGGCCTAAGGGTTCGATGCACAACCTGGACAATAGGTGGTAGCTGATTTTACTTTGGTATTCATCGTGTGTTTTTTCTTTGGCCTGTCTTTTGGTGTGGTGTCCATCACTGCATCAGCAGATCTATTTAAAGTAAAATAAACTGGAGTACCTCTTACTGAATGGTGCTTTCTTGTTAAGCAGTTGGCATATGAACTAATCAGATCCATGTTCAGATCTAGATTTAGCAAAAAAGCAGCTGTATTTTGTGGTACCAGCCTACCTGAGATGATGTGCTGTGTTCAGGCCACTTGTGGGTTAGTAATGCACTTCTGTGTTTCACCTTGGAACTGGTTATTAGGTTTCAAGTGAGAGATGGATGTGACTGTTGAATTCCTTGCATTGCTTTGAGGCTGATAATTGGACATTTGAGGGAAGTTTCTATTCAGAAAAGGCTGTATTCATCTCTGATCACCATCACTCCTCAGTGCTTTCACTTCTTTTTTCCCTCTTCAGCCTAACAGTCGTGGACTCAGATGGTGCCAGCAACTCCACCACTGCCAACCTGACAGTGAAGAAGGCAGTGGATTATCCTCCAGTGGCCAATGCTGGCCCAAACCAGGTGATCACCCTGCCCCAGAACTCCATCACACTCTATGGCAACCAGAGCACGGATGACCACAGCATCGTCAGCTACGAGTGGCTGCTCAGCCCCAACAGCAAAGGGAAGGTGATGGAGATGCAGGTCAGTGCAGGCCTCCAGTGTTCCACCTGGATTGCTGGTTTTTATCTATAATCATACTAGTTTTAATGGACTGTTAGCAAATGTCTTCTAGAATCCGACAGAGCAGATGTGTGATGATTAAGTATGTGGTTAAAGTTAAATCTGTGTGAGCCTGGTGGTGGTTTAGTAGCTGAGCTGGTGCATCAGCCTTGCCACTGGCATCCTATTCCTTTCTTGAGCAATGCAGTTTTAAATCCTGCTGAAGAAGGGGAATTGAGAGAGGTGGGAGCTTTTGAGCTGAATCTTGGAGTCTAAATTTTGCTGATACTGGCCAGACTCTCCTCAGTGCTAAACAGTAAATGTTGGAACTTGTTTCTGTGTCATCATTTTTCTTTTAAAGATTATTACTACTGTCAAATTTATAGAATAAGGATGTCCATGATTCAGGTTCACAATGTGTGGGATTTGCACAGGGCTCCCCAGAGATTTTACTGGAGCTGGAAACTACTGAATCCCAAAAGGTCTGCTTGTATGGCATTACTCTTTTTATGTCCCACAACAGTGTCCGTGTAGTGTGCATAAATTTAGCTGCAAGAGCTTTGAATGGTGGGGTGGCACAGGCTCCTGCTCCCATAGCAGGAGTTGGTAATAACCCCCTAGAATGTGGTAATACTTTAGAATCAGAGTCTTCTGGTCCATCATCTACATGGGGATTTTTTTTAATCCGTGAATATCTTTTCTCACAGGGTGTGAGGACACCAGTCTTGCAGCTCTCTGCAATGCAGGAAGGTGATTACACCTACCAGCTCATAGTGACTGATTCTGCTGGGCACCAGTCCACTGCAGAGGTCACTGTGATAGTCCAGCCAGGTAAGCTGCCTTTACCTGCTGTTGCTGCTTCCCTTCCAGGGGTTGGAGATGAGCAGCAATCTGTCAGCAACCTCTAGATCTTACAGTGACTTTCAGAAAAGCTGCTGTGATTTAGGACCATTCTGGACTGGTATACTGCTGATAAATGAGCAAAAGAAAGCTTGTAGGAATATTGCCTTTGTAGGCAATATTCCTACAAGCTCTTTTTACACAATGTAACCTAATTGATATTTTCCTAAATAAAGGCAGAATTGTATTTTCAAACAGCTGTGTCTGCCCACATGCTGGGTCCTGGGATGGGGGCAGGAAAAGTGGGCCAGTACTTAGAGAATGAGAACAAAAATCAGAACTCCTAGTTTTCAGTCTCATTTTATTGTAGATGTGTGAATGAAATGCTCATTGGAATTAATTGTTTTTAACCTCACTTTATGTGAGTACAAGGTAGTGGGCAAGGGATGTACTGGGGATCATGGAGAAAATCTTAATGGTGGTGTTTTAAGCTGCACCTTTATGGTGTGTGTATGAGAAATCCTGCATTCTTTTCCAGAGAACAACAAGCCCCCAAAGGCAGATGCTGGTCCAGATAAAGAATTGACTCTTCCTGTGGACAGCACCACTCTAGATGGCAGCAAGAGCTCGGATGACCAGAAGATAGTCTACTTTCTTTGGGAAAAAACACGGTGTGAATCACCTTCCATGTTCTTGTGTATCCAAATCTTTCATTTAAATTAAGTCACACCCCCCACACCTCCCTTGTGTTCAGTCATGATCACATTGGGCCTGACAAGCTTTACCAGTGACCTGAATAAGACAAGGATTTATGTAGGATTGGAAAGAAGCAGAGTTTTCTTTTGAGCATGAGAAATAGCTTTGCCTTCATCTCTAGGCCTGACTCCCACTCTAAGCATGCTGTGGCTCCTGGAGAGACTTGTGAGCAAACAACAGCAGAGCCTCCTAACTCAATGCTTTTGCAGTTTGTTTAAATGAGGCAGAGTTCTCTTCCAACTCTAAATTCCCTGAAATGCTTTAAGGAATTCAGGAAAAAGCCTATGAGCAACTTGCAGTTGCTGCTTCTGTTTGCTAATGCAAAGTCTGTGCAAAACCCTAGAAATGAAGGACTGTTTTGGTATTGCACCTTCTTTTTCTACAAAACTGGCTCATTGTGCAGTTCACAAGCCATTTTGCTGAAAGTACCACTACTAGTAAACACCACTTAAATGCTGTTACCAGTGTTCTTCTGGTTTAAAATTAACAAAAACATTAAACTGCCAGAAATTATGCTTTTTGTTCTGGATCCTGCACTTTTTAGATTATCTTGCTGTAACTGGAGAACATATTTTTGCTCTTTATCATGGACTCTTATTTCCAGGCTCCTGTTTGGAGCGAGGCTGCCTCCAGTGCTCTGTTCAAAGTTTAAACTGATCAAAACCCCTGAAAAAGGTCAAAAACTAACCAAACTCCTTGTGTCTTGGTTAGGGGTCCAGATGGTGTAAAGCTGGAGAATGCCAACAGCAGCATTGCCACTGTCACAGGCCTCCAGGTTGGGACATACGAGTTCACTCTGACAGTGAAAGATGAGAGGAACCTGCAGAGCCAAAGTTCCGTCAATGTCATCGTCAAAGAAGGTATGTCCAGGCATGAGCAGAGCTGCTTAGTCACAGCTTATCTCTGAACAGTTCAGCAAAACCTGTGTTCAGAGACACAATAAAAATAAGGAATGGAGGGAGACAATCTGGAAAGCACTGAAGTGGCCTTGAGGTTTGTCCTTTTCTGGAAGAACGGTATCTTCAGCTTAATCCTGCAGTATTTCTCTTCTCCTCCCTAGGTTTAGACAGGGATTTCTGGAGTACACTGGAGATCTAATGCAGTAATTTTTGATTGGGCATTATAAGATCTTTCTCCAAGTGCTTTCTCTCTGTTTATTTAGAGATAAACAAGCCGCCCATTGCAAAGATTGCTGGTAACGTTGTCATCACCTTGCCCACAAACACAGCAGAGTTGGATGGATCAAAGTCTTCTGATGATAAGGGGATTGTCAGCTACTTGTGGACCCGGGATGAGGGGAGCCCTGCAGCTGGGGTGAGTTTCTTTTGTAAAGGATCATAAAAATCAGTGCAAGGTAGTGTTGACAGCTCCTGAGGAAATACAAAGCTCAGTGTTGGGCTGTAACTCTCTCATATCCTGAAATATGATGATACATGGTGGTAGTTTGATCCTTTTTTTCGTTGTACTTACTTTGTTCTGCCTTCCAGGAAGTCTTAAATAATTCAGACCATCATCCTGTCCTCCTCCTGTCCAATTTGGTAGAAGGGACCTACACATTTCACCTCAGAGTAACAGATGCCAAAGGAGAGAGTGATGTGGAAAGGACCACGGTGGAGGTCAAACCTGGTGAGTCTGGGTTTTGTGTTGTACCATGTTTGCCTGCAGCCCTCTGGATACAGGATACTGGGATTAAAATGTTTTGTCTAGTCCAGTTTAGAACTTTAAACATCAAAAGTTTTGGGGGATGTGGTTGTGTTTTCCTGTGGTTTTTGAGGGCTGACTCTCACTGCTTCTGTTACCTGTGAAAGTCATATTTGTGTCCCTTCCCACAGTGCTGCTTTGTAGTTCTGTGTTCAAATCAGAAACATCCTGGAAAGATATATAAAAACCTGCCTTGTGCCCAGACTTCTAAATAGCAACTCTAAAGATCTGAACTATCTACATTCTCTCTAGATCCTAGGAAAAATAACCTGGTGGAGATAATTCTGGATGTGAATGTGAGCCAGCTGACGGAGCGGCAGAAGGGGATGTTCATCCGGCAGATAGGGGTGCTGCTGGGGGTCCTTGACTCAGACATCACCGTGCAAAAGATCCAGCCATACACTGAACAAAGGTGGGATGCATCTGGGAGGGTACACGGGGAAGAATTGCATGAGGGTTTGGAAAATCAAGGCCTCTTGGAAAGAAGATTGGATCATTGGAACATGCGGAGGTTGTTGCTTAACGTTGATATTCCTGCTCAGATCAGAGTTGCCAAGCAGGTCTTGAGTATCTTTCCCCTCTGGAGATGGTGCATTGCCCTTGAAAACTGCTGCTATGAATTTCTTTTCACCTCAAACCTCTGTAAAATAGGAACAAATCTGATTTGTTTTTTGAAACTTGTGGAGACTGTGTGAAGGGATGTTCTGCAGCTGTGATTTGTAACTGGAGAAGTAATGGGGCTTGGTGCAGGAGTTTGCTGAAACACTTACAACACACCAGAGTGTGTAACAATCCTTCTCACCTTCATGCCAAATTGGTAGTTCATAAAATCACAGGCTGGTTTGGTAGGAAGGGACCTTAAGGATCATCCAGTTTCAACCACACAGCCACAGGCAGGGGCACCTTCCACGAATTCTGCAGTAGCTTTATTGCCTACACAGCTGCTTCAAATTAGTGTATGAAAAAGTGTGGAAAGCCAATGTAATTTCTGTTTGAAGAGATAGAAAAGCTTATTTTTGATTACTAGTTAGCTTATAGAAAGCTGCATTTCTCCACACATGGAAGTTGGCTGCTGAGCAGGGCTGAAGGTCAGGGTGGTGTTGCCTGCCTGGAGAGTGGCAACAAGCCATGAGTGGGAATCTGTTGAAATAAGTATTGCACTTATTTTTTATTAAAAGTGGAGTAGTTTTAAAGTACCTAAAGCACTGAAGAAGATTTAAGGGACATGCCTAAGGTCCTGCAGCAAGTCAGCAATAAATCTGCTGTTACTTTACACCTCCCTGAGTGCTGTGATGTATCGATTCCTTCATGTCCAAGTGGCCTGCTGTAGCAGGAAAATCAGAATTCATTGTCCATGCAAACCTAGAGAGCTGAGAACAGAGGAGCCAGCACTTTTGGTTGTAACATTATCTCTCTGTCTCTGCCATGAGCAAGCCAGTCGCCCCTGAGTAAGGCTAGTAAGGGATTCTTGTCATTAATGCTTCATCTGTTTATATGTTCAAGCAGACAAGAGTGGGAAGTGTTGTGAAGGAGCAGAGATTGTTTCCTGACAGATGGCTTTAAGATCCCATTTTTGCTTCCACTATCAAAGTAACTTGTGCTGTTTAAAAGAGAGCTTTTTCTGCTGACTGCTGGATTGTTCTTTTTCACATACTCTGAGGGTTTCAATGATATCCCATTCATTCATAAGCTCACTAGTGATAATAAATCCCAAACGTTCATGCATCCTTTTATGAGTCTAAAGGGTCCACAGGGCTCTGTAAGGTGAGCAAGCCATGAAGAACAAGTTCTTCTATCATAAAGTTAATGCAGTAAAAGCTGCAGAATACAGAATCCTTCACACCTGGGTTGTTTTTGGTCTGTAGCACTTGGTGCATTCTCAACTCTGCAAAACACTGTAAACTTCCACTGTCTGGTGCTGGAGCTCTGTGCTGAGCAGGTAAATGGACCCTCAAGTTCCAGGTGTAGTAAAGTCTAAGGATCCGACAGGGAGGAAGGGAGGAGAATATGAAAACAGCAGGACCCTAAAGTTTGGAGATTTGCTGTTTAGCATGAACATGTAAAGATCTGCTTGATGTGCAAATTCAAGAACAGGGCAGCCCTAGCTTGGAAAACATGAATGGATCAGATACCCTGAAGGGTTTTCTACTGTAGGACCAGGTCTGCCGTTACTGCTTTCAAACACAGCCAGAAGTCTGGTCTTCAGATAAATCTGAGATTCTGTGTAAGTCCCTGTAATGACAAACTGGAGAGTGTTGCTCTCCACCTGATGTTTGGAGAAGCAGCAGATGATAATTCTTGGCTTTCTTCCAGCACGAAGATGGTGTTCTTTGTGCAGAACCAGCCTCCCCATCAGATATTCCAAGGACGAGAGGTGGCCTGGACGCTGAAGAACGAACTGCGGAAACAACAGTCAGACTTCCTCATCTTCCGGGCACTGGAGATTAACACAGTCAGTAAGTGAGGGTCTCTTGGGACAGACTGAACATCTTTTACCTTCTTTTCAGCTGCCTGACAGAATAAGGGTGCTAAAAACACCCACATGCCCACACACTTACACTCACTGCAGGGGATTTCGTGTTAATAAATGGGAAACAGAAAGTGAAGTCTATTAGACTATTCACTAATCACTTATTTACCAATTCATTCCGTCTATTCACTATTCAACTTCTTATAAATAATTACTGGCAGTGTTGCTGTGAAGATAAGAGTTCACAAAACCAAAAGCAAATTGATACTTATGAAACTAAAATACAGTGCTAATGGACTACAGCCTGTGAAATGAGTGTTGTCCTGAAAACAATAAACTGCTCATCTTGGTAGCTGTGAACCCACTGGTTTCCTGTGCAGCACAAACATCAGTCTGCAGGCAATGTTCCATTTCTATCATTATTTTACATCTTTACATTAGCACTGTTTTTCTTTTATGATACCCATCCTGTGAGCATCATTTGCTGATTAGTTAAGAGATTTGAAACTAGAATTGTGTAAAGTAATTATTTTCATTACTTCCTGATCTTACCATTTAGTGGCCTTCAGAAGCCATTTTTCAGTTCTATTTGGTCCCTCCAAAGGATCTATTTGTTTCTTGTCTGTCTCACAGGCAGGATTTGAATTGGAAAATCAAGACTTTGTTTCAAAACGTTTGCTTGACAAACATACAAATTCCACAACTTGTATATCAAAATGAGGATTTATTAGGCAAAATGTATGTTGCTGGTGAAGTGGGATGTTTCAGTTTGGCACGAGGCCCAGGTGCTTACATTGCATTTCTCACCTCTTGTGAGTACAGCTGAGCTATGAATGAGCTACAGAGAGGCCACATTCAGGTCAGAGCCTGCAGGAGGGGTTGGCTGTATTGAACTGTTTTGTCCCATTTTTTGCCTCACCTGTGAGTCATTTAGTTCACCTTGCTGGTTTTGGCCCCCAGCCTGTCAGCTGAACTGCTCCGAGCACGGGCGCTGTGACTCCTTCACCAAGCGCTGCGTGTGTGACCCGTTCTGGATGGAGAATTTCCTCAGGGTGCAGATGGGGGACGGCGAAAGCAACTGCGGTATGTGAACCCCCCCGGGGTGGGCACCTTGGCAGAGAAACCCCACCACAAACAACTGGTGTTTGAAACCCAGGGTGGGCACAGTGCCAGGCACCTGCTGTCTCCCAGTTGCTCTGATAAGATGCTGACACCGTCCCTTGTCTCTCCTTCTGGGCAGATGATGTTTGATAGGGGAGTGACTCCCCTTCAGACCCTCTCAGGGAACACTGACTAAGAGCTGAGTCAATTCTGGGTGTGTAAATCACATCTCTCTTCTGTCATGTCTGTACAGAGGCTTTCCTGTCACAGGAAAGCAAGTTTTGTAAACCAACACACAGTGAAAACTGCCCAGCGAGTTCCACACACTGGGTCTTGAGCTTCCCAAGGGGGTCTGGTGGTGCTGCCAGCAGGGAATGCCAGCCTCTAATTCTGCAAAGGGCCAGGCCTTGCCTTTTCTTACCCAAGAACAGTCCCCTAAAAGGTGCACTAAAATTGTATGAGGTGCCAAAACGTGTTTATCTCTGGGGTTTTGCTTGCAGAGTGGAGTGTGCTGTATGTGATCATTGCATCTTTTGTCATCGTGGTTGCCTTTGGAATCTTGTCATGGATGGTGATCTGCTGCTGCAAGAGGTGGGACTGAGAACAAACTTCCCACTGTATCCAGGTTTCACAGCCAAGTGTCTGTAGGAGGTTAAAGATTCAAAACCACTGTCCCAGCAGGTCATCTGCTGAGCCTTGGGTTGTTGGGTTTTCTTACTTAAATGTTTCAAGTTAAATGTTGAAGTCCCAGAGCTCTGGGTTATGTTCAGAAGCAAAATTTGGATTAACCTATAAATGTGCAACTTAGCAACGTTTTAATGTTTCACTTTGTAATATGAACATAATCCTAAATAGCAAGTGCTTTAGCTTTGAGGATCAGAGTTGTTTTTCTTCTGGCTCTGTTGGAACTGGACTGTCTCTTAATTCCTTTTTCCTCCCCTTTAGACGGAAAGGAAAATCCAAAAGAAAAAGCAAATACAAGATTTTGGATGCAACTGATCAAGAAAGCCCAGAGTTAAAACCAAATCCCAAAGCAGGTAAAACATGAGAAGGAAGAGCTCAGCACTTCCAGAGTGCTGACTGAGGACTCTTCCTCAGTGGACTTACAATCACAGTGAAACAAACGTGATGTAGGGACTGACAGAAGGGTCTCAGAAGATCTGAGAGCTTGTCTCAGATCTGTATATTAGGTTTGGAAATTTGGGTGGAAACTGGCCTGGTCCTGATGTCTCCACTTGGTACCTCAGAAGCAGGAAGTGGATGCATTAAGCTGTGCATAACAGCCTGACTCAGAAAGCCCAAAATTTGGTTGTGACTGTAACTTCTTCTCTAAAGTTTCCCACTGGCTTCTGGTAGTTCCCTTCTTGCCAATATGCAATTCTTTTGTCATTCTCTACAGCAAAGCAGGAGTTCAGGGACACTAAACATTGCACTAAACCGATCAACACCTGAAAACAAACTGAAAATACTTGTGTACTGGAGAGATTGAGGTTTATTTCTGCTCTGCTGCTCGCCCACCACAAACAACTGGTTCATCACCTTAATTATTCTTGGTCTTGTGAGCATCAGGCTGTGAAAATTTCACATTTTAGCTCATCCTCTAGTTTTGCAGTAAGCAGGTGCATTTCAGAGGGAGATCCATGAATTCCTCAGTGCTCCATGTGGCTACAAGTCTGTTGGCCCATTCCAGAAAGGCAGGGTTTGTCTTCACTGTTCTTAGCCAGCATTTTCCTGCCTGCATTGCTGTCCTGAGAGTGCTTGTCAGGTGCTTTGCAAAGATCAGGGAGTTATTTTCAGGCTGGAATGTTTTTATCTGATACATGAACCAAGCCATGGTTACCTGCTGACTGACCAGGAAAAGAGGGAAATGTTGGAAAGAATGTGCCAAGTACAACCCTGCTGAATGCCAGGAAGCCCTGCAGCTGCTGAGTGTGTGTTTTATATCAGAGTGTGTCCTGGTTTTGTTTAGAGAAGGCAATGTGTTAACTATGCATGGAAAAGAGTCCCTGATCCTTGTTTGCTAGGGAAAATAGCAGCTCATCCTGGTATTATCCCATTTAATGGTGTTCCAGCAAAGTGAGCAGTGCCCAAGAGCGGCATGGAGGGCATTGCAGTGACAGACTGATCAGCTGGTCCTCTGGGGACCAGGCTGTCCCAACTGCTCAAACACAGATACCCTTGCAGGAAAGCTGGGTGTGTTTCCCTCCCTCAGCACCCAACTCTGCTCTAATCTGACCATCTGTCACCTCGGAGCCCACTGTGCAATAAATGTGCTAAATGTGCCTCACCATTTGCTCTCTGGTAACTAAACTCATCTTGCTGCTTCTGAGGCTGGCTGCTGACTAAAGTCTTTTTCCCTGCTAGATATGTCCAGGGAGCTTTCTGCTAACAGAGGAAATGTTGCATTTCTCCATTAAGGAAAAGCTAAATTTAAATATTTCCTCTGCTGACAGTATCAGTAAATGTCTCTCTCTTGTCCTTGTGCATTAATCTAAATTCATCCTGCTAATTGATCTCTCTTCTCTTGCAGGCAGGAGTAGCAAAGAGGAGAGTAGGGAGAGGGTAGTGAGATGGCAGAGATCTTCCCTCACACACCTGCATATTCTCTTACTCCAGTCCTGAGCCCTCCGAGCGTTTTCTAGGCAATGCCCCGAGCAAGGTCAGGGAGACAGAGCTCCCACGTGTACTCACAGCCCCTTCTGGTCACATCATTGCCTTTCCTGTCTGCTTGTTGTGCTTTGTGCTCTCTTGGTTGTTGTGACCTCTGACATGCCAGAGTGTCTGAGACAGGATCACTTTGGCTTCAGCATCAGAGGGAATAAGAGACACACAGAGGAAAGTCAGATTCTGCTGCCTCTTAGACGTGATTGGAAAAGGAGACTTAGAGGGGATATGGAGCAAGGTGAGGTGGTTCACTGGTGTTAAAAGCATTTCTAACCTGGGAATATTTCTCCTTCAAGGTGGCAGACAGAAAGCCCAAGTCCTCAACACGAGCCTGATGCACTCCGAGTCCGAGCTGGACAGCGATGAAGCCATCTTCACATGGCCTGACCGGGAGAAAGGGAAACTGCTCCGCAGCCAGAACGGCTCCTTGCGCAACGGACAGCTGACACTGAAACCCAAGAACCAGAGGGAGGAAGTCCTATAGCTCCCCTTGGGCAGCCTTGGCTGGAGCTCAGCAGGGAAGGCCAATCCCGTCCCTGTCCTACCAGGGCCTTTGGAGGCCACTTTGACTAGGACAAACGCTGCTAACTCGTTTCACAGAAAATAACTTCGGTTTTGTGGGTTTCTTTTCATTCAGTTCAAACTGGTTGTACTTGAATTTGAACTTCAAGGGAAATCAAAGGGAGGAGAAGGCAACTGTGAACTGCAGAAGAGTCAGAAAAATACAGAGCTGGCATCTGGAGAGGGCAGGACAGAACCACTTGGAGCAACTGTGAATGTGCAGGAGCCTCCTAAGCCACCTCGGACTGCAGTGGAGGGAGCACCTGTGGACTTCCAGCTCACTTGCCTTGGAGCTCCTTGGAGAAGGAAGGTCAAGTCCTTGAGCTGTGCTCTGAGCTCCCTTCAGGCTCCCATGGCCTACCACTGGCTACTTGTGCTGTCCACCAACTTTGTTCTCCTTTACTCCCACTTCCCTAACGGTTTAAGCACTATTTTAATGTAGACTTGTCCTTTCACATGCACTTGGCTGCTGTTGGAGTGTAGAGGAGGGGGAATGTAAACACTCTGGTCACACTCTGGCAGTTTGCAGGTAGGAGAGGGGTTTGTGGCTGTTCTAAATCGCTGTCAGGCCACTCTCATGGGGAGTGTTGGGGACTTGGTGCCTCTTCCTGTGTGAAAAGCTAACCTGTGGTTACTGCCCAGGCTGGGAGACCCCCTCCTGCAACAAAGTCCTGCTGGGTACCAGAGCTGGGGGGACACGCACCCACCTTTGGTACCTGCGTCCAATGTCTGGCTTCATTCCAAAGCTGTGACATGTTCTGTGGCCCCAGCACCTTCTGTTGGTCACCAGGCCGTCCGTGAGGCTGGACGTTAACCATATCTCAGTTATGGAACACTGTGTACTGTGGTTTTTTTGGTTTGGGTTTTTTTTTTCCCCTTAAAATTTGCACATCCCAGGTGATGGGGATTGGTCTCTGCAGTCCCCAGCTGGCTGCTCCCTCAGGCTGGCAGCTCTCTGGCCTTGTGCTGTTGTGGCTGCAGAGCCCTGTGTGCTCCTATCGAGGTGTGAAGAGCACACGTGGTGTCCTTTTGTGGTGGAAAAGGGAACTCTGGGTAGCCCAGGGCAGTGGGCAGTGCCAGCAGCACGTGGCACAGCGTGTCACTGTGTCCCTGCTGCCTGAGCCCGAGGGCAGGCACGGGGGTCCTTTCCCATTCCCACTCCCTTATCTCACTGTGCTGCTGTCGTGAGTTGCACCCTGTCCTTGGGCAGAATCAGCCTCGTGCTGGCATGAAGGATGCCACTGCTTCTCTGGGGATGGGTGGGCAGTTCATTGCCTTTCTTTGTGTTTAATTTAAAAACTGGAAACTGGTTTCATTGGCTTTTTTTTTTTTCTTTTTCTTCTTATTGAGCTATGAAAGCCAAAAGGCTTAAAGTTCCTCAGTTGTATTTATATTGCTGCACTACTGATTTGTGTTGAGCTAGATGAAGATTAAACACTATTGAACGTGAGGGGACGTTCCCTCACTGAATGTAGTCATGGCTGCTGCTGAGTTTATTTTTTGGGCAATCAGCTGTTCCTCAGGGCCAGCACTGGAGCCTGCAGCTCTCCCAGTGCTGAGGATTTGCTGGCGTCACAGCACAGGCCACCCTCTGCCTGGGCTGTCTGGCACACAGCTGGGGCTTGGCTCAGGCTCCCCCTTCCTGGAGGCTCCTGCCCCCTCTCTCCCCAGGGCTCCTTCCCTCCAAACCCACCCAGGACCACACACAGGGAGGGCTGACCCTGGGGTGCTCCTCACAGGGCACAGCCCAGTGCTGCTTTCCCATGGCCACACACTGAACTCCTGAGTGACACCACCCTCTCTGTGTCCCTTCATTTGGATGTAAGTGAGCAAACTGTGGGAGCAGGAGGGTTTGGAGCTGCAGGGGTTGACCAGGTGTGGTCCTGAGGCTGCACCTTGTGCTGGGAGAGGGGAGCTGTTGGGCTCTGCGTGGTTCTGGTCCTTAGGGGTTGTGCTTTTTGAACCCCTCATTCCTGCCCATCCCAGGGAGAGCCCCCAGCAGCAGATGGGGGCTCAGCCATTGGGCATTGCTTGCTGCAGGGGTCAGTGCCCTTCTCAACAGACACAGGGTGGGCTTTCCAGTGAGCCTGGCTGCTTGTTATGGGACAGGGCATTACAATCTCTGCAGCTGTCACCTCCCAATACCTTTGTGGTTGTTTCCTTCACCCCTGTGTTTCACTGTGGGGTCACAGCCCTTCAGCTGGGGGTGCTGTACTGAGGGGCTGCACCCCAACCCAGGCTTGGGCTTTGGGGAGGGTTTTGGCCTTCCCTCTGTGCCCAGCAGCTCATAGTCACTTGCCATCTCAAGTGCAGGTTTGAGACTGCACAGCACAAGCTCACAGAAGATTCCTAGCTCCCATTAGTATTCCCTGGCTGTGCAGTCTCTTCCCCCTCCACGTGTTAACCCTCAGTGCCACCAAGCCTTCAGGAATGGGGACAGGCAGCTCTGCACCCCAGCTTTGGGGGTCACAAGGACGTGTGGGGCTGACAGAGGCGAGGAGACCCCCCAGGCTGAAGGTGGAAACTTCTGGCCCAAGGTAGGAGCAGAGTGAGCTGTCTGCTGTAATGCCCCAGGAGTACAGCCCTCCCCAGGTGTGTGCACAGAGCTTCCCTGGGGTGTTGGAATCCCTTTCCCCACTCTCCTCCTTCCCCGGTGTCACTAATTTTGCTGCCGGTTTGTTACCCGAGCGCCGTGAGCGTGACCTTGCTCAGGAAGGTTTCTGCATTGCTATGCTTTATGATTTCACAATTAGACACTGGCTACAAGTTGCCCACGTGTGGAAGTTAAAGGCTGAGACATCTGTCAGATGAACCAGCACTTTCACTCAGTTTTGTTTCCTTTAACATATTCAAGTGCTGGTGAAGATGTTTGAGGCAAATTCTAGTTTTGAAATAGTTTGCTCTTAAATATTTTCCTCATCCTGCTGCGTAGTTGGGGGTGCCCAACCTGCCTGCACTTTGCTTAATGATGTTTGGTGATTCCAGTGTTACTTGGGTCAAGACTAAAAGTCTTTTTTAAAAAAGAAAATGTTCCTTGCAAATGGGAAGATGTTTTGCTTCTTTCTCCAGTTTCAACTGTGGGACAGTTTTCACCAAAGACTTGATTTCACAGGAAAGCAAAATAGCAGCTGCCCCACACCTGAATAGCAGCACCTCCTCATGCAGCAGAGGAACATTTATTAATTAGTGGAGTCCTTGATGGGGATGAATGTGGCCACCCAGCTCTCACTGGGGCTGGCTGTGTAGGGAACACACTTTAGTACCGTGGCAGCCAGGAGGGACCCTATGGCACTCAGGGACACTGATTTTTTTGAGAGGGGAGGAGATTCACCTTCAGAGCTGCCCTTCTGTCCATGCACAGTTCACGTGGTCCATGGGGTGGGCTGGAGTCCTCAGAGTTCACTTCCCTCAATGTCACCTAAGGACAGAAGAAGCCAAATCTGATGAGCTCCCCAGCTGCGGGCTCGGCTTGGTGGGTGGGGAGAACTTGCAGCAGCCCCGGGGGTTTGTCACTGCCCTGAGGGCAAAGAGCTGCTCCTGCCTCCAGCAGTTTTTGGTCTCTGTCACATCCTCACGGGGGGATCAGGGCCTGGGCTGGAGTCTCAGAGCAGCCCCAGGCTCTGCAGTCTGTGAAATGGGTTTTATTGCCGGAATTTCACAGCTCAAGAAACTGAGGCAGATGTGACGGTGGCCAAGGCAGCAGCTCGAGGACTGCCCACCACGGCTGTCCCGGTGTTCTGGTGGTTCTGCAGCTCGGGGAAGCCCCGCAGTCCCCGAGGGACGCGGTGCAGGGATTTGGCCGCAGGCACCGCGGCCGAGGCCAAGCCCGGGCGCCTATGGGACCGTGACAGACCCGGGGAGATCGGGGTTGCACTCGCAGCTACACCACTTGTGCCTCTCTAAGCAGCACCGAGGGCTACGAAGAGTTAAAAAAAACAAAAGTCTCTTTCCGGAGCCAGAGGAGCACGGTTTTTCCTCTCTTTGTACTTCTGCTGCATGTGCTGTCCTTGCTCCGACCGTGTGGATTTGGCGCTGCTCCCCAGCGCCTTCCTGTCATTAGGATTCCCTGGATTGCTGCTGCTTTCCTTCCTCCAGCCGGGCTCTCCCAGTCCTCGGCACTGACAGGAGCTCCAGCACCTCGCCCGGGTCTCCCGTGGCCGCGGGGGGGACACAGTTACAATAACCATGTGCTCCTTAAATTATCCTGTGCCGAGGGTGTGGGCACACTGCAGGGGTGCTGCGGGCTCCCTGCGAGCTGGGGACACATTGTGGCACCGCTGGCACCGGCTGCGGGAGATGCCCCCGGGGCTGTTCCAGAGCCGGGCAGGAGCGTTGGTCACGGCCCCGAGAGAAGCCGGGATTTGCAGGGGGCTCAGCTGGAGAACCGACCCTGCTCCGGTCATGTCCCAGTGGGAAGTGGTCGCTCCACCACAGCCCACCTGCTCCCTGCCACCAGCACCCCTCACGTCCCTCCTGACCGGGCACAGACCCAGCGTCACTCCCCGGGTCGCTGCTGGCCCAGCGGGGGTTGTTAACAGGCATTTTGGAGCTGGCTCGGGGGCAGGAGTTTGCCGAGCATCCCTGCTCCTGCCTCTCCCCTTCCGCTGCTGCTCCTGCTGAGGCAGAGCCCCGAGGGGCATCGGGGGCGATGCGGGCGCTGCGGTGGAGGCCCGCGGGCACCATCACCCTCTGTCCGTCCCTCTGTCCGCCCGTCGGTCCACTCGGGGCCCCGTGCGCCGGGTGAGTCCGTCTTTCCATTGTTCAAACAATCTCTTTTCCACACGCAGTGCCAAAGGCTCCCCGCTCGCTCCCGCACGCGCCAGTATATTTAGCTGCCTCTAAGCCTCTACCTTTCCTTATATAGGAGAGGCCAAACGAATTTCTCACTCTCATTATTAATAGCCTGTGAGGAGCTCTTAGGAGGCTGCCAAAAATAGCAGACAAACAGAGCGCACCCGGGGTGGGGAGGGTGTCGTGGCAGGCAGGGAGCCGCCGGGACTGCCGCGGGAGGGATGGCACGCTGCTGGTCCTGGCTTTTCCCTTTGGGAACCACATTAAGGTGTGTCCCAGCATCCTGCCCCGGGCACGGGGTCCCCCTCGCCCTGCCAGCTCTCCGCAGGTAGGACCGGCGGGGCTCCGAGTGGGTAGAGCAGCCCTGTGCCTCCGGACTTGGCGGCTGGGGATGCTGGAACAACCGCCCCGTGGGTATTGGGGACACCTCAGGTGGGTGGCCTGGAGCAACCCAGGGATCCCCATCCCCACGGGCTCCCCCTGGCCATGGGGATCTCCTGTGGCTGAAGTGGTGACGGGTTTTACCATTCTGTGCACTCCACGAGTTCCGTTTTGCCCTCGGGTTGTTGCTGGGCCCAGTGGTGTGTGCTGGCTCCCCATGACATGGCTTTGGGACCCCCGCCGGGCACCCGGGGGACGTGGGGCAGGTAGCAGAGCTGGCCGGCTGTCTGCATGCTGGTGGCAGCCCTGGCTGCCTCTGTCCGGGAGGGAGAGGGCTTCTCAGCAGAGATCACCCACACAGCATTCCCAGAATTTGGGCGCATGTGCCGGGACACCGATACCAGGATGGGGCAAGCCAGAAGGGAGCTTCGGGGTGCCCAGCGAGCGCGGGGTCTTCAGCTGCAGCCGTAGATATTGCATCCCAGGCAGGGTCTTCCTTAAATCCCTCCCTCCTCCCTCCCTCCCTGGCGAGGAACTTCTCCCGCTGAACTGGAGGATGCTGCAAGCTCCTGCGGACGAGCCGGAGGAGTCCTGTGGCAAAGTCAAGGCGAGCGGGGAAGCAGCGTGCTCGTGCCGGGTGTCACCGCTGCTCCCTGCCGCCAGCCCAGCCTGCTGCGGCCGCTGTCACCTCCAGGACCGTGAGTAGCCTTGCGGGCGGGAGGTGCGGGGTCTGCGGAGGGCAGCGGGGCTTTCCCCGCCGCCAAGGTTTAACCTTCAGCGAGTCCGGCCCGTGCTAAGCCCGCCGGGGCCGGGGATGCTACTGCTGCCGGGCGTCGGCAGCGGCTCGGCGTGGGCGGGGAGGGGACACCCTGGGGAGGGGGTCACCGCAGCCCCCCCCGCTTGGGGCCAGCCCGGGTGGAGGTGGAGGAATGGGGGGTAGCAGCAAGTCTCTGTCTGGCTGGGGGGACAATGGGGCCCCCCCGGCATGGTCCTGGGTGATGAGTGCTCGGGCTCTGCGGGCAGCACCCGGCCCTTCTGCCTGCGGGTGTCCCCCCGCACCGGGGCCGGTCACCCCCTCCCCAGGGAGCCGAGGTGCCCTCCGCCACGCAAAGCGGGGACACCCCACGCCTGTGGGATAGGGTGGGAAGGGAAACCCAACTTCTGGGCACCTCGGCATCACATTTCGGACTCGCACGGAGGGAAGTGCTGACCACCAGGGCCGAGTGCACCAGGGTCATGCGCCCACCGCCCCGACAGGGGCAATGCCGCGGGCGAAGGGAAGGCAGGACGGGAGCCGGGGTGCTCCCCCAGGCACCCTGTGCTAGAGCTCCCCTTGGGCACACCTCCCTCCTCCTTGCTGGGCCTCTTGGTATTTTATAAGTCACTCAGCAGCTGCTGCAGTGGGTTTGCCGGGGATGGATGAACGGGGGGAAACAGACTGGGGGGGCAGCGCTGATTGGGAAAACTTGGAAAGGCCCCTGCGGGGCAGCGGCTGCAGAGCTCGGCCAGGGACGCGGCGCTGGCGAAGCCGGGGAAAAAAAAAAAAAAAAAAAAAAAAACAAACCAAAAAAACCCACCTCTTCCTTTTATAGCCAAGCCGGGGTTGTTGGGTGCCTGAGAGCGCCTGGGTGCCACTACGGCCGGCCCCGGCAGCCTCCCGGCTCCTCCGCCTCCCCCTGCAAAGCTGTCTGCTGCCCGCAAACCACCCTGCCCGGGCAGGGAGCTGCTCTCGGGGCAGGTGGAGAACACGGGGTGCTGCCCTGGCCGGGGACTCACAGCCGGTCTGCGGGCATGGAGAATTCGTGGAAGTAGTCCTGCCCCAGGCCACAGCTCCCTGGTGGGTTTCGGATCAGGGTCTACCGCTGCCAAAGGCAGGACTGGGACAGGGGAGGGCTTAGGGATGCCTTCGGTGGTGGGGGCACGCCCAGGGCTGCAGAGGGGTTGGTGGTGATGACTGGGAATGTCTGGGCAGAGAGGGCAGTGGGGTAGAGCCGGTCTGTGGAGCAGGACAGAGGCAAGGAGGAGTGGTGGGAACAGGCACGGGTGGCCTGAGCTGGAGCTGGGGCGCACGAGGAGCCCCGGATGCAACGAGCATATCCCGTGGAGCTGGGTGCAGCCCTCCAAGGTCACTGGGAGAGCCTGGCTGAGAGCTGTGAGAAGTGTCAGGGGATGGGGCTGTGTGGGCCACTCAGGCTGGGGTACCTCTAATACCCAGTCCTGGGAGGGTGCCCAAGGTCAGCCGAGGTGACTGGAGATGAACTCGGCTGTGATGTGAGAGCCCAGGCACTGTGCCCTGGCTTTGCAGTTTCAGGGTGGGTGCAGCCACGAGCTTTTGGATCCCACTGAGCCCTGACAGCCCTGGCAGTCCCTGGGATCTGACACTGCTACAGCAAATCCTCAGGGCAGCCTGGCACTGCACTGCAGGGCCGGCACAGCCCCAGGGCTGAAGTGGGTGCATCTGTGCAGCCTCGGGCTCAGGANGGGCCGGCAGAGCCCCAGGGCTGAAGTGGGTGCATCTGTGCAGCCTCGGGCTCAGGACACCCACTCCCATTGATCTGGGCTGGGACAGGGCTGCAGGTCCTGCCAGACACGCTGTGCCCCACTGCTCCTGCAGGGCTGGGCACTTGTCTTGGCTCCTGGGAGCTGTGTCTGGGCTCCTGCAGGGTTGGATTCCTGGGGATGAGCCATGTGGGAGCTCCTGGGGTGCTGGAGGAACATTCTGGGGGGAGCATGGCTGTGGTGGCAGCCACAGTGGTGTCTTACAGCAATGCTGTGGGTCTCAGGGGGGAGATTGAGCAGAGACTCTGCTGCCTGTGTGTGCAGTGAGCAGGGCCAGAGATGTGAGGCTGTGCTTGGCACCCGGGGGCTCCTTGCAGGGAGCTGTGGTGTGTGTGCCAGGGCTCCCGGTGCTGTCATGGCAAAGGAGGTGGGCAGGGGCATGGGGGTGTGGGAGGTGGGTGCCCCCCCAAATTGGCCCAGTTGCACCAACCTTCTACCACTGCTCTGGCACAGGGACAGATGTGGGCATGGGGTGTTTGGGGGTTCTGGGGGCTGCAGGGGGGCAGGGAAACCAGTTGTGTGGGTGCAGGGTGCAGGAGAAAGGGTGGTGCAGAGTGAGGCTTGGGCTGGTTTTTGAGGCTGCCCGGTGGACAGGAGGCAGGCAGAGCAGCTGCAGCTCTGCTCTCCAGACTGCCCGGGGCACTTGCCAGAACCGCGGGGTTTCACCAGTCGGGAAAGCCCCGTGAAGGCAGAGGAGCCCTGGCACAGGCCTGAGGATCCCCCGGTCCGGCAACTCCTTCTCCATCAGCTCCCGTGCCTCCCATCTGGGACGAAAGGGCTCCCTGTTGGGGCACCCCCAGGGTCTGACCCCCGAGGACAGGAGAGCTCCAGCGTCGGCTCTAGCAGAGGCAGCAACATCAAGAGGAAAAGAGCCAGTAACACTCAGTGAATGGTTTCAGAACTTCTCGAAAATCAACTGACCTGACACACCCTACCTAGCTTCATTTTTCCAGCAGACTTTGACCCCTCAGAGAACAATAGACATACAGGTGGTTGGTGGTGTGGGGTGCTGCAGTCCTGAGGTGGGGTGTCTGGTGACAGCACCCTTTCCCTGAGGGGAGGACAAGAACAGGGGGCTGCTCACCTCGTTGCACTGGGGCAACAGCCAGCGAGCTCTGGGTCCAGCAGGAGCTTAGGCTGGGGCTGAGGGGTCTGTTCTTTTGAAGGGAGGGTCCGGGGTCTCCTTGGTGGGAGAGGGCTGGCTGGGGGTGATCGTGCAGAGCAGCAAAAACCCGCTGCCCCCACCTGCCACCTGTGGAAAACCATCTTGTTCTTACTTTCCAAAGGTCCAGGCTTAGAGCAGACTCATCGCAGCTCTCTCTCCCGTCCAGCCGACCATGGGTATGTTGGGGGGCTCGTGGGGTGGGGGACACGGGCCTGCAGTGGGACAGATTGGGGGGGGGCACGGGGACCCTGTGGTTTGTTCCTTCTCCCCTCTCCTTCCGGGTGTCTGCAGGGCTGAAGGAGGGTGGGGTTGGGAGAGCTGCTGCTGCCCCTGGTCCCCTGCCCTGCCTGGCACAGGGCACTGGGCTCCAGCCGGGAGCAGCTTCAGTTCCAAACTCCTGCCTATCTGACATTTTCCATCTTAGATTTGTTTAAAGCTGCCATTGCGTTCCTTGTTGGAATCATCATTAGACCTGCACTTTTAGGTGAGATTTTGGCATGGGATGAGCAGTGTTTGGCTTCACTTGGGGAGCTGCTGGGAGGGAAGGGGCAGCACTGGCTGCTGCCTGGAATTCTGCCTGTCCCCGCTGCTGCAGCCCTGCACACTGTTCCTCTCCTGCTGCCCGTGGGGTGCCCCTGTCCCTGCACCCCCAGCCCTCGCTCCCTGCTCTGGTCCCTGGGTGCTTTTGGGGCGGCTGCTTCTGGTGCTGGTGTCAGGGGGAGCTGTGTGTCACAGAGAGCACCCTAACACTGCTCTGTCCTTCCTGCAGCACTGATAAAGGGTGAGACCATCGACTTCTCTATGAATTTCAAGTATTACGGCTTCAGTTTCAGTATCGGTGAGTGAAGAGGGCAGGGAGCTGGGCTGCTCTGGGTGGGAACACAGAGCTGTACCCTGGGCTTGTTGTAGAGCCAAACCAGCCCTTGAACTCCTCACTGGTCTGAATCCAACCAAAATCTGGTGAAGGGATAAATGCCCAGTGTGGTGGGGAAGAGCCAGGACCTGCAGGGGTAGGGGTCAGTGCTGAGGTCATCAGGGGCCATGCAGGCAGGTGTCTGCTCTGTGGCAAGAACGCCTGTGTCCAGTGGCCAGAGGTGGGAAAAGGAGAGGAAAGGGGGCTGGGTGTGCTCAGAAAACAGAGCTTGCTGCAGGCCAACTCCCTGGCACAGTCTGGGGAGACCCTTACTGGGGTGCAGCTTTGCACGTGCCCCACAACACAAACCATTCAGCTTTGGCAGCCAAACCCCCCCAAAACAGCAGCCTGAGCACCCTCCAGCAGCTGAGGGGCTCTGGCTCCCAGGCACACATGGGTGGGCCATGGCTCCAAACACGAGGATCTCCAGGGTGGCTGCAGGCACAGGGGCTGTACGGGCAGTGCCTCTGCCTGGGCTGCACTGAGCAGAGGCTGATGATGGGACTGGGGGTGGGCAGGAGGTGCTCCCCAATTGTCCCTGTACAACCTCTGGCTTCACCATGGCCATACTGGCTCCCATCCAGGCACTGGATGACTTTGTTAGAAACTATATTTGATTCTCCTTGTGCCGGTGACCGGTGACAGATATTGGGTTGACAAGTGCTGTGTGTCCCGTGCTGTGTCTCATGTGTGACCTCAGGGCTCACCCCAGACTGAGCTGATTTTCAGTTCCTGTATTCTCCCTACTAATTCCTCAAATACATGCATTATGCAGCAGTGTTGGTAAACAAGGCAGCACAGTATTTCCCCAGCACCCTGAGCTTTGGCATCCCAGGGCAGTGCCAGCAGCATGTCCAGGGCCTGGGGTGGCCACGGGAGCAGAGTCCAGGTCCAGGGGTGCCCCGTGTGGCCCCGCTGCCCTGCACTGCCCTGGGTGTGGGGACACCTGATGGCAGCAAGGAGGTGAGACCTGGGGGATCTGCTCCTCCGTGGGGTGCTCCCCTTTGCTAGGGGCGATGGGGGCGGGGGGCAATGCTTTGGCCAGGCCAGCTGGGGGGCCCTGGGCTGATTTCTCTTCCTCAGGACTCCTCACAAGTGTTGGTCGTTGTGCTGGGGCTGGGGTAGAGGTGATTTTCCTCCCGGGGCTGCTCTGGGGCTGTGCTTTGGGTTTGTGCTGAGCACGGGGTTGATGATAAAAAGGTGTTTGTTAGTGCTGAGCTGGCCCAGAGGCAAGGCCTTTCCTGTCCGTGTGGGAGGTTGGGAGGAGACCTGACAGCGACAGGTGACCCCGACTGACCAGTGGGATATCCCAGAGTGTGTGACATAAAATGAGTGGACAAAGGAGGGGATATTTGCAATGATGGCGTTTCTCTTCCTACGGGGTGCTGCTCTCCTGGAGGTGCTGAGCCCCTCCCTGCCCACGGGAAGCAGAGAATGAATTCCTGGGTCTGCTTTGCTTGCATGCACAGCTTTTGCTTTCCCTATTAAACTGTTTATTTCAACCCACGAGTTTTCTGGCTTTTACCTTTCCACTCTCTCCCTGATCCCGACGCGGGGTGGAGGGGTGGCGGTGATGAGCAAGCGGCTGCGTGGTGCTCGGGGCTGGCTGGGGTTAAGCTACAACAGCCACCAAGGCTCCCAACAGGGCTGGGGTTTGCCTGCCGTGCCGTGACCGCCCAGTACACACCGGGACCCTGGCACTTGTCTGACGTGACCCCTCCCGATACCCCGGCTGGGACCCCCGCCTCTGTTCTGTGTCCTCCTTGCTGTATCTGACCCCACCCCCGAATAAAGACTCACGCTCTGCCCCCTTTCCGGGCGTGGCTGGGACGGGGCGGCCCCAGGGCGAGTATCGGGACCGTTCCAGTCCACAGGGCACTGCGGGCAGGTGAGGAACCCTGCAGGCAGGTGAGGAACCCTGCAGGCAGGTGAGGAACCCTGCTGGCAGGTGGGCACTGCGGGCAGGTGAGCAACGCTGTGGGCAGATGGGCACTGCGGGCAGCATGAGCACCAGGGGCAGCGCTGCCCCCTTCCCTCTTCCACTTTCCTGTCCTCTTCCTCCTCATTTTCCTTTTCCTCTTTCTCTTCTCCCTCCTGCCCTCCTGCCTTTTTCCCTCCCTGCTGTGACACAAAGGCAAAGGAGCTGCCACTGGAGCAGTTGCTCGAGCAGGTAAAGGTTTGGCACTCGGGTTCACGGCCAGGCTGTGGGGCTGTGAGTGCTGGGGCCAGAGAGACTCAGGGTGCTGCTGTGAGGGAGGGGCAGCACTGGCCTGGAGCTGCAGGTTTCTCTCTTGGTGCCAAAATTGGTCTGACATCTATTCTGCTGTCACTCGGTGCAGGAGACTCTGCCAAGTTGTCCAAGAAGAAGCCAACTCTGGATGAGGAGCTCAAGAAGGAGACAATTTCAGGTGAGGAATCTGGAAATGAGGCAAATCTTGGTGACAAATCCAAGGATGAGGCTAGTCCAGGTAAAGTGCAGGACAAGTTTAAGTTAGACATCAGGAGGTGTTGGGTTATAGTTTGGACTTGATGATCTCAAAGGTCTTTCCTAACCTAGTTCATTCTGTCATTCTTTGTGACTTCTCAAGAGAAGCCAAGCAGATGCCTGATCCCAAGATCCCAGCCAGGCAGCCTGGTAGGCACTGGGAAGCCCCAGCAGTTTGGCCACCCTCCCAAGAGCTGGGGATGTGCTGGAGTGATAGGTGCCCCAAAAGCAAAAGTGCATTGCAGGTGGGGCTGTAGTGGTGGTGGGTGTGCAGTGGGGGCCCGGGTACATGGTAAGTGCCTTGGGATTGGCTGTGCTCCAAGAAGGGATTCTAGCAGGCAGTGTTTCCAGCCCTGCTCTCTCTCCTCCTGCACAAAGAGGGGCTGGCAAGGCAGTGGGTGTGTTTGTTATGAACTCTGATTCATCTAGTGCTGGTGGCAGGTGTCAGACGGGGCTGACATGTGCTGTGTGTCCCAGCAGGGCAGGTGGGTGCTCCGGGCTGTGCCCCTTCTCCCTTTTCCTCCCAGCCTGGCCCACCCCACAGGGACCCACTGAGACCAACCCTACTCCCAGTGGGACCCACCCCAGCAGTGGCCTCTTCCCAGGGGTCGTCAGGGGCTGTAGGAGCTGAAGGAAGGGGGTGGCTGGAGGAGCTGCTGCTGGCTCTGGGATCCTGCTCTGCCTGGCACAGAGTGCTCAGCACTGCTCAGGGCAGCTTTGCTGTGCGTGCTNTGCTCTGCCTGGCACAGAGTGCTCAGCACTGCTCAGGGCAGCTTTGCTGTGCGTGCTGCTGTCCTTCCTGCCCTCCTGACATTTTATTTCTCAGGGAATAATGGGAAAGCCATTGGAGCTGCCATTGGAGCCACAGTGGGAGCAGGTGAGAGTCTGGCACCGGATGAGCATTGCTCGGGTTCCCTGGCCTGTCCCAGCCCCGTGTGGTCCTGGGCTGGGCTGGGCTGGGGGCTGCACGTACCAGGGTTGGGGAGAATTGTGGTGCAGGTGGGGTGGAGGAGGGGAAGCACTGGCTGCTGCCTGGAATTCTGCCTGTCCCCGCTGCTGCAGCCCTGCACACTGTTCCTCTCCTGCCGCCCGTGGGGTGTCCCCGTCCCTGCACCCCCAGCCCTCGCTCCCTGCTCTGGTCCCTGGGTGCTTTTGGGGAGGCCGGTTGTGGTGCTGGTGTCAGGGGGAGCTGTGGGTCACTGTAGAGAGCACTCTAACACTGCTCTGAACTTCCTGCAGGCGCGGCACTGGCTGGCCTCCCGGTGGCTATCGGCGCGCTGGGGTTCACAGGAGCCGGTATCGCCGCCGGCTCCATCGCTGCCAAGATAATGACCGCAGCTGCCGTCGCCGAAGGCGGGGGAGTGGCCGCCGCCACCACCGCGGCTGTGCTGCAGTCGATCGGTGAGTGGGGAGGGCAGCGGAGCTGGGCTTTATCTGCATGGCAGGGAACACAGACCTTAGAACCAAAAGAGCCCTTTAACTCCTCACTGGTCTGAACTGCTCTGAACTCTGTGGGTTCTCACTGCCCAGGAGGAGTCCTTGGCTGGCTGTGCCCAGTGTTCGTTCCCTCAGCAGGCAGCCTCAATGTTCCCGGGACTTCACACCTCGTTCTGTCTCTGCAGGGACTGCAGGTGTCTCTCTTGGTACCAAAATGGGACTGACAGCTGCCATGAACTCAATTAGTGCAGCATTCAGTTCCTGGCTGTCCAAGGGGAAGGAACCTCCAAGTGACAAACCTCCAAGTGACAAACCTCCAAGTAAAAAACCTCCAAGTGACAAACCTAGAAGGATCAAAACCGAAGTGACTAATGCAAGAAAAAAGCAACTTGAGTGACAAACATGAGGAGGAGACCACTGCAGACAAGGAACCCAAGAGAACCCAAGGAGGTACCTGATCCCAAGGCCTTGCCATGCACAATGGCTGGTGCTGGGAAGCCCCCATAGACTCCTCAGGGCTTTGCCTCCCCTTTTAAAAACTTGGGATTCTCCCGAGCAGGGAGTGCCCTGAAGCCAATAAAGGTTCTTTGCCTGCAGCAGAGATGGTGTTTCTGTGTCACTGCAGCTCTTGGGCGATGGTGGCATTAGAGGGTGACAGAGCACAGGGGACATTCAGTCCCCTGGACTGGCCCAGTCACTGATGGTGCCCCCAGTTCCCCTGCACTCAGTTTGGGGCAGGTGGGGAGTCACAGCCCAAACCAGAGGAACAAAACCGAGTGTGAGTGGAAACACCACGTGGGAACCACCAGCTGTTGCTGTGCAGGTGATCAGCTGCAATTTTAACTGTGGCTTAAAAGCTGCTGAGCCCTCCCCATATGAAATCTGTGAGATTCTGCTTTTCAATTGTGTATTAGTTCTGCAAACTGCTTTTGGATTCCAACATCATACAGGAAAGGAGGATGGATGCACTCTTTTATTAAGATTAAAGGTTTTTAATCACTTTTCCAGAATACAGATACGATTGAAACAAAAACTATTTTGAGGGTCTCCATAATTCACTGATTAATACCATACATTGAACTCTATAAATTCTTGTATAAGAAAATGTCTGTTTAATATAGGTTATGATGCCCTGGTGACCTAGTTACATCTTCTGAAGTAACACTTTGCAGTTTTATAGCACCTTTCATCACCGGGCTGCAAAGCAGCCTATGGAATTCTGCCTCATAATGCCCAAACGAGGTAGGAAAGTCTGGCCAATTTACAGAGGGTACAACCGAGGTACAGACTGGAAGGGACAAGACAGGAGGTGCCATCGATCCTCAGGAGTGACGGGAAGTGTGAGCTGGGACTGGGGGATGAGTCGGTGGCTGAGCTGGGGAGAAAGTTCAGGTGTCACCACCCTCACCCTTCTGTCCAAAGCTGCAGCCTGGCTCCCAGCAGGTCAAAAAGACCTTTTCAAATTGCTCTGGCTGTTTGTGGTATAAATATGCAGATGAGAGGATAAAAAGCCCAGGACTCACAGGCCCAAGCCCCTCTGTTGACATACCCAAAGGCTAAGAATCAAGACAACCAAGCTGGGGTATGTGGCTTGTGTTGCCCACATTCACTTGGACCTGCCAAGATTCAAATCATCTTCTTGGGATTCATGTTGAGATTTGGGGTGTAAAGCTCTGGCTTCACTGTCTCACTGTCATAAATTCCTTGCTCCTGCCTGGCAGGTTAAAGTCAGGTATCCCAGGTCTTGTTTCTTTAATAAACGCTGAATCTCTGCTGAAAATCCATCAGCTTAGAGAATGTGATGTCCAATGGACGTTTCAGTTCTGTGGCTAGAGGAATCCAAGCTGCCCTTTGAGCCTCGATGACTTTAAAAACCATTCTGCATCTGTACAACACTCCCTGGAGCAGAGCCAGCACTGGTGGCAGTGGCTGAGCATCAAGGACCTCCTCAGTGAGATGTTTTGAATATAAAACCATAGATCTTAGGGACTTTATATTAATGTTTTGCCATGTACCATCAATTACCTGCCTCCCCAAAGCACCTTCCCAGCACCTTGCAACAGCTCTTCCGTCACTTGCTCTTCCTGGCATGTTCAAAATTGTTCCCTCTGAAAGGACAACACAACAGAAAACCTCTGGAATATTTCTTGGGATTGTGGTAGGGAAACTGGAGATAAAGAGGCAAGTTCTTATAGCTCTGCTGCTGGAAGAAGTTGGTGCCAGTGGTCAGACTACATGAGTGATTTCTTCCTTAGTCTAAAAAATTCCACCTAAAAATGGGCTGGGGTCAACTTCACTAGAAATACAGAAATATTGTGCAAAACCATTTGACCTCCCCATTGTTTCCAAGCCAGTTGTTTCCTCCTGGGGAAGAGGCAAAAGAAGAGTCAGTCCTACCTGCCCAGCTCAGTGGCTGTGGTGCTGGACCAAAGGGATTTCCCTGTAATGACAAGGAGGGGATCCCGTGGGGACTCCTCTGTCACGTCACCCATTGCAGATGTGGAGCTATGGCAATGTGAGACAAGGCCTGCAGCTCTCAGAGGCACAATACACCCATTTCAGTGCTCCCATAACTCCTTCTAGCCTTCCTCCTCAGCAATGGTCTGTGATTTTTACATACTTTTGGTGCTTGTACACAGATTAAAAAAAAGCCCCAACAGTTAATGCTCGGCAGCTCAATGGCTCAAAACTTATTCCTTACATATCATCTTACAAGGCTGATGATGCTACAGGGGAAGTACTGCCAGGGAGCAGCTCTTTAATGAAGGCAACAAATATTTGTTTTGCCTTTGGACTGTTTAAACTGGATGAGAGATCAAGGAAGAATGGGGAGGAACCTGTTGTGCTGAGGGGAGCAAAGCTCCAGCCATGCCAGGTGGTTCTGAGCACAGTAAGCATTCAGTGCATGAGCATTTGTTCTGGGTTCTTTGGTTGTTAAGGCAACAGGGAAGCTGCTGCTCAAGGATCTGGGGAGTTAGTGAGATTGTTACCAAAAAAACCCAATGACTTTATTGCACATTCCTCTGAGTCACCTCTGTGAGCCCTGGCACTGAACCAGCAGCACACCTGGGGACACATGACGAGGGACTTTGCTGCTGTTTTAAGTCTCCGAGGAGCTGGAAACTATTCCAAAGAAATCCTGAGGTGGTTTTTTTAGCAGTAATTGGCAAATAATTCCCAAGGTAATTTAACTTCCTTTTGGACCTAGTTCTGTGGCTTTCAACGTGCCCATAGTTCCCTTCTTTAGTGAACTGAAGCCACGATGGAGCAGCAGGTTTGCACCAAGCACCTCCTGCACTGGGAGCTGCTGGCACCCAGGTAGCAGGAAGGATCCTATTTTTCTTTCTCACACCCATCTTTATTGCTTCTCTGTCCAAACTGAGACTACAGTTTAAGAAAAGATTGGATGTGTCTGGCTAACAAGCTGGTGTTAGGCCTCATGCTGGATGCAATGATCTCAAAGGTCTTTTCCAGCCCAGTTAACTCTGTGATTCAGCAGGACACAGCATGATTTTTCTGTTTAAAAGAATATCTTAATAAATCTAGTGTGCTCAGGAGTCAGACATGTTGATTCCAAACAAGTTTGTGTTCAGAACGTTGAGCCTGTGTGTATAACCTACAAATATACCTTAATCCTTCTTGTGTATCAGTGTGAACTTGATCTGGGCTGACGAGAAATCCCTCAAGAGGTAAGAACTGCCCAGGCAGACCCTGGAAAAAGCAGACCATTGCCAAAGGGCCTCCAAGCAGGAGTGAAATTGAAACTTGAACTACTTACTGTGTTAATTATTACCATGGTTATGCAATGAAATGTTTCTCATGTCACAGCCACCACATCAAAGGAGTTTACACAATGTTTAACAACTCTGCTCTCAGCCAGTGAAAGTTAAAGTGATTTCACTTGCCTTGCTGAAAGAATCTGAAAGGCAAGTGTTTTTCATTCTAAGTGCCTGCAAAAAGATGACCTCAATGCAAGTGTTCCCAGACAAGAAACAGTGAGGATGTTCAGAAAGAAAAGTGTTTTTCATAAGGTACAAATATCCTATGTTATTCTATGGGAATATTTCTGTTAATGTCTATTAAGGAACAACTTTGGGATCATTTGTCACGCCAACCCCACCCAAGGAAAGCCTGCCCTCCCCACAGCCTGTCCTCACTGCTGCCTTGCTCATTCCCAGGGGGGTCAGGGAAGGAGGGAGCAGGCAAGGAAGGACAGCATGCTGCACCCCCAGCAGCTGCCCAGGAGACACAGGAATTTCTGGAGCTTCCCCTGTGCTATGGCCACTGAGGTTCTGAGCACACTTGTGTGCAGCAAACACACCTCAGACACTCTTAATCCCCTACAAACTGACCTTTCCAGAATGGTTTTGTTTTCCCTGAACCTTCCCAGTCCAAAGCACTCTGCCTGCAATTTCACTATTCAATGTAACAATGGGGAGGGGCAGGTTGGTGCTCATGGAGAAAGAACTGAGCCTGCAGGAGCATCCCCGTGCTGAGGAGTGGCCAAAACATCTCCCCTGGGAATGCCAGGGCATGGAGAAAGCAGAACCTTTGCTCAGAAATGACAGACACAGATGGGCTTTGGTCAGACAGAATCAGGGGCAGGTTTTACTTTTCACATAATTTTCTGTATTAAAAAATACATCAGTGAAATCTGTTACAGGCAGGGACAGGACTACCGAGTACACAACGTCAATAGACTACTTTCTGATTTTATTTTTGTTAAATTACTTTTGTAACTGCTAAAAAAATAATTAAAAAAAAAAAACAAAACCCAACCAAACAGAACAAAACAAAAAACCTGAAGTATTATTCAAGGCTGTTGATTTTCATCTCTTGAAATTTTTGTGACAAGCTCAAATATCAGACTCCTGTTACAGAAGATGGATAACTGACCAGAGCTAGATAAAAACCATACAATTCTCCTCTTTAAAAATAGTTTGGATTTCCAATAGATTTGTGACCACTGGTCATCAGTAACACACACCTAGAGCTTGAGAAAACAGAGATACAGATAGTATCTGATAAAGTCCTGTCCTCTAAACACCACATGGGAGCTTTTCTCTTCCAAAAGACTCAGTAACAGCCAAGCCTTAAAAAAAAACCTCTTTCAATTTCCAACACTATGACTAAATCTCTTTGGGTGGGGCGGGATAAAACACACATGGTCATTTTCTACCACAGTTCTGTTGTCAGAAGTAATACTGCATCCTTTATACAACACTGCCTGTGCTGCAAAGGTGGAAAGAGTGTGTGTGTGTGTATTTCTGTTTGAAATGACAAAGCCCTCTCTAGATTTACCTTACAAAATAATCAAAACCATAGGAGTAGGGAAAGAGGAGAAAGGAAAGCTGCCTTAAGGGAAATAAACTTTCCGTGCACCACAGTATTTGCTGGGTTATATGGACAGATTGCAGAGCTACTGGGCTGGGGAAGGAATTCTGCACAGAGCCCAGGACATCCCCTCCTGGACACTCCCAGAAAGGTCACTCAGAAGTTGGACCTACAGCACCTCTTCCAACAGAGCGAGAGCTGGCGCGAGCGCGGAGCTGGAGCCTGGCCTCGTGTGACCAGTTAACAGCAGCCAGAGTTGTCCCTTGGGATGGCCAGTGGCTCCTGCCCTCCTAACATTTGATCCCAGTTTCCAAAAAAAAAAAAAAAAAAATTATAAAAGTGTAGGTGTAGGTGTATTTATAACGGAAAGTGTCTGTTTGTCTAAACCTCACCCCTTTTCTCTCGTATCCTCTGGAAGAGCTCGAGGATCTCCACGTGTTCCTTGGCAGCAAGGGCTGCCAGCCAGCAGGCTGGGAAGTCACCTGAGCCACAATCTAGCTCTCCATGCCCAAAAGTGTGAGGGTAGATTTTACACAACCATTTTCCTTAAAAATATCTCACAACTTTTAAAAATCCTAAACAGATAAAGGATTTATGCACCAATCCAATGGGTGAGTTCCACTTGGGTTTGTTCTGAGGATTGATCGGTGCCACAGGACGTTGGGATTTGCAGCTTACACAGCTTGCTTCCTTCCAGTTCCAGTTTGTACATCCACTGTGGTACAAAATCTGCCTGTAGGTGACATTATCTTGGCTTATTTGATACACATTTTCCAAAGGCTGGACGTATTCACATTTTGGTGCTTCTGATGTGTATTCAAAGGAAAATTACCCCACTGCAGTTAGTCTGATAACTCAATATCAGAGTCCTCTGATTTGACTTTGGCAAGTTCTTCGTGTACCTCCCTCACCATAAGAATCCGTGTTAACATGATGTCCAAGGTTCCTGGGTCTATTGGCAATGTGGAATACCACATGGGGCTGTTGGGAACACAGGAGCGCTCGGGCTGCAGGTAGAACACATCACTCCTCTGCTTCACGCTTTCAGAACTGCCACGGGAAAGGAAACAAGCTTTAGGAACATAGGGCTGCATTTACAAACTTACCAAAAGTTTAAGAGAGAATCTGCAAAGAAATCAAAGTTACATTGACATGGCAACACTGTCTCCCCCCTTTCTCCTATGGAACAGTTACGTTGTTTCCAGGTCACTCAGCTTTAGTTGCTTGTAAAGAAACAAAGAAAATCAAAGTAACTTCTTTACAGCACTGGTTCTTCAGTGTCATCCAACTAATGGTAGAGTGATAAATGCATTTGACATGCAATCTCTGAGTGAAACTGGTTCTGGGATTCCAGAATTGCTGCATAATGTGGACAAGTGGAAATGGCCTCAAGGCTTAGATGGGATATTAGTGAAAATTTCTTTAGTGAAAGGGTTGTTCAGGCGTGGCACAGCTGTCCAGGGCAGTGGTGGATTCCCTGTAGGGATTTAACAGCCATGTGGATGTGGCACTTGGGGACATGGGTTGCAGTGCCCTTGGCAGTGCTGGGGGAACAGTTGAATTTGATAAGCTTAGAGGCTTTTTGAACCTAAATGATTCTAAAGTGTTGTTTAAGAGTGAGTAAAACTAAATCCCAGCTTGTCTGGCCATGCTGCAATGCTAAGCCCATCTGCTTGAGATGGTGATTAAGATTATTAATTGAGATTATTTGAGAGCCTTACCGATTCCAAAGCAGCTTCCAGGCTCTGGAAGGGTTCTAAAGTCTCTAGAGCCAGGATCCTTCCTGCCTGTCTTTGGGATAATCACACCAAAATTTGTACTACAGCCTGCACCACTGCAGAGCCTCAGCTGTGAAATATGATGGGGAGCATGAAAATGCTTTCCCAGCCCAAGAACAACTATAAAAGCTTCTAATAATGTGCCAGTGAAGACAAAGAAGGTTAAGAAGAGGGAGAGAAAGAATCTGGACAGCTGCATGCCTGTCTCAGCCTCAGTAATGGGATATTTGTCGTAAGCTCAGTAGGAACATTTCTGAGGGTGATTTATCTGAGCTTCAGATGACACTAATGAGATGCTGTTTCATTCTGCATGTGTATTTTCTTTGAAGAGAGAGGAACATCATCTTCCACCTGCTCAAGGATCTAACTGAAGTTTATATAGAAACAGGAGACAAAAATGATTTGTATCTCTGTCCTTGCTACAGTCTCCTTTCTAACTGCTAAACACAAGTTAATCTCACATCTCAGCAGGCAAAATTTATCAGGAGTTTTACCTAATTCACACTTCTCCTACACTCCTTCACAAGGAACATGATGTTTCTCAGGTATTAGTTATAATCTCCTCACAACAAGGATAATGTATGGGAATTAAGGGAGATGAGAGTGCCATGGGCACTGTAGTAATGTCTCACATTTATATCAAAGAATTTAGTTATTTAGAGAATACATCTCTCTCTGTAACTCAACACCAGTAATTAAAAAAAAGCTGTTTTGGGGTCTCACAGTAGAGGTCTCACAGGCTGCTGTTGGAATTCCCATTCTGCTCCCACTGAGGGATTGGGAACTGGGGAGAGGAGCCACAGCACAGGCACAGAAGGTCAGAGTGGGCTCCTTGCCCAAATGCCTGTTCTAGTCTACACACAGACCAAAACTCCAGGTCTGTCACTTACCATTTTGATAAGTAAAACTCATAAAGTCGGACTGGACACCGGAGGGGATTATCTGTGTTTTCAGCCATTTCCACTGCTGTTGGAACCTCCTCGTCTTCACTGCGTTTCCTTTTGCCTACTGATAATTTATCTGGATAGACAAAAATGGCATCACAGAAGTTCAGTGAAAAGCAGGACCTTCAGAAACAAGGCTTGGTGTCTCAGCCCAGCACCCAGTGGTGACTCTGCATCACCCAAACCCACTCCTTGAACTGCTCCTGTCACGTGCCACCATCCAACCATGGTCACCTGGTGTGATCTGCTGGGTGGGCAAAGGCCTGCACATCCTACAGGCCAGGGTCCACAGACCATTCCTCATATAGAAAACCCACAAGAACTAGCAGGAAAATATGGAGGATATAATTTTACTTCTTAAAGACAATTTCATATAACGCATTGGAACTATGAACTGAAGAAGCCAAAAGGATCAAAGACTTCCCTTTCCCAAATGCCAAAATTAACTGAGTAACAAAAATCTGTGTGTCTTTGCCTCTGAGTGCAAATTCCATATTGCTGTTCTCCACTGGGGCTGCCTGGTCTGTTCCCCTCACAAACATAGGACAAATATGGGAATTAAAAAGGCACAATAAAGGTCTGGACCTGCAAAACCCAAGATTATGAAGTGCTGAGAAAAGGACTTCAGAAAAGGCCTTTACCTCTTGCAGTATTAATAGACCTTCATGCAAGCTGAGGATGTTATGAAAGACTATTAAACAAACTTGCAGCCAAATCTGTGACACCTCCTTTGTAAGTCTTTCCTGGGTGCCTTGGCTTACTCAGAATTTCTCTTTACAGCAGTGAAAAATACTGCAAATGTACTCAGGATAACAGCATATGCTTAGCTCTGCTTACTGCACAACATATTTCCGCCCAGTCCTTTTCAAAAAGAGAAGCAGACAATACAAAACCACAGAATTCCCTGATTCTGTAATTCAGACCACACAAATGTGACTGCCCAAGGACCAATGATCAGAGAGCACTCACCTGATTCTACCTCTTGTTTTTGAAAGGGTGGGAAAAAACGTAAATATGTCATCTTAGTATTATACTTCAGAGTTCGGGTGCGCCTCATAACATGGGCAAAGGACAGTTTCAGGTGCTCACTGACATTCTTTAGTTGGAAGTATTTGGTGTTGAAGAACAGAAGGGTGTTCAACAAAACGATGGGGGAATATGCACCCAGCTGCTTACATTCCCACAAGTGTTCCTCTTCAATTCTTGAGAACATATAACCTACAAAGAATGGGCAAAGAAGAAGGAAAATATAGTTATTTATGCATATAAAATCCTCTTTCAGCTAACCTCTATTAATGAACCACATATCAAATCAAATTCACACCTATCATCAGCAACTATAATCCAATAAAATCTGAATACTGCATGCACAAACGTAAGAGGGAGGAGGGAGAACCAAGCTGTGGAGCAGCATGATCTTCCAATACCTGAAGAGAAGGATAAAAAGGAACTGCAGACATCAGCAGATTCTCACTAAGTTCTAATTTTGCTGTATTAAACCACAATCAGCCAACTGCAACAATGTGTAATTCCTATAATGTGAAGAATGAGTTTAAAATGTCTCATTTTGTGTATAAATAGCCCATTGTGATTATCCTAAGTCAGTTAGGGAAGGGAGATATGGGGGCTTAGAAGAAATTTGTTGTAAAAAAAACCACTGTGTGCAGCAAACTACAGGTAATTGGATTATTTCTCTATTAAATAAAAAGTTCATTTTTCTAAGTGAAAAGGCAGTTGTGGAGTTGCCAACATAACTCAAATTTCACTGATACTCTGAAAATGTTGTGTGCTCATAGGGCTGGTGTCCAGCTCCATAAACCACATAATCAGGCTTGAAAACCAATTAAAAGCATCTGCAGAATTTGGGAAATCTTAATTTGGAGTTGAGACAATATTCCAATGATTTGCTAATGTGATCCCCAATCTCACCAGGAGTATTTCCAGCACTAATAGGGAAATATCAGTGCAACTGTACACAGACTTTGCAGTACCTCATCTCAAATACAGTATTAGATTCTGGCTACTTGTATTAAAAAAAGAGCTAAAACCTGAGGGAAGAAGAAAACTAATGTATTGAGTGCCAGAATAGGACTTTTTTTCCAAGATTTCCAAATCCTTTTTTTCCAAGGATTGATCAGAGGCAAAGATACATTTGAGTGTAATCATAACTTAAAACAGACATAAAATCCATGGTGTAGAGAGGGAAGACTAATGTGAGATCACATTCTCTTCCTGGCCCTGAGAAAACATTAATTTATGATACAGTTTTGTTATGCAGCTACATAGAACAAAAGAATTGTCCTACCATTTGGAAGAATTGTAGGTTCCCAGATTTTCAAAAGTTTTGTAAGTTCAATCATAAACCTGGAATAGGGCTCGGTGAAAATGTTATCTATTCTACCATTCTCAAACAGGTACTACAAGAGAAAAAAACAGGGAGAGAAACAGTTTATGATTCTATAACATTGTAGAGAACATACAGCACATCAAATTCTTTTTCTTTCTTATGTCCTAGTGTCTTAGGGGGCTAAACACTTTGGTGAAACCTCCAGTAAAACAGCAAATCAAATTTTCTGCAGGGATTGGGACCACTCCAGTATGAAACACACAAAAGAGACAGTCCTGTCTCCTCTATAAAGCCCAAGCTGCTCTGTGGGACTGTGGATGTCCCATAAGTAACCAGAGCAAGTTCTGTATGTTCTCAGCAGTGCCCCAGCTCCCAGAGTTACCTGCTGAATTCCAAGGCACAAGTATAAGATGCTGTCAGGGTCGTATTTTTCTCCGTTTGGTCTCCGCACCTCTTGGATAAACTGGCACAAGCCAAAACTCAGCTCAGCAAATGTGCATGAGAGAATGTCCTCCTTGAGCTTCACAGGATGAACTGGGGCCGAGGAAATGATTAGAAAAATTAATTCAGCACATGAAATCTTCCCATATTCCTTATTATTTCATGTAGGCAGAACTCCTAAATTCCTGCCTCATACATGAATTACCCTGCATGACTAACTGGTGAACTCCTTCCTATCTGTTGGCTGAGAATTGAATGATTTGGCCAATAAAACCCAGACCAGCTGCATGTGCAATCAGTATAAATGTTACAAATGAGTACTGAAGCTGCAGGAAATTACAGCCCAGACATGGAAATGTTTGGGAGTCTGCTGAACCCGAATTGTGAGACAGCAATGGCTGCAATGAGCTTGAGGCAGCCTGGGGATGATAAATGGGTTTCACCCCTCCAGTTGGGCTCAGGGGAGTGAGAGACTCACCAGAGTCAGAGATAGACCCTGAGTATTTCTGGACATGAGTTGAGTGCAGCATATCCCACTTCTTAAAGGAAGAAGGAAGGAAGAGTTCAATGGGATGTGCAGGGGGTTTGGAAAGGGAAGCAGCACAACCAGGAATTGATTGATCAAATGATCTGCAATGAAATTACCAGGCTTGGCTGCTCCACACCTCAGAAGTGCCTGCTTGGGAATAAGCAGGGAATCTTTCTGGGAGTGGGCACAGCTTCCTGGAAATGACTGTAATATTGACTTCCTTGGCCTCAAGAAAAAAAAAACATAGTAACTCATGTGAATACTCCTCTTCTGGGAAATAAACCCCAGCTGTTCTCACGGAGTGACAACAAAAATTCCAAGTAAGAGATGAAAAAGCAGATCTCATACTAACTAGAACGTTTCCCTTTGAGACCTTTCTTATCTAAGTCCTGCCATGCTTAGTTCTTTAAATTGCAAAAGTATTCATTATGGTTTGCTCTCTACCCCACCATTCCCAAAGAGCTTAATTCTAGTCCTAATTTAAATTCTCTGCCTGACTCTGAAAACTTGCCCACAGAACTCAGTGCAATGATGTAAGATCTGAGACAAGGGAAAAGGGGAGTTATACACTGCCAAATCCCAGTTCTCCTGGGCTTTTGTAAAATAATAAATAATTCATCATTGGAAAAAATAAACAAAATTGTATTTAATTGTCATTATTATCTATTGAGGAGCAATAAAGTTAGTTTCAGTGAGGTTGCAGCACAGAATGGGCAGACTTCTGAATTTTTCTTTCCAGCTGTGAAGCCTAGAAATAAGGTGTTAAGATTTTGATGTTGGATGACACAATTTTTTTACAGCAAACAGTTCTGCTGACCAACAAATACTTTGGGAATGTGCCAGCTACAGATAAAATGGATGGGGCCAAGTTGGTATTGTCAACTTAGAATTATGGCCTGATAAATCTGTAATTTCATGGTTCTATAATAGCTCAGAAAAGCTCTGCAGCTGCATAAAGCATCTGTGCTACAAGTGAAGAACTACTGCGTGCATAGAAAGGCAAAGTGCAGATTTCTAACACTTTGGAGCCTTTTTTAAAGGAAACAGATCAATTAAGAAGGTGACAGCTGTGATTTTTAAAAGCATGGAAAGATGCAAGATGGAATTCTATAAAATCTGTTCTCCATCATGGGTATTGCAAAACTCAAGTGATATCTAATCCTAATTTTGACTTGAACAATGAATCAAGCCAAGTGCTCTTCAACCAAGCATTATTATTTCCACTGAGAGACAAATTCACCTGAAAACTTCAGGTCCCCTTGTTCCTCCTGTGCATTTTTCCATTGGACCCAGTTTTTCCAGGCATTTACCCCATACATGTACTTTAGGGTCATCCCAGAAACAGAGCAGCCAGGGTAGGAGCCCTGCATCAGATTCCGGGGCTCCACAGCAACTACAGACTTCTTCCGTCCCTACAGGCAAGCAAAGACATCCAAACAGAGCAGCATTTAATCATCTCCTCGTCCATGGATGGTTAGATTAGGGCACGTAATGTTGTTATTTCAAAATGTCAGGGGTTTGTGTTCCAGAAGTATTTCCTTACCCGTCTTTTTGGCTGTGGGAAGCCATCCCTGTGTCTCCGCCTCGCCCGCGAACGTGAATGTAAACCCGGTCCTTTACTGAGAGGGTCAAATGAGTCTGAAGTCAAATCAACACCATGAAGAGTTTAATCATATGATTTAGCAGCCCAGGTAGGAGTGTCACTGTCACTGAGATACTAGGGAACACCTTACAGCTGACAATCACACCTGTCTATTCAAATAATCCTGATATTTGACTAAGCAATCTGTGCACTTGCTGTATAAAGTGTGTAAATTCTCAATAGGACAAAAAAGGCCCCCAAAACAGTGGGTGTATTTATTCAGGCAAATATGATCTTAGCTGCCACTCACATGGATTGTACCCAGGGACACAGAAGTGATGAATTCAAAGCAGGCAAGCAAGAACTTCCTGCTAGTCCTGTCAGGGGTTCTGCAGAGTGCAGTCTTTAAAGACAGCAGTAATATTCTAAAAACAGTAATTTTTTGTAGAGCTGATCAACTATTGCTGCTTTAAACATCCAACTGTCACAACATGAAAACACACAAACAGGCTGCTGGGATAATTCTCATGCAGAAAGTTGTGTGTGCTTTTTATAAAACAATGAGATTTTCTTCACATGACACCGACCTGATGGGAAATCTGCCTCCAAGTCCTGTTCCACATCACCTTTGGAGAATGGCTTGAGCTCTGGATCAGGTTCTGGCAGGGCATTGGATCGTAAGGCGTAGTGATTCAACTCCTCCTCCCAGCTGTGTGGAGTGGACACTGCTTCTGATTCCAGATCTCCACTGTACGTGCTGCCCTGGTCTGCAACGACAGGGATCACATGGACCATGTGTGCCACAGGAAAGGCAGAACCAGGAGTTTGCAAGAAAAGATGCAGCAGGATCAAAATCCATTTGCAAAATAAAAAAATATGACTGACCTTTCTCAAATATCTTGGGGTCCAGGAATAGCTCGTGTTCAGATGTTTGAGATCCTTTAGAAAAAGAAGGAAATCTGTATCTACACATGACTGGCAGCTTGCACAACTAATGTGAAATACTTTGAAGAGCAAAAACCTATGTATTAGGTAATAACATGAACACATATGCTGTGCCTTCTCCTCACTGGAGTTCTCCTACCACCTTTCTACCTTGGTCATGCTACTGCAGGGGAAACAAAAATGCAGAACTAACATAGGTTTGCTTTTCCAAAGGCTTCCATCCCTCCCTGTTTGTTATCTGAGTTATCTGTAGACCAGTAGGATATTTTGTTCATCCCTTTCCAGCTTGTTTCACTTTCATTACATGGATTGGTCACTACCCAACAAACTCTGACTGCCCTCACCCTTCAATAATCCTCCACAAAAAGTCTGATAGGAAAATTTTCTTTTAAGGCAGCTGCTGTGTCTCCTTGATTTTGACTCCTCCTTCTAACGTATGATGTACTGATCTGGAGGTTTCTACCTCTGGTAACTTATTCCTGTCACCACAAGACAAATCAGCATCTAGAATCAGGGAAAGGGAAATTTCTGTGGTGAGAGGACCTTCACCTCACTGTATTTCATATCCTTTTTAAAGCCACCACCTACCACCATGAGAGTGTGTTTTTTCTCTCTCTGCATCTTCTGCAATCATTTCTGCCATCTGAAGGAGATCAGCTTCAAATGGATTAATGGAAATCTTTTCCTTGTTTTCCTGAATATTTTCAATGATCTTATCAGCATTATCCGGGGTATTTGGGATGAGCATGGGAACGGGTACCTATGGAACATGTGGAAAATATCAGAAGATATTTAGGGGTGAAGGGAAACAGCAAATGCACAAGGGAGGTCCCTCCCACTTAACCTTATGTGTATTTTAGGACTACTAAAATGAAGTTAAAAATAACTCCAGACTGAACAGCTTTGTACTCTCCCTACAATTTGGTAGTTTTGTGTGACAATGCTTAACCAAATATGATGTGATAAGGAGGGAAATGGCTTCAAGTACTCCAAATACCACTTGCATGACCAGACACAACACCCAGTGACACAGTGCTGGGTGTGCTGGATGCAAAACAAGCCTGCAAACCACTGCCTTCTGTAGGGAACTGCAGCATAACTTACAGGTATAGGCATCCCCAGGGGAACTGGTGTGTACTGGGTGTAGAGGTGGAGGGGCACTGGCACAAACACTGGTACAGGAACAGGTACCACAATGATCTGGGGTTGAGCAGGTGCTTCTTCTGTTATAACAAGAACAGAACAAACCAAAAATTGTTGGAAAATACCATACGACATCCTGCAAACGAGTTAAGGTTTTATAACACATTCAAAAATATTCTCTGTTACATAAATCATGTATTACTCTCTCAGCTGCAGTACAGACAATTCCAACAGGGGTAGGAGATCAGACACTCACCTGTCTGGCAGTCTTTGTTTTGTGTGTGAGGTTTGCACGAGGTGGCCTTAGTCTGGGTGATTGGCTTACACAATAAAGCTTTGTTTTTCAGAAGTCTGGGTGGTTTTGATGATGGGAGCTTTAGGGCATCTGTCTGGGTACTTGCCTGTTTGGAAAACACAAACGAGGGTCAAGTCAGTATTAGTTTGAAGGATTAACACAAGACTAGAGTTTGTTCTCTACTAGGGGAAGCTGAACAATTTAAAACAATTTTGTTTGCTGACAAAAATGATCATTTAAGAGCTACTGCAAAATAAGCTTGCTTATTTGGTGCTTTCTGGTTTCCATCTCAATTTACTTTGATCCAACAATAATGTTGTTTAAAGCTAATTTTGCTAATAAAGCTAATTTTGTTAACAGTGCAGCGAACAAATCTGCAAGAATATTTGGTTTTTGTAGCCAAATAACTGCTATAAACTTTTAACCTTGGAATTTTACTGATGGCAGAGATATAAAGAGGAATTATGTTAAGATACTTTTGATGACTAAAAGTCTGGCTGATACAGACACCGATAAAACCAAGTAAACTAATGTGAAACCACTGAAAACAAATAAATGTAAAAAATGAACAGCAATGCTGGCAGCAGCAGTATCATTTCCTGATACACACAGACTGACTATTCATGCTTGTACTAATTCCATGTCCTGCTAACTGTAATTTTCAGTCATGCATTCAAATAACAGGATCTATTTCAAGTGGGAAAACTCATACTCTAATCCATAAGTGACTCCAGCTAAAAGCAAAGCTGTCAGTCTTCCAGAACCTAAAGCTACATAAAAGCATCTCTGTATTTTAGGAGAGTTGCAGGATGTTACACCACATAGGTCCAAGAGCTCAAGAATAGGAACTCTCAGAGTTATCCCCAGGTAAGTGGTAACAGTGGTTTCCCACAGCTGTTACCACACTGCCAGGGAGTGGGGGAGGCAAACAAAGCTGCAGGAGCTTGGTCATGACAGTCCCAGCAGCCCAGGCTGGTTCCCTCCTCCCAGGACGGTCCTTCTGCCATCCTATCCCACTTCTGGGCACAAAAGGTAGCCTTAAGTGCAGAAGCCACACATTAATTACTTGGGAACCACAGGCACCTCAAGAACTACAATCCGACAAGTTTCGCCTTAAAACACCCAATCTGTCAGTGGACACAACAAGACTTTTGTACCATGTAAGTTCTAACCAAGTTCTATCTGCCAGCTGGATGAATTTTAAGTCCCAATCAAAAATTAGTTATAAAATGATGGTGCCAAATTCTTGGACACTTCACTTGTTATTGACACAATCTGGGCAAAACTGAGAAAAGTCTTTTGTAAAACTTACATCTCCTATTGTTTTTGCTGTCACAGTAGGGACTGCACCTGTGAAAGAAAAAAAACATACAATAACATGTCTACTTATCATCAAGAACCATAACCCATATTCTGCCAAGGTCAAGAAAAAAAATTCCAATTAAAACTCATTTCCTGATGTATGTACATAAATTTAAGTCATTATTTATACCTAGATAAAGGAAGGACAAACGCAGTCACCTGCACTGATGTGAAGCATAATGAAGGAGTGGCCGTTGTTCTCAGGAAAAAATAAAATCCCTGAGCAAATATAAATGTTCAGGAATAGATATGTAAAAGTACAGGCATCAGATTCAGCTGCCTTACCCTGTAAAACATTGTTGGAGTTAACAGTAGGCTGGGCAGCTGGGGTGCTTGCAAGGGACACCACGTTTGCTATGACAGGGGTTGAATCCTTTCTTAAAGAAGGAGGGCCTGAGGAGGAGGCTGGTGCCATGGAAAGGTTTGCTGGACACAGTGGACAGAAGAAAATGAGAATAAGCAGTAAGATAATCGAGAAAAAAAGCATTTCTGAAACAACACCCACCCTTCAGATCTGTCTCCAGATGAAAGAGGCTGCTGTGTGAGAAGGGAATGTAGGTGTCAAGCTGCAGAATTTCAGTTTAAACAGGAGCTGGTTCACAAGCAGATCAAGTAAGAAGGGAAAAGAGCTCCCACCACTGCAAGCAGCAGATGTGCACCAAATTGAAACAATGTGCACCAAGCTGAACGTGGCCTGGTGCACACTAAAAACTTCCAGTTAATATTTTATTGGTTTGGGGTACCTTACTCTTGCAGCCACCATCACTCAGTGGGAAATTACGCCCCTCTTTAAAATCAGTGATATTCCTGCCTTTTGTTTCCCTTTCTCTTCCTGTCTTTGTGGGCCTTTCATCCCTTTGTGTCTCATTTCCTACAGAAACTCATAGTTCCTATTTCTGGGCTTAATTCCTACCCTCATTCCCATTCCACTTGCTCAAGGAAGCTGCTACAGCACTTGGTAACCTTGGGATTGATACTACCCAAGAATCAACACTTAATGACACAGAAATGGGAACTCTTCATATGCCTACAGACTGCAGAGAAATGGCTGGTTTAAGTGCATGTATAGGAGTGTGCATTTAAAACCATTAAGTCTACTAATTTTACCACTTGATTGTTAAAAGAGTATTAACATTCTACCATATCTTCTAGGTGTTATGAAGATAAGCTAGATATTTAACATGTCTGCAGTAGCTATTAGTACATTTTACCCCAATGAAACAGGCCTTTGTTTCATGAAAGTGACTGAAAGCAAGTGCTTTTGCTTCATCTTCTCTAAAATTTGTTTGGTATATGAAGCAATTGCATTTCCTAGCTACAGAAGTTTGAAATGGTCTCAAGTCAGAGCAATTTAAACCTGGGCCCACTCAACAGCAACAGACAAGCCCCCCAGGAGAAGACAGATCCCAGAGAGTTCATTGAAGTGAGTTTGCAGATAAACATTCATCTCACTACCCCATACATCAAAAGGCAGTACCATCCCCAGCCTGCTTTACCTGTGTTGTTTGGGAGTGGAGGGTCAGAAGCACCTTGCTGTTTACAGAACAACAGAATACAAAGCAGATTGCAAAAATGCTTCATCTCCCCTTGCCATTTTATGGACTCGTTGAGTTTACCTTGTCTCTTACAACCATCACACTTTGCCATCTAGGAAAACAGAGTGAGGGAGAAATTGAACACACTTGGAAACACCAACAAGGGGCATATGTACAAAAAACCTAGAGGATGTGAGAATACTGCTTACCTGGTAAAACAAAACTGTGAATTTAGACATGCACTCCTCTGAGCAAAACTCCTCTGTTTTGCCCCCAAAATGATTCTGGACCAGTTTGGGGGAGGTCTGTAAACAGTAACTGCACATTTTACAGTGGGTTCCCCAGCGCTTAGACAAGTCGTGTTTATAGAGCAGTTTACAAACTAAAAGAAAATAGCAAAAACATTCTTTAATACCAATATGACAATCCCTCAGCACTCCTAGCTCCTGTATTTAGTGATGTCTGTAATAATTCATTGAAACATACCATTAAAATGTAAAGTGTGAACAGGGTTCTGTGTTCCTAAACCTTAAAAACAGATTCCTAACTTAAAAATATTAGATTTCTTTTAGTATTACTGATCATTTTAAGGCAAAACTTGTGACTTGATTTCTGTCAAGACAGGGTTTTGCCCTTTCTTACCTTCACTACAGAATGTTCTATCTATGCCTGAGAATCTCACTGTCTCCTTGACAATTTTCTCAAACCTGCAGTATTCACACAAAGCCGTCATATTGCTCTTCTTCTTATACTCATCGCAGCAGGTCTTCCCACAGAACTGGAACATTTTACCCTGCAACAGAGCCAGAATGTTTTGGTTTCAGTGTTTGAATGAGTCACATCCCAGATAATACATTTAAATTGTTAATAGAAACGCAGAAGAGTATTTATACCCTTAGAAATCAGCAACAGAGCAACGGCAAATGAGTCTCCCCATTTAGTTTTATAATAAAGCAAAATTTCCTGCAGAAAGCCCTCACCAATGTGCTTTGTCCTTGGAAAAGGAACATTCCTAGGTCCAAGAGACAGGGATGTGTTTATTTAGACAGGCAATCATTTGGTTTGGGTTTTTTTTTTTGGAGTTCTTTTTTTTTCTGATTTTAAGACCATAGATCTAGAATCACTATTAATTTGATACTGGTTAAACCAAATCAGTTTCAAAACCCTCCATAGCAGGTCTTTGCAAGCAACAAAGCAGTACTGACAGACCAGTGCACATAAACTACAATTTTTTGGGGGTTCTGCTGTGAAAAAAAGCTTTGAAAGCCCTGATCTTTATTACCTTATAGTCAAGCAATTCTGGTTTGGTGGCAAACGATCTGTTACAGTGCTGACACTTGATTTTCACAACAGAACGGGTAAAGGTGACCTGCTGGCACTGGGCAGCCAACCTCTGGAGCCCTGCTGCAGCTGGGGTGCTCGTGGAGCTGGGGGACACAGTGGAGGTGGTGCCACTGGCTGAGACTGCTGTCCCTGAAGAGATGCTCACAATGACCTGGCCCTGAGACAGGGGCACCACCGAGGAGTTCAGTCCTGCAGGCTTGTTGAACAGATTCTGTGGGAAAGCAAATAGACAGGCTTTACTTTACAGGGTTACATCTTGCACCTGGGCATTTTCACCATCAGTTTAGCATTCTGTTAATTCAGCTCAGAAGAAATCCTAGGTGCCACACCTGAAAAGCTACTACACAACTGTAGCTGCAAAAATTGCGTATGCTCCCATCTGACATAGCCAAGTGATACTGAGGGTTTGCTGAGGTTTTACAGCTGTTGCACTGAACTTGAACACCTGAGGGTGAAACAGAGAAAAAAAAAAAGTGATTTATGCAACATCAAGTTATATTACAGCTAATTTTGCACCGTGCATACAAAAACAGAGTCTGAGTGATGAGCCAAGACACAGACAGAAGCCTGAGACGACGTTTCCACAGATTCAGAAGCAGACACTGCAGCTGCTGTGCCTGTTGCTTGCCAGAAATTTAATTAATCTCCCAGTATCCCTAGGATGTCAGTAAGCATTTTTCTATTTCCACATGAAAAATAGCTGAATATGCTTGCCTAGCTCCATGCAATATTGGGCAGAGTAATAAAGCCCATCAGCCCAGGGGATAAGGGGCAGAAAAGCCCCAGCAGTGGTATGGCACAAATCCACACAAGAGGTTTGTCTAGCTGGGAAACCCACCAGCTGCACTTGCAAGAGCAAAAAATAGATTTAAGATTGGTTATCATGTTTAAGCTCCCTAAAACCAAAACTGAAATAACTGTACTGTCACTGCTACATTTATCTACAATAAAATGCCCTTTCATTCCCATCTCAGCACTTCCCTATTAAAAAAAAAGCCACTTCTCACCCTCCCAAAAAAAGAATATCAGCCTTAAATTTCAAGCCAAATAAATGTGGGATATGAGCCACATGAAATCAAGTTTCTATAGAAGTAAAAGGATAAGCTTACCTGAAGAAGTGACCATTTTTACTCTGTATGCTGACAAACAATTAACAGAACAAAACAGTTCCATCTTCCCCAAGTTATTTGCGCCCTCCACCATCTCGGCTGAAGATCTCAGAGATTTACACAGTGTGCAGGGTGTAATTTTAGCTGACTTCTGTGGAAACATGGAAATTGGTTTTTCATTTGAAACTTGGCATTTTTTATTAACTTGGAAATTGGTGGTAATATATATAAAATATTTATAAAATGTGCCAGTGTGATTCGAACAGCACTTGTTTTACAGCTGTGTTATTTATGGTGCAGATTCACTGATTTGAGCTCTGGTTTGAGCACCTTCCCAGGCCACTTTACACCAGAACCAGCTGTCTGGGTACTGCAAACACTCCTAGAGGTTGTACTAGCACAGATCAGGGTTGTGTCTTGTATCAGACAACTTCCAACATCTTGCTGAGGATTCACATTTTGCTTATGGTTTTTAATGCATCAGCTGTGCATGTAAACAGTATTCCCACTGAAGAGATGAGGAAACAAGGAACAGGGAGGAGCAGGTCCCCTGATGATGTTTGATAGCAAAATGGGAAAGAGATCCATCTGCTTGAAATAATCATAGTTTTCAGTGTGTGGTCTACAAATTTCTTTTGAAGAGAGACACAGGAAAAAGCCTGACTTTCATAGACACATTTTCTGTGTTTAAGGTGTTTTTAAGGTCTTCAAGTTTGGAAAAAAACTTTGAGAATCAGCACACCAGATTATTTTAGTATGACAGCCTTAAAAATACACTTTGTTCTATCACCAGCTATTCCAGCTCTTCACAGGACAGAACAGAGTATAAGCTTTTTAGGGATTTAAAAACACCCACAAACCTCCAGAAACTATCAGAATGTACCTGACAATTGAGCTGAATGCTGATTAAAAATCAATTAAAAACAGATTTGACTTAACCTTATAAGCTTTAAATATACTGCATTTTCAAGGGAACTGTCACATATGGGGTTTTGATGTGTGATATAAAAGCAGCATGAAAATGTTTCCAGCTTATTTAATTTTATTTCCAGATTTTTTTCAGAGGACAACTAAGTAATCTGAAAGGCAATTTTCTGGATGAAATACATTTACCATAATTTGGTTTTTTAAGTTCATTAGGCCTTGCTTGACCTAAGTGGCCTGGATAATGGGACAGCAGAGTCAAGTCACAAAATGAAGTTCCATTCTTTTATCAGAGGGCAATTTTTCCTAAAGTAATTGCATTAGAATAAGTCATTCAAAAATAATTGAGCTATTATAATAAATTAAGGTTCTCTTAAATGCTCAGGTCTTCAATAATCAAAAAGAAATATGGAAAGTTTAAAAGTTAAAATCATAATTATAAACTAATTGTTACTTCTCCTCTCCACTTAATTCAAAGGCTACAATTTAATAAAGAGTACTCCCTAAGGAGCATCTCAAGGCTGAATAGAGTCACAGGGGGCTGCTGCTGGGGGGTCTCACTGTGTCTTCTCCCATACTGGAATTCTGTGGTAGCTGGTCCAGTGGTGAGGAAAAAACAGAGCAACACGTTTGGGGAAAGATTAAGCAGCAAATTATCATCCTGGGAAGTGTTCAAAACCCACTTTGACCTGTGACACTTTGTGATATGGTTTAGTGGGCATTGGGGTATTCAGTTGAAGGTTGGACTTGATGATCTTGGAGGGCTTTTCCAACCTTAATGATTGTGTTATTCTTGAAATGACAAAAGCAATTACCCTAGACCAAAGCAGTAACTGAAACAATCAACCAGTAAATTGGGTGTTTCTTAAAACACCTAAAATCTAATTAAAAAATAGATGGATTCTATTTTTAGTATTTTGTCCAAACGCAGAATCATGCAATCCCAGAAGTGTTTTGGGTTGGAAGGGACCTTAAAGATCATCCTGTTCCACCCCCTGCCATGGGCAGGGACACCTTCCACTATCCCAGGATGCTCCAAGCCCTGTCCAGCCTGGCCTTGGACACTTCCAGGGATCCAGGGGCAGCCACACCTTCTCAGGGCACCCTGTGCCAGGACCTCCCCACCCTGACAGGGAAGAATTTCTTCCCAAAATCCATTTCCCCTTATCCCATCACATGTACCTGCTTGTAACCTGTCACACACATGGAACTGCAGAACTTTTTGGACTGTCCTTCTATCTGCAGGACGTGACACTGGCCAGTGCCACTGTAGCAGTATCCTCCACAGTATTCACAGCAGTTCATGGTCAGGTTGTTGGCCGAGCGGAACTGGGAGAAACAGGCGTCGCTGCAGAGCTTGTGCACCACGTTCTGGTAATTCACCTCGTGCCTGATCTGGAAGAAAAGGAATATACAGCAAGGACAGAAAGAATGTGTGTGTGTTCATCTCTGAGACAGCAAGTTGTGCTGAGCTAAAGAAATTCAAGTGAGGAAATGGCCATTAATTACCACTGCGTTCTTCTGGCACATGCTGCACTTGCTGGAAATGCTGTTGGTGTGGATAGTGACAATGGGTTTCCTTTTCAGTTCATATGTGGACAGACAAGACTGGCTGCAAAAATCCTTACTGGAGTCTGTGTTGTCAAACTGGGCAGTGATTACGTCCTTTGGATTTAGAATTTCTCTGTGGAAAAACAAACGCAGAGATAAAGGATTAGTATCAGTTTCATGTCAACTTGCTGTCCTTGCTTATTCTGGAGACTAAACGTTCTCCAGGAGAAGGTGGATCCATTTAATTCAAACCTTTATTTTTTGCTAAGTATCTGACTTCATTTTTGCTTTCCTATTAGGAAAACAAGTAAGAAGTACAATTCTTAAGTAGGTATTTTGTGAAACATTTTGTACATGGACTTAGGAGTGGCCTATAAAAAGAACAAGCTCTAGCATTAAATCTTTTCTAAAGGAACTTGGAGAAAGTAACTGTGTTGCACAGTCTTTATTAACAAAAAACTTAGAAAGCAGGATATGTTGAATAATTCCTTTTAGTAAATAAGGGGGCAGGGAAAAAAGTGGAAAATGAAAGGCCACAATTTCTTATCACCATTAGTTTGGTCCACCATGGTCTGATGAGTATTTAAACTTTCTCATCTCCCATTCAGAATTTTGTTTATTTGTTGCTGGATTTAACACACTGAACTTTCTCCTTATTTCTTCTCTCCTTCAAAACAGTCCTTCACAGAAAAGTTTTGAAGCCTTGAAGTCAGAAAACTAGGAGAAAATACTTATATAACCTCCTTGCTTGGAAGGATGCCTCCTTCTCACTTTGTCCTGTCAGAGATAACCCACTTTTCAACAGAATAAATACAAATTACAGCCAAGACTTCTAACCTTTGTTACAAGGCCTTTTCACACTAAAGCAGCAAGTGAAAAGAATAATTAATTGAAGCCTCAAGTTTAAGTTCAGATGCCCTTGTAAAACTTGAAGTAATAAATTTGTTGTCGAAAAAATGATGAACAGAGCAGCATTCCTTTGGCAAAGTAACTTTCATAACTAAAAATAATACATATGAACAATTCTTTATAAACAGACTGTAGTATGATCATCTCGGAAATTATTTGCCTGAGTGAATCTATAGCAATGACATCTTACAGAGCCAGCCCCAAAATTGTCCTTTTGCTAATTTGGACATAATACAAATGAACAAAAAACCCCTGTAACAATGTAACAAGTCAAATGTTTTTAGAGCTGAGATTTGTGACTGTGTATCCAGCAGGACCCTGGAAAATTTAGGTGCTTTCTAAATTATTTTGTCCCAATAGGCTCAAAAAAGCCCAACCTCACCTTTCCACTCTAGGCCTAGGTAGAAAGTAACTGATTTGGGTGCTGAAACTCCCATTACCTAAAAAACTCAATTCTAAATAAAATTAATGAAATTTATGTTATGAAAGCAGCAGTGATGTAGTTTGAAAATCTAAGACATACAGAAATCTAAGATCACACAATGGAGCCTAAATGAAAAGTTAATTTTTTTTTAGAATCTAAGGAAATATTCTGCCTTGAATACATTAACTCATCAATAAAATGATGTTTTACCTCATTTTAGGGATTCATAAATCCATTTTTCTCTAGAAGAAATAATGCATAAAATACTTATTGAACATGTACTCTTGTTAGTAGTTTTGAGAGTGCAATGACATTTTGAAACGGCAGGAAGATGCGGGACCTTTTGAAATACAGTTTTTCATATTTGGCTCATTTACATCAAAAAAAAGAGAAGATACATTCTGCACCACAGAGGCTTTTAAATCTATGTGTATGTAAAACCCAATTAAGGAAATGGAACTGCAAGCAGACAGACCAATTAACAAGGAACAGCATCAGGCACCGGTTTTTGAAGGGAAGCGTAAGAGCAGCAGCGCTCCCAACACAGCGAGGGGCACAAGAACAGAACTGGAAGCTTTCATTATCTGCTTGAATATCAATTATTAGTAGAACAAATGAAAGCACTGTCCTACTTTGAGCAGCTTGAGCAGGTTTTCTTGGTAGAAGCTGGTGGGCGAGAAGCTGGAATGGTGTATCCAGTGAGGCACAGTGTGGAGCAGAAGAGCTGGGTTGAGCCTTTCCTCTGGTAGGCAGTTTGTCCCTTCTGCAGGATTTTTTTACAGCCAGAACAGGAAACCCGAATAGCTGTGCTTGGAACTGAGGGTAGCATTTTACTCATGCCAGAGGATGCCACAGCAGGCTGGAAACCTGATGACAGCTGTGGAACTAAAAAAAAACCACACACAGAGAGAAAACACAGAGTAAGTGTTACGGATCTATTACACAGAAGTCATTGGTGTGCAGGGGCAAGCACAAGGCTCATGGCTTTATTTGGGTTGTCAGGGTCTAGAGGAGAATCAGATAACAGATGAACTCTCCACAAATACATGCCCTGTTGCTGGTTTTCTGCATAGCAGATTTTTATGCCTACTCTGATGATGGAGAATGCACTTTTATTAACATCCCTTTCATGGAATCATAGAATGGTTTAGGTGGGAAGGGACTTTAAAGATCATCCCATTACACCCCCTGCCATGGGCAGGGGCACCTTCCACTATTCCAAATTGCTCCAAGCCCCAGTGTCCAACCTGTCCAGGAGTTGTCCAGGACACTTCCAAGGATGGGGCAGCCACAGCTGCTCTGGGCAACCTGTACCAGGGCCTCCCCACCCTCACAGGGAACAACTGTTTTGCAAAACCTAACTTAATCTGCCCTCCTGCAGTTTAAGATTATTTAACACATTCAGTTCTTCTATGCATCTCACATTCACTTTTCCTATGCCTCAAAACCACAATTATTTTATAATCTCAAATTCATTCTCTCTAAACCAAACTAGTTCTTCATTCCTACTGGGATCAGACACAGCGAAGGTAATGCAGAGTGACCTGCAAGACTACCTGCAAAGGTGACACATTTTACAGATTTAAATGAAATTAGTCTTGCCTATTCCTTACCAAGAGGAGTGCCACTGACTGAAAATACAGCACTGATTTTCAGCTCCCCTTCCTGAGATTTTGGCGGTTGGCCGTACTCCTAAAACAAAGGGAAAGGAAAAGGAAAAAATACACACATGTAATAACAGGTTACATGATTCCATTCTTTCACAACACTGCATTGAACCTCAGGGAGGAGTGGGTGTCCTAAGCCTGCTCCAAAGGCTGGGTGACAAGTGAGCACCACACGCAGCTCCTGCTCAGAGCTCCACAGCAAACCCCACCTGAAGGGGCACAAATGGACAGGTGGGGCTGCCTGCTGTATCCCCCTCTCCAGCTGCACTCCAAGACACCTCAGAATTCAGCCAAAGCTTAAGGAAATCTCTGCTTTCCATTCAAACTTTCCAGCAGAAAGTGCTTTTGCAGCTCTTGCCCCTGTTCTGGGAAAGAAGTTTTATCTTCATATAAAGGAGGATAGCAGTGAAATAGAGCTGGGACCTCGCTGGGGAGTGCTCTGTAATAACCAGGAGTTAGGACCTTGGAGCAGCCTAAGGTGAAGCTTTACAGCAGACCAAGGCTGGCACCACCAGGGCCAGATCATCACAGTCCCAGCTCCAGCACGAGGGGAATCACCTCACATTTGGTACAGGATGAGAAAATCCCTGGACAGCTGCTGGTGGAATAGCTGACATGCTCTAAATGACTGGCTTAGTCCCCAGCAGCTATTCACACTGACACCACATTTCCTGCCCCTGCTCTCTCTAGAAATCTGAGCCAGAAAGCAGCTTGGAACACTCCCCATGTAAATCTCAACAGGCTGAATAGCATAATCTCTTGGAACTACAGAGATGATAAGATTTAGCCTACTTACAATCGTTTGGGAGTAGTGAGGCATGATGTCATGTTATGACTGAGCTAAATTCACAGTTGCTGCCTGGCTGCCAGGGAAACCAATTCAGAATCACTAAGCAAAAGGAAGCTCTCCCTTCCCAGTGGCAGTGAGATATTCCCCCCCAGCTTCCGCCAGCTCCCAAAATCCCACAACAACCTCCACTGAGCACATGCTCAAACTGAGCCCTCCTCTCACTCCTGTGGGAAAATTAGAAGTTTCCATACTAGACAACCAAACTATTGCTCAACATGTTTCCCAGGAGACAGGCAATGGTATTCCTTGATCATGTGAACCATCAGACTGAAAAAACCAAATCTCAGGTAGAGAAGCTCTAAGCTGGGTATGGGCATGCTATGATGAAGATTCTTAAACACCATTTCTATTATTATTATTTAAAAATTAATCATTTGCAGGCATACAGTTTTTTAAGCATTTTAACTGCAATTGTATCCTTAGTCAAGAGTAGGAAAAGAAATGGAGGCAAATCCTGACATCAACTGTGCATGATCAAGCAGTTTCACAGCAGCGTAACAGTGCTGAAAGCCAAAAAACCTTCAGCTCCAACTATTGGTTACAGCAAGAAATGCTCTTATCTTTCAAGAAATATAAAAAAAAAATAGATATATTCCCCCCCATAGTAATTCCAATCTAAAGCAAAACAAAATGAACTCAGTTCTCCTACTTTTCCAGTATCAGGCAGAGTTGATAATCACAGGATTTTACTCCAGGAAGGAATATTTTGAACCATACGATATTTGACATTTAAATTCTTCAAGTCTTCATTTTTACTTATTAATATGATCTTTGATAACCACAGACATCTCGCCTTGCATTCCACACAAATCCACACAGCAGATGCCATCTTGGGAGGACAAAAGAAGAGACAGATTTAACTAATCTACATGTGGTTTGACATTCTATAGGTTCAAGGAAAAATAAACCCAAACAATCCCACAGAGACTGAACAAATGAGAAGGACAGTAAAATTTGAAGTTGCAAATATTTTACTTATGAAATTGAGAGTATTATGGGAAAAGAAGAAGTAGTGCTGGGAAGACAGGCCCAGAGAGCAGAGGAGGTTCAGCAGAAGGACAAAGACTGATGCTAAAAACTAACACCTGCACAGGAACACCAACGCTCGTGTGTCGGTACAAAGGGATGCATCATTTTGGGAAGTTTAGCACACCTTTAACATATAAAATCTGACATGTAACCCAGATATAAGCAGTGAGGAGACAGGAATTGCAGCACAGCTCGTTTCCCTGATGTCACACAGCAAACCAGTGGCACAGAGATTGGCTGGAGCTCAGCAATCCTGGCCCCAGCACTGCTCAATCCACAGGTCAGACCTTCTCCAGGTTGCAATTACTGAGTTTTACCTGTATCATCATAAAAAAGTGTCAGTCTTGAATGAGAAAGGCACTTAAACACATTGACTTCACTGATGTGTAAGTACTTAAATATTTTGCTAAGACCTTTAAGAGTTAATTTAAAACAAGAACAAACTACTGTGCTTGCTAAGGCAACTTTTAAGAAAGGAGTAGCAGCAATAGCACTGCTTTAATTCATATCTCTAATTGTGACTACTCATAAGTTATTTAACAAAATGTGATTTACGGCTTATTTCCTAGTTAGATAAAGTGTCTATGTTGCCACAGATTTAGTTACAGAAGTTTTAAAGCACTTGGCCTTGTATCTAACTGAAAAGAAAAACATTTTCAGAGACAAGGTAACAAGACATCAAAAAAGTTGAGAGGGGGTGGGTTTCACAGTAGCAGAAGAGGAAAAAATCCTTCTACTAAACTGTGTTCTCCAAGTTAAATTTCGGTCAACAAACCAAATAAATCGCTGAATTTATGTTCAGCTTAAGCGGTCAGCTGTCAGACCAAAATGAGAAATGCAATGGGAAACTTACCTCAGAATTACCAGGTTCATCTTTAATTTTGTCTAATAGTCCCTGCTGTGGGGCCATAGCTTTAGCATATTCGTCATCCAAAGGCTCCTTCTTAATTCTAATATTTGGTGCAAAGGAATTCCCCAGCTCTTGTCCAATAGATTCCTTACTAGAAAATAGGTAGCTAGACTCCTGAAACAATAATATGAAAAAGAATTCACCCTCCTGCATCTGCCATGAGGAGTTGGGCTGCTGCCAAGGGGAGTTTTTGTTGCAGACCAAGAGATTTGGGTCCTGCCAAGGTGGGAGAAATGCTGGGCAGCAGCTGCTGCCTCAACCTCCCTGCAGCCCCCTCTCTCATCCCACCCCCAATGCTTTCCACTCCTCTGGCCAAAGCAGAAGACACCCAGCTCTGTAAGTTGGTTGTTTGGGAGTGTCTCCTGTGGATACAGCTGTTCCCTGGCTCATGTGGAAAAAAAGGCAGCAGGTCAGGTGGATGCATCCAGCTGTAGGTTCGGCTCAACGGTCACTCCAACCATGCTGAACAGGCAAGTGGCTACCAAAAGAATCCTCAATCCAAAGAGAGGGTCAGGAATATTTTACAAAATTATATGTACTGTTTAAATAGCAAAGATGTCTAAGAGTCAGAAGATCAGTTTCCTTAACACTCAAATTTACACTCAAATACAAAATACGTATTTTGAATTATTCCAGCATATTGCTGCACTTGCAAAAGTGGTTGAAAGATCTATAGCTTACCCTGAAGTTAGTTTCTGGAGTTTGTGGCGCTAACTGCGTCCGTAATGTTTCTTCTACTTGATTATGAACTGAGGAAAACATATACATTAAATAGAAATGAATACAGGTTCCAATGCATTTCCTTTAAAACTATCAGAGTCTCATCCTGCTCCCCAACCCCAGTGTCTGACAGCACCTCACCACTATTAAACTACTCCCTTTCTCCTCCCTGCAAGTTAAGGTGGTAATCCCTAAAGAGAATTGACTCTTTTTAATTATTCTATTGGATCATTATTTTCCCATTCCAGCAAAATAGTTGCAAACTTCCGACGCAAATTGTTCATTCAGGATTTTCCACACCCCAGCAGGTTCTGAATTCTCCTGTTTTGACATTTAAATCAGAAAATACTTTTCAGAGCAACATCTTCCAGCTTTTTCTTTGCTGTTCTGATCTTTTGCCTTTTCCCCTCTTCTGAGGAAATAGCATCTTCTGCTTTTTTAGAATATATCATTTAGAAACTTTGGATTTGCCTAGATACTGGATGCTACCATGAACATTTATCATTCTGGTTTCAACTACTGACTACTTTATCAGATCTTTTAACTGTAGGTATTTACAACTTTCTGAAATACATCTTACATGCAGAAACATTCTTCTCTTGATTTCTAACTGAAGGTAAAAGTAGAGATACATCTCTAACTTTTCTTTATTTTAAAAAATATCTTTATTGCTTCTCTATCATTGGTGCCACCTGGAAGCACTGATTTTAAGATGCTGTTGCTGAACATACAAAGTTTAAACCTCAGAACTGTAAGCTGTGAATGTGAACAAACAGCCAGAAGTCCCTCACATGCTGGCTCAGCCTCCCTCTGCTGAATAAGATTAAATCATGTGTTCCTGCTTGGTTATTCTTAACTCCTTCATTCACTGTTCTGCTGTAACTTTCAGAGCTTGGGAAGTCAAAAATAAGTGTGCGGGCAGCAAGATTATGGTGACTGTCAAATGAGAAAGACATTTTAGGCATCTTTGGTTCTCTCCATGCTGGCTGGATGAAGTCCAAGACACAAGTATTTGAGGAAGAAGGGGAGCAGTCTCCCAGGAAAAACAGATTTCAAGCTATGTTCTGGCTTAGTTCCTGCAGACACTAACTCCTTTCTAGCAAGCCTTTCCCTGATACTATCAAATCCATACTGCTTTAACTGCCTAGGCATTAGTGAAGAATTGGTGCTTCGTTTGAAAAATCTTTACTGGCCATGAACTTAACCTAAACTTCATCACTTTTTCTTTTAAGAAGTTCCACGGTCTAGAAAAAAACAGTGAGAAAAACCAAAAGGAAGCTTGAATTGTCACCCAGCTTGGTTTCGGAAACCACAACAACAAATGGCATGTTGAGGCTCTGTGACAAGCTGTGGAGGATGAGACCTCCCTGACACTGTCAAGCCCTTTGCAAATTCTCCTCCTAACAGAGAGTTCATTGGATTTCAGGGTTCTTCATAAAATGATCCCCTACACATAGCTCTGCCTGCTCTCTTCAACAAGGTGATGGTTTTAATAATTAGCCCTATTGCTGATTTCTCTCTAGTTCTTTCTTCCTCTTTGCTGGGCAGCCAGGTCTATGATGTCAACAGTTACCTGTTTTGTCAAGAAAACTGCTTTTCAATCTAGAATCCATATCTTTAGGGATTTTTTCCAACCGTTTTTCACGTTCTTGAAAATGTCCTTCTCTATTCTTGTCCTTTGCTGAAAAAGTCTCTTTGCCATTATCTCGTGTTATGCTAAAATCTTTCTGAAGTGATTTAAATACAGGGCCCTGCTCAAAGGGGGAAGTGAGATCCTTCTGGATTGCATTCTGAACCTGAATTTCTTTTTCATTGTTCAGTTCATGATCTGGAACTCTCTTGCCCTCTTCCAGATGCTCTTCACCATGAAATGCTGAAGAAAGAGTGTCTTTTGGAGTGAAATTCTGATCGTCTTCGTTGTCACTCCCAACAACAGGTATGCCTGCAAGATCCCCAGAGTTCAGAAAATAATCATGATCATCACCCTGCAGTGAATTTTCAGGTCCTGCTCGGTTCGGTACTCCGTAAGACAAGCTCTCGAGGGCGGGTGTTAGGTTGTGCTCAGCGTCCTCAGACATCTCTGCATCCAGAATTTCACCACCTAGGGAGAAAAAAATCCCAGTGAACAGTCAGAAAATTGACCAGTTTCATGTGTAACAGAGGAGAAGGGTGAGTGTCCTAATCTGGCTGATGCTGCAGTTCTTTGAACACTCTCAGCCTTCTTGGGCCAACATTACTGTGAAAACATTGCTGAGATAGAAATGGCTCAGTCATCTTCACCACTCTGAAGCAGAAGCTGAACTGAGTAAAACTAACCAAAGAAAGAAAAACCATTAATTTCCATTCACCTCACTTGTAGCACTCGTGGAGAAGGCAATGCAGGAGAGAATGAGCAGGAAGGGCTGGGATAAGGGCAAGACAGCCTCGTTCAGCAGCAATGACACTTCCAAGAAAGGCTTTGTGAAACTATGACATTAGAGAACAAATAGAAATACTTACATTTTTCTGTAATATCAAATACCGCATCAGATTTATCTTCAAACTGTAAAAAAGGAAAGCACTGTGTCATTGTCTTGGTCAGCTGCCATGGACTTTGCTAAAAAGTATCTGATCAAAACCAAGCAGAAGGATCACAACTCCTCCTCCTTCCTTCCTTTCTTCCTTCCTTCCTTCCTTCCTTCCTTCCTTCCTTGCCCCAAGCAAATTTTTATGAATTAAGACTGTTACATCACTGAGAAGCCACACCTACCCTAATGAGTTCAGAATACATGGAAAAGGCACCCAAGGAAAATTTAGAAATAGTGTTGCTTCCCAGAGGAGAGAGGGAAGGGAATGTCAATTTTCTCTCCTACCTGGGATACTGGTACCAGGTCAAGGCCACAGATCCTGCCCTGATGCTTTAGGAGCCTTCATTCCCTCTGAATATCATAAATGGAAACCAGGATGGGCAGCTCCCACTGCCATGGGCTGCACAGATCCAAGGGTTTCATCCCTCTTTCCAGGAACAGGGAAATGTAATGCTTAACTTCCCAACACAGTGACTGCCAGTGTGAGCATAAGCACAAAAGAACCAGATGCTGACTGAGTGCTGCACAAACATCTGTCTGCATTAAACATCCTCTGACAGATGTTGAAGTTGTAGGCATGCTTGGATGCTGCCTGAAGAAGGATAATTAAAGTTTCCTTCAGAATGTCCAACTCACTAACAGCCTTCTTTTCTGCCCGAGAGATAACAGTAATTCATTTATGCCCTCTCTCCTTTCTCTGCATTACCAGCTCTACACTTCTTTCCTGGTAGATCCTGCTCACACTGCAATTCTTAAGCCATCTTAGGGAAAGTAATGGGATTTGATAGCAAAGGGATAAGCCCTAATTTCATTTAACTCAAGTCATTTAGTTGATAAATCTGGTATTTCTCAGGAGTGTGACGGGAACTATCAGTTTGGTAGCAGCCAGCTCTAGGAAAGGAAGACAACAGACTGTCTCAGAGGTCATTTGATGGCACAAAGTCTCTTTCCAGTACCACCTGCAGGTCTGCAAAGACAATGTAGCTCCTTCAGCTTAACTGGACACACATGGAATAGTGAGGACCTGTCCAGCATGGTATCATGTCAGTTGGATACTGCACCAGAACTTTCTAGTTTCTCTGAGCAGACACTTGAGGCTGGAAAAGTGAAACACAGAACCAAAACAAAACAAGGTTACAGCTCCACAAGGCTGATGCAAGTCTCCTCCATGTAATTATCCACAGGGAAAGAGTAAGGAAACACCACCCAGGAAAGTTTGCAAGGCCTGAGCTCTGTTCCTGATGTAATGATCTCAGGAGTGTCTGGAAGATGGAAGTCTAATGTTGATCTAGAAGCCCATTCACAGTCAACTAAGTTTACACAGGTGTAAAACTAATTCCCATAAATACTGGATATACTAAGTGCTCATACAAGCTGCTGAGGACAGGGACAGCAGGGGTGGGCTGCTATTAGAGAAGAACATGGAAAGGAACTTGGTGCCATTTGACAATATCAGAGCATGAAGTTTTGGGAGTCAAAAACAATAGCCCAGGTCCTTGACTCTATACTGACCTTTTTTGATCCTTTTTTTGCTTCCTGTCAGGAATTCTCTATCCTCTCCAAAAATGTCACAACAGAATTTGATGGTAGGATGAAGAGAGTTTTCAGTAGAGAGGCAGCATGAGCTCATCCTTTTCTCAGAGTAGATTTGTATCAAAGTACTTTAACTCTTTTGTGACCCAGAGCACCTGGGTCTCCTGACAACACCAGGAATACTCATATTAGTAAGGGATACATTTTGCAGTGTGGATCTGTTTCATTCAAAGAAACACTAACAGGCAAGTCAGCACAAGAGGCCACCTGCAAGAGCACCATGGACTGCCATAAATATTATGGAGAAGCTGGAAAACATTTGCCATCTACCTGGAAAGAATCCAAGACACTTCCCAAACACAAGGTCATCCTAGGGGAAAAAAACAACCCTCTTTTGTTTCTTTACTCATTATTTTGTGAGGCTATGAGAAGAAGAGATCATCATGGATATCTTTTTCTTTCAAAAGGTTTTTGAGTACAGAGGAAGATCTGTGTCTGTGGTCAAAAGCTTTCCCTGGAAATGTTTATAAACCAGGAACTCCAGCATCTGACAATACCAGCAGCCTTATCTAAGCCACCATCTAGTTTCTGACTGTGAACAGCATCAGAACTCCCACATAGTGTAAATTCAAAGGGAGAAAACCAGGGAAAGAGTTTGGATAATTGTGTGTGTGTACACATATTCATCTACACACACACACACACACACACATATATATATATATCTCCAACAAATTGCTCATTCTATAAGTCTATAACTGGACTGTCCCTGAAATTAGAGCTTACATATTTTTTTCTGCATTAAGGTGGGGTATTCTCTCAGTTATACACTTCTAGTCCCTTCCCCAATGTCATTACAGTCTTGTTTAATGCCATCTCAGGAGGAAATTTTGTGTATCACCAGTTACAAAAATGTATCACTTTAATCAGTCATTAACTTTTAACTGGATTATGGTCTTGTAGCACACAGAAATGTGACCAACACCCAATTTATGATTTCTGTATTATTCTATTGCAGTGCAAGGCAATTCCTTCTCTCCAGTCCTCATGCCTCCTCCTTTCATTAGCCATCACCATCCTTAATTCCTTTCATTTCTTCTGCTCAGACTTTTTAAGATTTAGTGAGGAGTGGAGCAAAAGTACTTGAGGGGCAAACATGGAACTGATGGCATTTCCTCTGGGTCACTTCTGCCAGATCTGAGGAGAGAGGTACCTCAACACCCCACATTAAGTCCTTGATAACTGCAAAAGGAAAGTCTCAGGAACAGAGTTTTCTGTTCAAATACTGAGGCTTCAACTCTTCAACTTAGTCCTCAAAACACACTTGCAGTTGTAAAACAAAACTCAATAATACAATATTCTAAATCATCTTCATTAAATCACCTTGGCCAATATTTGCCAGAATAATAATTCTTAGTGTTTTTAATCATTTAACTCCATAAGAGTTTAATACAGAACAGTTTGATTTGATATTATTGAAATTCAATGTTTTAGGCTATATCTTTCTAAGTGACTGCCTCATTAGCTAGCACTGCACACAAAGCAGTGCTCAGCCTACTCAGGCTGTAAAAAACAAATAAATGAATGAATGAAATGAAACAAGGATACAGAAACGGTGACAAAACAATGAGGTATTTCTGAAAGCAGTGTGACTTGCTTAAAATTAACTACTCTATAAATAAAGACAGCATTGCTTTTATAAAAAAAAATTAAAATTCCACCAAATATGTCACTGTTTTTTAATAGATGTACATGAGACTCCAAGGGAGCAGTGTCACAGCCTCAGCACTAACCCGCCTTTGCTGGGAGCAAGGGACAGAAGGACACATTTACACTTCAATACAATGTGCTAATTTGAAATAACTAAAAAGCTGGTCCATACCTTAATGGTGTTCAACATTGCCACGGCATCCATAAATCAAACAATTCATAGATTATTTTTGTGCAATATAAAGAGAGAAGCTGCCTATGGCTACAGTATTGCTTTGTATGCAAAACAGAAAATTCCATTAAAAAATAAACAAAACAGTGTAACTACTTTACACACACAGATACATCTTTCTAGTAAGCTCCTGAAGTTTGATTTTACCATACCCATAAGCAAACTGTGGAAAGGAAGCAGATGTTAAGAGAACTACAATTAGAACAGTCAGAGATCATTCTCAGTTTGCCTGTAGTTTCCTTGTCCCTCTATGCACAGCACAATCCCCACTCCACAATTCATCCAACCGACAAGACACCGTTTGAAACAACAACAACAACAACAACTAATAAAAAAAAAGGAATTGAAATTCCAATCGCTACTCTTGAGGCAGGTGGGGTGAGCTCAGGAAGCATCCCCTGACCTTTCCCACATGACACAGCCCTGGCAAGGCTGCCAGGCGAGCAGCCAAGCGCGCTGCACCTCCGCCAACCGCAAAACTCCGCGGGATTCCGCAGCGGCTCCTGCCCCAGCTGCCTCCCCCTGAAACACGGCCAGCCCTACGGATCCATACCTCCAGAGTACCCGGGGAGGGAACACACAGGGTAACAAAGAGCCAGGCTGCTGCAGATACCTGCCACAGGAAAAGAAGGGCTGCGGCAGGAAGAGAACCTGGCGGGGTCACAGCCATAGAGCTGAGCGCGGCCGGGCCGGCAGAGCCCCCCCTAGCCGGCTCTGGGACCCCCGGCACCCGCCTGGGAATGGGATCAGAGTCACTCTGGGGACAGGGACAGCGTGAGCTAGGCATGCTGGGTGTCTCCGTGCCTTCCCTGAGCCATGCTGAACACTTGATTGTTTTTAATCTAGTCTGAGGGTAATATACAGTGGAGATGGTGATGGGAGGTTTTAAAGGCAAATCCCAAACGTGTTCCAATACATGTAAAAAAGCAGGCATTTCCCAGCTGCTTGTGGCTCCCTAGATTCTGTCCAAGAAACACAGTTTTACCTTCCATCTCACTTACACATCCTCAATTTTTCAGTCAGGATAGAAGATGTAGGCACGTGCTGCTCCACTTTCATTTCTGTACTTTAATAATTCTGGGCAACGCACTAGAAATCACAGGGAGCAGTTCAGCATGGAAGTTTATCATCCCTTTCTATCACCAGGCTTTTCTGATATTCCTGAGCTTTTGGAATATTCACAAGTCAATTCCAAACCTTAGAGTTTCCATACCCATCTAGCACACATACAGAACCTGCATACTGCCACCAACATATATGGGGCCAAGGTGAATTTGTCAAACACACAGAAGACATAGAGAGCCTTATTTTTCCTCGAATATTGGTGGGTTTATCCATACCTACAAAAATCATAGGAGGATCCAAGCCCTTCTCCCATTCACCCACAAAATCATGGATTTGAGAAGGAAGTAGCTCCACATGTGATGGTCTCACCCTGCAATCACAGAATCCCAGACTGGTTTGGGTTGGAAAGGACCTTAAAGATCATCTTGTTCCAAACCCTGCCATGGGCAGGGACACTTTTCACTATCCCAGGTTGATCCAAACCCCATCCAACGTGGCTTTGAACACTTCCAGGGATGGGGGTAGCCACAGCTTCCCTGGGCAGCCTGTGCCAGGGATTCACTACCTTCATTTCTCCCTAATATTTGTTATTAACAACAAATTTCCTTGCAATGATCTTTGCAAAGACACCAGATTTTGATGAGCTTTGGGCTTTGCAATTAAGAAACACACACAGACACAAACCACACAGCAAGCCAACAAACTAAGACATCCACAAGAAAGATTTTGTTTCCAAACAAAGAACTTCTTCCCTCAAAACCTCACCCCTGGCTCTGTGCTGAACTTCTTTGCTGCTGGTAAGACACAAACAACCACTAAGGCTGGGATTTTGGTTAAACTAAGGCTGTAAATGAGCTGAAATAAAAATAATTCCAGTTTCCCATAGCATAAGGCAGGAAAACTAAATGGAAATTACAAGGGTGTAAAAATCCCCAATATCAGAGCAGAGTCTGTGTCACAATATGTTTATGCTGTGATGCTCAGCAGTTACTTACTCCAAACTTCAGTTCACTTACATGTTTTAGCTCATTCCACAAGCAGGCCAGCACTGTCTAGATCACAAATGTGTGCTCTTGGTCAAAGCTTTCAAAAGCATGGCTAGTGAGAAGATCATGTTTTGCAAAGCACAGAATCCCCTTAATTCCATTTAGCTCAGAAGCTGAACAGCACATTAAGAAAGAGCCATCACTGTGTCCTTTAGGGAAAGCCAGCCCATGGAATACAACTAAGAACTACCAAGGGTGACAATCCAGGTTGGAGCAGCAGCACTAGAACCTCAGGAAGATCACTCTACACAATGTCTCTTCCAGAAAGATGATTAACTATGTTAGTAATTAGTTGCTACTACCTATATTACTAACAGGAGAAAAAATAAACCCAATCCACCGTAAATGAATTTTTGAAGAGAATGAACTGTTTGAACCTGAAGTTCTCTGCTCATCATTAGAATCTGCCCTCAATTAAGAAACCCACAAGGTGGTTTTGTGCACAAATTGGGAAAATTTTCAACTCTAACACCTTTTGCTTGTTGGCAAACACAGTGGGAGCATCTCCTGCTCAGCCTGGTTTGTGTTCCCAGCCCCACACCAGTGACTGGGCTCAGCTCCATCAGGTCCTGCAAGTCCTTTCCCTTCTCCCAAGAGTTCAGTGCCAACAGCAATTGATGGTGCAAATGGGAGAGCTGTATGTACATCCAATTCTATTTCAGCATTTCTGTCCTTAAATAGACAAAATATCTACTTCATTCTTCAAAGTACCTTCTTGACTCTGGCTTCCTTTTTGCCTTTTCCACAATTAAACACAATAAAATCCTGTTAATAGCCTGCATTAACTGTACTTCATAAAGCTTTCTGAGCAAACAGCACCATTTAAAGATGAATTTCAATACAGATGAAATCTTTTCATGTACTTTCAACTCTTTTAAGAAATATCAAGATTTGCAGAAGTACACAAATAAGTTATTAAAAAAATAATAATAAAAAGGAAGCACTCCAGAATGTCTCCTGTGGGAATAACTCTGTATAGTTGTGCTAACTCTGTTTCAAGTTCTTCTCACCTAAATTTAGACCACTGAACATTAGTTTATTAGGCTAATGATTCAGGTTTCCTCTCTTTACAAGGGAAATTAAGGAATTCTGGCAGCAGCAATTTATCCTGCCCTGGGACTGTGGACCAGCTATCAAAAGGGAAAAGGACCAAATGTAGAATTAAAGTCTTGGCTTTATCACCAAATATCTGATGTACTAAGCTTTGTTTATGACAACAATTGGTCATCACACATTTGTTACTAAAAAATTCAAAGGCATTAGACACAACACACTTTAAACTATCTAATGGAGAGGTAACCTCTACAATACTTGCAGCTACTTTTAAAATTAAACAAATTCATCTAAAGCAGTAGAAAACACACTAACCAAAATTAAATACACTACCATCGCTCTTCAATCAGTATTTACAGAAAGGACAGATACATCACATAATTTTTGAATCAGTATCAGTCTGATAAAGCAAGTCACAGTCTCTTAGACTTTTTATTTCCCTTGGAATTTCTGAGGAGCACTTCCAGAGGAAAAGAGAGCAGCACTACAGGGAGAACACAGGCTAAAAGGATGCACACTGTGAGCACCTCCAGTTCTGCTGACATGTCTCAGTGAAATATTCTCTGCTGCAGAAACCTTCTTTTGAAGAGTTTAGAGGATTCCAGAGAACAAGTGTTAGGAGCAACATCACAAGTGAGGTCCAAGAGCTCTCAGGCCTCTACTACACTCATGGAATGGATGATGGAAATCATCTGTACTGAGTCAGTCATTGACAGAAAACCTTGAATTTTGTGAGAGAAAACTTCCTGTAAGACTTAGGGAAAAGCATTCTGGAAGGAATGATAAGGGTGCAAGAGTCATCAGTTGTAGAATCACAGGATGGTTTGGGTTGGAAGGGACCTTAAAAATCATCCAGTTCCAACCCCTAATGAGAGAAGAGTTGAGATAACCACTTCAAAAACATTGTGAGTGATTTCAGAATTAAATTCCACAATCCTAAAGATGCAAAAGGCCTCGAATTGGGCACAAAGAGCTGACTTAACTTTCTGTATTCTACACAACATGAAAAGTCTTAACCTAAATGCCTGGGATCCATCATGCTCATTTTTGGAAAGAAAATTCAAAGATTATGACACCAAAACATCCTTTGAGAGGTGCACAAGCCTTCACAGTGAAACATTTTCATCATGTTTGTATCATTCTGGAGTAATTCAGCAACAAAACTTGCTAAATGAGATGATCTCCTTCAATTTTTAATTACAGTCATGCAAAATTAAAAATCTTTTGCAAACACCTGTTTTATTGATGTGGACACCCAAGTGTTCACCTGTTCACACCACATTAATTTCCAACAGCCCAAGTGTCAAATTTCCTTACAGCCCAAACTGTCTTGTCTAGTCCAAGGGGGTATAGACAACTGTTGTAAAGAAAAGAACATTCTAGTCAAAACAATTAACTGTTCAAAACAATGATATTATACACAAATTAAAGTTGAATTGCCATAAATATTTTTTAAAACTACATTAAAAACATACCAGTAGATATCTTTCAAGTTAATATTGGTCTTATGCAATAAATGTTTTCCTTAGCATACACAACAGTTTGATTTAGGGCAGAAATTACCCTGCTCTAAAACATTTTAGCCCCAAAAACTCACCAAAACTTATTAAAAATTAAATTAGATAAACTTCTGTCAGTCTTAGACTGGCAAAAACGTCATTCTTTAGTTTGTTGCTCATTCATGGATTGAGTTAAAAGGTGGTGATTGCTTATCCATGGGATTTGCAACATGCCAGTTTCAGTGTATGTGCTTCTGGAATAATTGCAGAGATTCTAATACTGAAAAGAACAATTCTGAAAACACCACCAACTGCTAAGCTCCTGTCTGAAGAAATCATTAAATTAGTCTTTATTTTCTCCACACAGAGGAAAATAATTTTTATAAGAAATGCTTGTTATGCCTTAGGCATAAGACTTGGAAGAATCCAAAACCATGACCTCCTGCAGAATGGGAACTGGGCCACTATGGGGCAGAGAACTGGGATATGCAGGTCTTCCATGACCTCATTCATTATTGAGAGATCTCTGTGTGCTGGATTTACAGTTTCCTAATCTCACTCCTCACAGGCTCCATCAGCCTTTGGAGCAGCCCAGGATTCACTTCTCCCTACGTTCCTCAAGAACATCTTGGCACAAAACTGTATTTGGGATGATGCCTCACGGGCAAGTTGTGCTTCCTCTTTCCTAAATTACTTGCTCAGGGCAACACAACTTTCCTGGATCATTCCTAAATTTCATTGAAGTCCTCTGCTTCAGCAGGAGCAGAGAAGGTTGTTGATGCCAACAGCCCAGGAAGTTTTCCATAACTTACAGAGACATGTGGAGCAGTAACTGATGGAGACTTCCAGATTTGGCACCCAGGGAATAATTAGCCAACAGAGAGAGAAAAGATTTTTCCTGAGACCAATAAAGATGATATTGAAAGAAAAAAAGACAACATTGTCTTTTTCTGCAGATGACACCAAGTAACTCCACAGATAAATGGAGCATGTCAAGGCAATGAGCAGGAAGAAACCAGAGACACCAGGACAGACTGCATGACCTCTGAGCAACCTCCTCCAACACTTGACTGTCCTCACACTTTAAAAGTGTTTCCTTATGTCCACTAACATTTCAACCACTGGCAATGGAGTTTCATTCAACATTTCTCAAGTTACCATCCTACATGAAGCCATTTCCCTTCACACTTCTTGCAGCCAGCCACTATTTGTTTCCCCCAAAGACCTGCATGTTTATGAACTGTCTGTGAGCAATTCCACAAAATTCCAGGAGCCTGTAAATAAAGTGTTTGAAAGACACAGGTCTAAGAAATTCACAGATGATGTTCATTCCCTAACTGCAGAATAGTCAGACATCTACACAACTCAGCCAGTGAGACCCTGGGAAATCATGTTCTGTTTGGTAGCAATGACTTTCAATGTTCATCCATAATTGGTTTTGCTATAATTCAGCAGTTAAACAAAATTCAGCAGTTAAAACTTCTCTCCCATGCACCAATGGAAAACTTGAACCTCTGCTCTTGTCTTTCTCGAGGCTGGAGAATGGGAAAGCTTCTTCATCTTTGGGAAAAGGAAACTGGACAGCTCAGTCCTGCAGTGGGCTATGGACTCTTCCACACAAGCACAAACATGATTTAAACCCCATTCCTGGCAAAAAGCTTTCACCCAAATGCTACATGTGTGCAGGAAAGAGGACTGGACTCATGGCAAGGTTATTTTCAGCACTGCTTAAGACATTCACCCATGGTTCCTTCAGCTACAAAGTATTGGCCACAAAGAGCCTCCCACTGGTTCAAGAGATGAGGGAACTCTTCAACTAAAGTTGGACTTGATCATCTTGGAGGTGTTTTCCAACCTTAATGATTCTATGATACCAAACAGATGAGAATGGACAGTGTGCTTACAGACCAAGAGGTGACAATGATGGCCCAAGTTGTGACAATGAAGGACCAAGAGCTGGGATGTTCATGGTTAAAGGTACAAGGGTTACAGCCAAGTCCTGGAAGGGGCATGGCTAATGGAAGTCACACAAGGGTTACAGCCAAGTCCTGGAAGGGGCATGGCTAACAGAACTCACTCAGTGGTTATAGCCTGAGTACCCAAGAATTGGATGGTGCTGCCATCTTGACTCACTCTGGCCTGACATGGGCAAGTGAAATTAAAGGAGCAGCAAGGACATCGTGCTTTAAACAAGGAGACGGATGGTGACGACAGCTCCTGGTTAGCTGCAAGTTTATTATTTAAGTGATGCCAAGACGCTCGTGGCGATGATGCTTGGACACTGCCCTGGGGAAGAGGAAGCTGAAGGGCCCCGAGGCCGGAGGGGCAACGCTGCCGGCCTGGGGCCGAGCAGCTCGTGGGGCTCGGCGCCCTCGGGACCCTCGGCGGGGCCGCGCCTCGCCCGCCGCATCCCACCCCCGCCCTCGCCCCCCGCGCCCCCCCA